>JASUUH010000258.1:0-327415 GCA_030449925.1 Citropsis articulata
GCAGCCTTGGGTCTGTGGGGAGGGAGGGGTTCGCCTGGGCTGTCCGACAGGGGTCCTGCACTTTTCGAGGGCCCCTGGGCCAGGGGCGAGGCCGAGGCCAGAGGCATGCCCTAAATAGTAAGCTTGGTCTCCGCCTGCGCAAGGCGCAAACATGGGGCGGGGGCGAGTAGCCTTGGGTCTGGGGGGTGGGAGGGGGTTCTTCCAGCTCTGGCTGCCGGAAAGGGGTTCACCAGTCTTTCAAGGCCTTGGGGCCCGAGGAGGACGCGCCGCAGTCTTGCCCTAAAATAGTGTTTTACCACGGCAGCAAGGAGTACAAAGAGGGGGCGGGGCAAAAAGCAGGCTACCGGGGGTGGGAGGGGAGTTCGCCAGCCGAGCTGTCGGAAAGGCTGCTCATTTTCTTCGAGGGCTCTCGGGGCCTTCAGGCAGTCACGCTGCAGGCTTTTCCTAAAATAGTGCTTCGCCAATCGGGCGCAAGGCACGAAACAGGGCTGGGGCGGCGGCAAAGCCTTGGGCGCTGGGGTGGGGGAGGGTTCGCCACGGGATGTCGAAAGGTATCCAGCCTTTTCGAGGCCCTCCGTGGGCCTCTGGGAGTCTCGAGCCAGAGGCTTGCCCTAAAATAGTGCCCAGGTGGCAAGGCGCAAAACAAGGGGCGCGGGCGGTATGCTATAGCCTTGGGCCCGGGCGGGAGGGGGTTCGTCCAATGGGGCTGTCGGAAAGGGGTTCAGCTTTTTCAAGGGCCCCTGAGGGCTCAGGGAGGCCCGCACAGAGGCTTTCAAAATAGTGCTTCTGGCCCAGCGGCGCAAGGCGCGAAAGAGGGGGGGGCGGTGTGCTATTACCTTGGGGCCTGGGGGTGGGGATGGGGTTCGCGAGTCGGACTGTCGAAAAGGGGTCCTTTTTTCGAGGCCCTGGGTTGTGGGAGGCCGCGCCGAGGCTTGCCCTAAAATAGTGCCGGCCCAGGGCGAAGGCGCGAAAAAGGCGGGGGCGGTGGTATAGCCTGGGGTCTGGGGGGGTGGGTGGGTGGGGTTCACGCACTCTAGCTGGGCTTCTGGAAGGTGTC
This sequence comes from Citropsis articulata, assembly GCA_030449925.1. NCBI lineage: Eukaryota > Viridiplantae > Streptophyta > Magnoliopsida > Sapindales > Rutaceae > Citropsis > Citropsis articulata. Next base: position 1,058 of record JASUUH010000258.1, read on the forward strand.
CAAGATTTTCGAGGGCGCTTTGGGGCCTCTGTGGGAGGCCTCGCCAGAGGCTTTCAAAAATAGTGCTTCGCCCACGCGCAAGGCGCGAAAGAGGGGCGGGGCGGTGTTATAGCCTGGGGCCTGGGGTGGGGATGGGGTTCAGCCACCGGACTGTCGGAAAGGGGTCCAGTCTTTTCGAGGGCCTCGGGGCTGTGGAGTCCGCCAGAGGCTTGCCCTAAAATAGTGCTTGGTTCATTCGCGAAGCGCGAAACAGGGGCGGGGCGGTACTACAGCCTTGGGACCGTGGGGGGTGGGAGGGGGTTCGCCAATGGGCTGTCGAAAGGGGTCCTGTTTTCGAGGGCCCTGGCCTGTGGAGGCCGCGCCGTGAGGCTTGCCCTAAATAGTGCTCCCAGCTCACACAAGGCGCGAAAGAGGGGCGGGGCGTGTGTTTAGCCTGGGCCCGTGGGGGTGGGAGGGTTCAGCCAATGGACTGTCGGAAAGGGGTCCACTATTTCGAGGGCCCTGAGGCTCTGTGGAGGCCGCGCCAGAGGCTTGCCCTAAAATAGTGCTTTAGCCGAGCAGCCTGGCAAACAGGGGCGGGCGGTGTGCTAAAGCAGCCTTGGGCCTGGGGGGTGGGAGGGGGGCCAGCCACGGTAGTCGGAAAGGGGTCCAGCTTTTCGAGGCCCCTGGGGCCTGTGGAGGCCGCGCCAGAGGCTTGCCCTAAAATAGTGCTTCCGGCCCAGGGGCGTAAGGCGCGAAGAGGGGCGGGGGTGGTATAGCCTTGGGTCCGTGGGGGGTGGGAGGGGGTTCAGCCACCTAGCCGCCGAAAGGTGTCCAAGATTTTCGAGGGCCGAGGGCTCGGGAGGCCCGCCAGAGGCTTTCCTAAAATAGTGCTACTGGCCCATACGGGCAAGGCGCGAAACAGGGGCGGGGCGTATAGCCTTGGGCCTGGGGGTGGGATGGGGTTCAGCCAATGGACTGTCAAAAGGGGTCCTGGGCTTTTTCGAGGCCCCTGGGTTGGGAGGCCGCGCCCAGAGGCTTGCCCTAAAATAGTGCTTCTGGCCCAGGGGCGTAAGGCGCGAAAGAGGGGGCGGGGGCGGTGTGGTATAGCCTTGGGCCCGTGGGGGGTGGGGTGGGGAGGGGGGTTCAGCCACTCTAGCTGTCGGAAAGGTGTCCAGTATTTTCGAGGGCGCTCGAGGGGGCTGGGGGGAGCCTCGGCCAGAGGCTTTCCCTAAAATAGAGATTCTGGCCCAGCATCGCAAGGAGCGAAAGGGGGGGCGGGGGCGGTGTGGTATAGCCTTGGGCCCGTGGGTGGGAGGGAGGGGGTTCACCACCTAGCTGCCTGAAAGGTGTCCAGTATTTTCGAGGGCGCCGAGGGCCCGCTGAGGCTCCGCCAGAGGATTTCCCTAAAATAGTGCTTCCGCCCACGGCGCAAGGCGCGAAAGAGGGGCGGGCAAAGATAGCCTTGGGCCGGGGGGGGTGGGGATGGGGGTTCAGCCACTGCCTGTCGAAAAGGGGTCCGCTTTTCGAGGCCCCTGGGGCTGGGAGGCCGCGTCCAGAGGCTTGCCCTAAAATAGTGATTCTGGCCCAGGGGCGAAAGAGGGGCGGGGGGGGTGTGGTATAGCCTTGGGCCCGTGGGGTGGGTGGGAGGGGGGTTCACCACCTAGCCGCCGGAAAGGTGTCCAAGATTTTCGAGGGCGCCGGGGGCGGGCAGACTCGCCAGAGGCTTTCCTAAAATAGTGCTCGGCACAGCTGCAAGGCACGAAAGAGGGCGGGGCGGTGTTATAGCCTTAGTCTGTGGGGGGTGGGGATGGGGTTCAGCCAATGGACTGCTTGAAAGGGGTCCAGTCTTTTCGAGGGCCCTCGGGGGGCTGTGGGAGGCCGCGGCCAGAGGCTTGCCCTAAAATAGTGCTTCTGGCCCAGCGGCGCAAGGCGCGAAACAGGGGGCGGGGGCGGTGTGGTATAGCCTTGGGCCCGTGGGGGGTGGGGAGGGGGGTTCAGCCACTCTAGCTGTCGGAAAGGTGTCCAGTATTTTCGAGGGCGCTCGAGGGGCCTGTGGGAGGCCTCTGCCAGAGGCTTTCCCTAAAATAGTGCTTCTGGCCCAGCGGCGCAAGGCGCGAAAGAGGGGGCGGGGGCGGTGTGCTATAGCCTTGGGCCCGTGGGGGGTGGGGATGTGGGGTTCAGCCAGTCGGACTGTCGAAAAGGGGTCCAGTCTTTTCGAGGCCCCTCGGGGGGCTGTGGGAGGCCGCGCCCAGAGGCTTGCCCTAAAATAGTGCTTCTGGCCCAGGGGCGTAAGGCGCGAAAGAGGGGGCGGGGGCGGTGTGGTATAGCATTGGGCCTGGGGGTGGTGGGGCGGGGGGCTTCAGCCACTCTAGCTGTCGGAAAGGTGTCCAGTATTTTCGAGGGCGCCGGCCTGTGGAGGCCTCGCCAGAGGCTTTCCTAAAATAGTGCCTGCACAGCGCAAGGCGCGAAAGAGGGGCGGGGCGGTGTTATAGCCTTGGGCCCGGGGGGTGGGATGGGGTTCAGCCACCGGACTGTCGGAAAGGGGTCCGCCTTTTCGAGGGCCCTGGGGCTGTGGGAGGCCGCGGCCAGAGGCTTGCCCTAAAATAGTTCATCACGCCCAGCGGCTCAAGGCGCCAAACAGGGGGCGGGGGCGGTGCAATAGCCTTGGGCCCGTGGGGGTGGGGAGGGGTACGCCACGGGATGTCGGAAAGGGGTCCAGTCTTTTCGAGGGCCCCGGGTAGCCTGCGGGAGGCCGCGGCCAGAGGCTTGCCCTAAATTATTGCTTCTGGCCCAGCGGCGCAAGGCGAAACAGGGGGCGGGGGCGGCGTTATAGCCATGGCCCTGGGGCTGGGAGGGGGTTTGGCCACAGCCGAAAATGGGTCCGGTCACTTCGAGGGCCCTCGGGGGGCCTGTGCGAGGCCGCGGCCAGAGGCTTGCCTTAAAATAGTGCTTCTGGCCTAGCGGCACAAGGCGCAAAACAGGGGGCGGGGGCGTTGTGCTATAGCCTTGGGCCCGTGGGGGGTGGGGAGGGGGGTTCAGCCAATCCGGCTGTCGGAAATGGGTCCGGTCTTTTCGAGGGCCCTCGGGGGCCTGTGGGAGGCCGCGGCCAGAGGTTTGCCCTAAAATAGTGCTTTTGGCCCAGCGGCACAAGGCCCAAAAGAGGGGGCGGGGGCGGTGTGCTATAGCCTTGGGCCCGTAGGGGGTGGGGTTCGCCACTGGGCTGTCGGAAAGGGTCTAGTCTTTCGAGGGCCCTCGGGGCCTGTGGAGGCCGCGCCAGAGGCTTGCCCTAAAGAAGGCGCGAAGAGGGGCAGGCGAAAGAGCAGCCTTGGGCCTGTGGGGTGGGAGGGGGTTCAGCCACCGGCTTGCAGGAGAGGGGTCCAGCTTTTCGGGGCCCTGGGGCCTGTGGCAGGCCGCGCCAGAGGCTTGCCTAAAATAGTGCTTCGCCCGGGCGCAAGGCGAAACAGGGGCGGGGCGCAGTTATAGCCTTGGGCCCGTGGGGGGTGGGGAGGGGGGTTTAGGCAGTCGGGTTGTCGGAAAGGGGTCCAGTCTTTGCAAGGGTCCTCGGAGGTCCTGTGGTAGGCCGCGGCCAGAGGCTTGCCCTAAAATAGTGCTTCGCGCCTAGCGGCGTAAGGCGCGAAAGAGGGGGCGGGGGCGGTGTGCTATTGCCTTGGGACCGTGGGGGTGGGCATGGGGTGTTCAGCCAGTCGACCTGTCGGAAAGGGGTTCATTCTTTCAAGGGCCCTCGGGAGCCTGGGAGGCCGCGCCAGAGGCTTGCCTAAAATAGTGCTTCCGCCCAGCGCAAGGCGCGAGAGGGGCGGGACGGTGCGCCTAGCCTTGGGCCTGGGGGTTGGGAGGGGGTTCGGACTGCCGGGCTGTCGGAAAGGGTCCAGTCTTTTCGAGGGCCCTTGGGGGGCCTGTGGGAGGCCGCGGCCAGAGGCTTGCCCTAAAATAGTGCTTCTTTCCCAGCGCGCAAGGCGCGAAACAGGGGCGGGGCGTGCTATAGCAGCCTTGGGCCCGTGGGGGGGTGGGAGGGGGGTCAGCCAGTCCGGGGGTCGGAAAGGGGTCAAGTCTTTCAGGGGTTCTCGGGGCCTGTGGTAGGCCGCGCCAGAGGCTTGCCCTGTAAAATAGTGCCGCCCCAGCGCGTAGGGCGCGAAAGAGGGGGGGGCGGTGTGCTATAGCCTAGGGCCCGTGGGGGTGAGCATGGGGTGTTCAGCCACCGACCTGTCGGAAAGGGGTTCATTCTTTCGCTGGCCCTCGGGGCCTGTGGGAGGCCGCGGCCAGAGGCTTGCCTAAAATAGTGCTTCGCCCAGCGCAAGACGCGACAGAGGGGCGGGACGGTGCGCCAGCCTTGGGCCCGTGGGGGTTGGGAGGGGGTTCGCCAGTCCGGCTGTCGGAAAGGGGTCCGTCTTTTCGAGGGCCCTTGGGGCCTGGGAGGTCATGCCAGAGGCTTGCCTTAAAATAGTGCTTTGGCCCATCGGCGCAAGGCGCGAAACAGGGGCGGGCGGTGCTATAGCCTGCCCGTGGGGTGGGAAGGGGTGTTCACCAGTCGGGCTGACGGAAAGGGGTCTAGTCTTTTCGAGGCCCTCGGGGCCTTGTGGGAGGCCGCGCCGAGGCTTTCCCATAAATAGTACTGCCCAGCGCAAGGCGCCAAAAGGGGCGGGCGGCAAGCAGCCTTGGTGGGGGGGTGGGAGGTGGGTTCAGCCAGTAGGGCAGTCGGAAAGGGGTCCAGTCTTTCGAGGGCCTCGGCGGCCTGTGGAGGCCACGCCAGAGGCTTGCCTTAAAATAGTGCTTCGCGCCCGGCGAAGGCGCGAAAGAGGGGCGGGGCGGTGCTATAGCCTTGGGACCGTGGGGGGTGGCAAGGGGTGTTCAGCCAGTAGACGAGTCGGAAAGGGGTGCATTCTTTTCGAGGGCCCTCGGCGAGCCTGTGGGAGGCCGCTGCCAGAGGCTTGCCCAAAATAGTGCTTCGCCCAGCTGCAAGGCGCGACAGAGGGCGGGACGGTGCGCCAGCCTTGGGCCCGTAGGGGGTGGGGAGGGGGGTTCGGCCAGTCGGGCTGTCGGAAAGCGGTCCCGTCTTTTCGAGGGCCCTTGGGCGGCCTGTGGGAGGCCGCGGCCAGAGGCTTACCCTAAAATAGTGCTTCTGGCCCACCCGCGCAAGGCACGAAACAGGGGACGGCGGCGGTGTGCTATAGCCTTGGGCCCGTGGGGGGTGGGGAGGGGGATTCGGCCAGTCGGGCTATCGGAATGGGGTCCAGTCTTCTCGAGGGGTTCTCGGGGCCTGTGGAGGCCGCCAGCAGGCTTGCCCTAAAATAGTGCTTCGCGCCAGCGCAAGGCGCGAAAGAGGGGCGGGCGGTGCTATAGCCTAGGCCTGGGGTGAGCATGGGTGTTCAGCCAATCGACCTGTCGGAAAGGGGTTCATTCTTTCGAGGGCCCTCGGGGCCTGTGGGAGGCCGCTGCCAGAGGCTTGCCATAAAATAGTGCTTCACGCCCAGCGCGCAAGACGCGACAGAGGGGCGGGACGGTGCTCCAGCCTTGGGCCCGGGGGGGGGGGGGGGGGGGGATCAGCCGGTCCGGCTGTCGGAAAGGGGTCCGGTCTTTTCGAGGGCCCTTGGGGGGCCTGTGGGAGGCCGCGGCCAGAGGCTTGCCCTAAAATAGTGCTTCTGGCCCATCGGCGCAAGGCGCGAAACAGGGGGCGGGGGCGGTGTGCTATAGCCTTCGGCCCGTGGGGGGTGGGAAGGGGTGTTCAGCTAGTCGGGCTGACGGAAAGGGGTCTAGTCTTTTCGACGGCCCTCGGGGGCCGTGTGGGAGGCTGCGGCCAGAGGCTTCCCTAAAATAGTACTGGCCCAGCGCGCAAGGCGCAAAAGGGGCGGGGCGGTGCATAGCCTTGGGCCCGTGGGGGTGGGAGGGGGTTCAGCCAGTTGGGGAGTCGGAAAGGGGTCCAGTCTTTTCGAGGGCCCTCGGCGGGCCTGTGGGAGGCCACGGCCAGAGGCTTTCCCTAAAATAGTGCTTCTGGCCCAGCGGCGCAAGGCGCGAATGATGGGGCGGGGGCGGTGTGCTATAGCCTTCGGCTCGGGGGGGGTGGGGAGTGGGGTTCGGCCACTCGGGCTGTCGGAAAGGGGTCCAGTCTTTTCGAGGGCCCTGGGGCGTGGGAGGTCAGCGCCAGAGGCTTGCCCTAAAATAGTGCTTTGCGCAAGGCGCGAAACAGGGGCGGCGGCGGCTTGGACCCGTAGGGGTGGGAGGGGGTTCGCCAGTCGGGCTGTCGGAAAGGGTCCAGTCTTTTCGAGGGCCTCGAGGGCCTGTGGAGGCCGCGCCAGAGGCTTGCCCTAAAATAGTGCTTTTTGTCCCAGCGCACAAGGCGCAAACAGGGGCGGGCGGTGTATAGCATTGGCCTGGGGTGGGAGGGGGTATCGCCCAGTCGGGCTGTCGGAAAGGGGTCCAGTCTTTTCGAGGGCCCTCGGGGTTTGAGGGAGGCATGACAGAGGCTTGCCCTAAAATAGTGCTTCGCCCAGCGCGCAATGCGCCAAAGAAGGGGCGGGCGGTGGCAGCCTTGGGCACGTGGGGTGGGAGGGGGGTTCGCCGGTCGGGCTGTCGGAAAGGGGTTCAGTCTTTTTCGAGGGCCCTCGGGTTGACGAGGTCCGCGCCAGAGGCTTGCCCTAAAATAGTGCTTCGGGCCAGCGCGCAATGGCGCGAAGAGGGTGCGGGGCGTTATAGCCTTGGGCCCGTGGAGGTGGGAGAAGGGTTCGCCCAGTCGGCTGTCGGAAAGGGGTTCACTCTTTCGAGGGCCCTCGGGCTGGGAAGCCGCAGCCAGAGGTTTGCCCTAAAAAAGTGCTTCGGCCCGCGCAAGGCGCAAATAGGGGCGGGGCGGCTATAGCATTGACCCCTGGGGGTGGGAGGGGGTTCGCCCAGTGGCTGTCGGAAAGGGGTCCAGTCTTTCGAGGGCCCTCGGGCCTGGGAAGCCGCGCCAGAGGCTTGCCTTAAAATAGTGCTCGCCCGGGCGCAAGGCTCAAAACACGGGCGGGGCGGTGCTATAGCCTTGGGGGTGGGAAGGGGTTCGCCAACGGGCTGTCGGAAAGGGGTCAGTCTTTCGAGGGCCCTGGGGCTCAGGGAGGCCGCCGAGGCTTGCCCTAAAATAGTGGTTCGGCCCAGCGCAAGGCGCGAAATTGGGGGCGGGCGGGGTTTGCTATATCCTTGGGCCCGTGGGGGTGGGTGGGGGTTCTGCCGGGCTGTCGGAAAGGGGTCTAGTCTTTCGAGGGCCCCTGGGGGCCTGTGGGCCGCAGCCAGAGGTTTGCCTTAAAATAGTGCTTCTGGCCCAGCTGCGCAAGGCGCGAAATAGGGTGCGGTGCAAGCAGCCTTGGGCACGTGGGGGTGGGAGGGGGTTCGCCGGTCGGGCAGGCGGAAAGGGGTTCAGTCTTTTCGAGGGCCTCGGGGCTCGTGGGAGGCGGCGCCAGAGGCTTGCCCTAACATAGTGCCTGGCCCAGCGCAAACAGGGCGGGCGGCGGTGCTATAGCTTTGGGGCACGAGGGGGTGGGAGGGGGTTCGCCAGTCGGGCTGTTGCAAAGGGGTTCAGTCTTTCGAGGCCCCTGAGGGCTCTGTGGGAGGCCGCGCCAGAGGTTTGCTCTAAAATAGTGCTTTGCCCAGCGCGCAAGGCGCGAAACAGGGGCGGTGTTATAGCCTTGGGCCCGTGGGGTGGGAGGGGGTTCCGCTGGTCGGGCCGGCCGGAAAGGGGTCCAGTCTTTCGAGGGCCTCGGGGCCTGGTAGGCCGCCGAGGCTTGCCCTAAAATAGTGCTTCGCCCAAGGCGCGAAAGGGGCGGGCCGGCAGTTGTAGCCTTGGGCACGTGGGTGGTGGGGAGGGGGGTTCAGCCACTCCGACTGTCGCAAACGGGTCCAGTCTTTTCGAGGCCCCTCGCTGGGCCTGTAGGAGGCCGCAGCCAGAGGCTTACCCTAAAATAGTGCTTCTGGCCCAGCGGCGAAAGGCCCGAAACAGGGGCGGCGAAGGTGTTCTATAGCCTTGGGCCTGGGGGGGGAGGGGGTTCGCCACCGGCTGTCGGAAAGGGGTCCAGTCTTTCGAGGGCCCCTGGGGCCTGTGGTAGGCCGTCACAGGCTTGCCCTAAAATAGTGCTTTCGACCCAGCGCAAGGCCAAACAGGGGCGGGGCGGTTCTCAGAGCCTTGGGGCCCGGGGTGGGAGGGGGTTCGCCAGTCGGGCTGTCGGAAAGGGGTCTAGTTCGAGGGCCCTGGGGGCCTGTGGAGGTCACTGCCAGAGGTTTGCCCTAAAATAGTGCTTCGGCTCACGCGCAAGGCGCCAAACAGGGGCGGAGGCGGTGCTATAGCCTGGGACCATGGGGGTGGGAGGGGGTTCGCCACGGGCTGTCGAAAGGGGTCCGCTTTTCGAGGGCCCTGGGGCGTGGAGGCCGCGTCCAGAGGCTTGCCCTAAAATAGTGCTTCTGGCTAAGCGGCGCAAGGCGCGAAACAGGGGGCGGAGGCGGTGTGCTATAGCCTTGGGCCCGTGGGGGGTGGGGAGGGGGTTCGCCACGGGCTGTCGAAAGGGGTCCAGTTTTTCGAGGCCCCTGGGGGCCTGGGAGGCCGCGCCAGAGGCTTGCCCTAAAATAGTGCTTCCGCCAGCAAGGCGAAACAGGGGCGGAGGCGGTGCTATAGCCTGGGACCATGGGGGTGGGAGGGGGTTCGCCACCGGGCTGTCGAAGGGGTCCAGTCTTTCGAGGGCCCTCGGGGCCTGGGAGGCCGCCAGAGGCTTGCCCTAAAATAGTGGTTCACGCCCAGCGGCGCAAGGTGCGAAAGAGGAGGCGGGCGGTTATAGCCTTCTGGGGCGGGAGGGGTTCGCCAGTCGCGCTGTCGGAAAGGGGTCCAGTCTTTCGAGGCCTCGGGGCCTGGTAGGTCAGGCCGCGAGGGTTGCCCTAAAATAGTGCTTCTCAGCGCGCAAGGCGAAACAGGGGGCGGAGGCGGTGTGCTATAGCCTTGGGACCATGGGGTGGGAGGGGGTTCGCCACGGGGCTGTCGGAAATGGATCCGGTCTTTTCGACGGCCCTCAGGGGGCCTGTGGGAGGCCGCGGCCAGAGGCTTGCCCTAAAATAGTGCTTCTAGCTCAACGGCGCAAGGCGCGAAACAAGGGGCGGGGCGGTGTGCTATAGCCTTGGGACCATGGGGGGTGGGGAGGGGGTTCGCCACGGGCTGTCGGGGTCCAGTTCTTTCGAGGGCCCTGGGCCTGTGCGAGGCCGCGGCCAGAGGCTTGCCCTAACATAGTGCTTCTGGCCCAGCGGCGCAAGGTGCGAAACAGGCGGCGGGGCGGTAAAGCAGCTGGGCACGAGGGTGGAGGGGGTTCGCCGGCCAGTCGGAAAGGGGTCAGTCTTTGAGGGCCTCGAGGCCTGGGAGGCCGCGCCAGAGGTTTGCTTAAAATAGTGCTTCCAGCGCAAGGCGAAACAGGGCGGGGCGGTGTTATAGCTTTGGGCCTGCAGGGGTGGGTCGGGGTTAAGCCACTCGGGCTGTCGGAAATGGGTCCAGTCATTTCGAGGGGGCTCGGGGGGCCTGTGGGAGGCCACGGCCAGAGGCTTGCCCTAAAATAGTGCTAATGGCCCAGCGGCGCAATAGGACAAACAGGGGGCGGGGGCGGTGTGCTATTGCATTGGGCACGTCGGGGTGGGAGGGGGGGTCCGCCAGTCGGGCTGTCGGTAAGGGGTCCAGTTTTTCGAGGCCTGGGGCCGGTCGGGAAGGCCGCGCCAGAGGCTTGCCCTAAAATAGTGCTTCTGGTCCAGCGCAAGGAAACAGGGGCGGGCTATAGCTGCCCGTGGGGTGAGGGGGGTTCAGCCAGTCTGCCTGTCCGAAAGGGGTCCAGTCTTTTCGAGGGCCCTCGCGGGGCCATTAGGAGGCCGTGGCCAGAGGCTTGCCCTAAAATAGTGCTTCTGGCACAGCGGCGCAAGGCGCGAAACAGGGGCGGGCGCGTGTTATAGCCTTGGGCACGTGTGGGAGGGGGTTCGCCAGCGGGCTATCAGAAAGGGGTCCGCCTTTTCGAGGGCCCTCGGGGCCTTTGCGAGGCCGCGCCCAGAGGCTTGCCCTACAATAGTGCTTCGCCCGCGCACAAGGCGAAATTGGGGCGGGGCGGTGTGCTATAGCCTTGGGGTCTGGGGTGGGGAGGGGGTTCGCCACCGGTTGTCGGAAAGGGGTCCAGTTTTTCGACGGCCCTCAGGGGGCCTGTGGGAGGCCGCGGCCAAAGGCTTGCCCTAAAATAGTGCTTCTGGCCCATCGGGCTAGCCGCGAAACAGGGGGCGGGCGGTGTGCTATAGCCTGGGCTGGGAGGGGGTTCATCCACGGTGTCGAAAGGGGTCCATTTCGAGGCCTCGGGGCCCGGTGGACGCCGCGCCAGAGGCTTGCCCTAAAATAGTGCTTTCGCCCAGCCGCAAGGAAAGAGGGGCGGTGTGCTATAGCCTTGGGCCTGCAGGGGTGGGGAGGGGGTTCGCCACCGGGCTGCCTGAAAGGGGTCCAGTCTTTTCAAGGGCCCTGAGGGCCTGTGGAGGCCACGCCAGAGGCTTGCCCTAAAATAGTGCTTCGCCCGCGCAAGGCGCGAAAGAGGGGGGCGGGGCAAAGGCAGCCTTGGGCCCGTGGGGAGTGGGAGGGGTTCGCCAGTCGGGCTGTCGAAAGGGGTCCGTTTTCGAGGCCCTCGGGGCCTGTGGGAGGCCGCCGAGGCTTGCCCTAAAATAGTGCTTCGACCAGCGCAAGGCGCAGTGGGGGTGGGCAGGCAGCCTTGGGCCCGTGGGGGTGGGAGGGGGTTCGCCGGGCTGGCTGTGAAAGGGGTCCGCTTTCGAGGGCCCCTGGGGCCTGGGAGGTCATGCCAGAGGCTTGCCCTAAAATAGTGCTTTGGCCGCCCATCGGGCGCGAAACTGGGGGCGGGGGCGGGGTCGGATAGCCTTGGGCCCGGGGTGGGAGGGGGTTCATCCAGTCGGGCTGTCGGAAAGGGGTCTTTTTTCGAGGCCTCGGGGCTCGGGAGGCCGCGCCAGAGGCTTGCCCTAAATAGTGCTTCGCCCAGCGAGGCGAACAGGGGCGGGGGCGGTGTGCTATAGCCTGGGCTGGGGGTGGGAAAGGGGGTTCATCCCGGCTGTCGGAAAGGGGTCCAGTCTTTTGAGGGCCCCTGGGACTGGGAGGCCGCCAGAGGCTTGCCCTAAATAGTGCTTCTGCTCAAGGCGCGAAAGAGGGGCGGGGCGGTAAAGCTATAGCCTTGGGCCTGGGGGTGGGAGGGGGTTCGCCACCGGGCGGGCGGAAAGGGGTCCAGGCTTTCGAGGGCCCTGAGGGCTCGGAGGTCCGCGCCAGACGGTTACCCTAAAATAGTGCTCGGCCCAGCGCAAGGCGCGAAAGAGGGGCGGGGCAAAGCTATAGCCTTGGGCCCGTGGGGGTGGGAGGGGGTTCGGCCAGTCGGGCTGTCGGAAAGGGGTCCAGTCTTTTCGAGGGCCCTCGGGGCCTGTGGGCGGCCGCGGCCAGATGCTTGCCCTAAAATAGTGGCCCAGAGGCACAAGCCGCGAAAGAGGGGCGGGGCAAATATAGCCTTGGGCCCAGGGTGGGGAGGGGGTTAGCCCGGGCTGTCGGAAAGGGTCCAGTCTTTTCGAGGGCCCTGGGGCCTGGGGAGGCCGCGCCAGAGTGCTTGCAAGCACGCGCGCAAGGGGGCGGGGCGGGGGCGAGCTATAGCCTTGGGCCTGGGGGTGGGAGGGGGTTCATCCAGTCGGGCTGTTGGAAAGGGGTCCTGTCTTTTCGAGGGCCCTCGGGGAGGCCGCGCCAGAGGCTTTGCCCTAAAATAGTGCTCGACCAGCGCGAAGGCGCGAAACAGGGTGGGGCGGTAAAGCAGCCTGGGCCTGGTGGGGAGGGGGGTTCGGCCAGTCGGGCTGGCGGAAAGGGGTCCAGTCTTTTCGAGGGCCCTCGGGGGGCCTGTGGGAGGTCGCGGCCAGAGGCTTGCCCTAAAATAGTGCTTCTGGCCCAGCGGCGCAAGGCGCGAAACAGGGGGCGGGGGCGGTGTGCTATAGCCTTGGGCCCGTGGGGGGTGGGGAGGGGGGTTCATCCAGTCGGGCTGTCGGAAAGGGGTCCAGTCTTTTTGAGGGCCCTCGGGGGGCCTGTGGGAGGCCGCGGCCAGAGGCTTGCCCTAAATAGTGCTTCTGGCCCAGCGGCGCAAGGCGCGAAAGAGGGGGCGGGGGCGGTGTGCTATAGCCTTGGGCCCGTGGGGGGTGGGAAAGGGGGTTCATCCAGTCGGGCTGTTGGAAAGGGGTCCAGTCTTTTTGAGGGCCCTCGGGGGACCTGTGGGAGGCCGCGGCCAGAGGCTTGCCCTAAATAGTGCTTCTGGCCCAGCGGCGCAAGGCGCGAAACAGGGGCGTGGGCGGTGCAGCCTTGGGCTGGGGGTGGGGGGGTTCGGCCAGTCGGGCTGTCGGAAAGGGGTCCAGTCTTTCCGAGGGCCCTCGGGGCTCAGGAGGCCGCGCCAGACGGCTTACCCTAAAATAGTGCTTTAGCCCAGCGCGCAAGGCGCGAAAGAGGGGCGGGCGGTGCATAGTCTTGGGCCTGGGGGTGGGAGGGGGTTCGCCACTCGGGCTTTTGGAAAAGGGTCCGCCCTTTTCGAGGGCCCTCACGGGGCCTGTAGGGGGCTGTAGCCAGAGGCTTTCCCTACAATAGTGCTTCGCCCCAGCGCAAGGCGCGAAACAGGGGCGGAGGCGTATAGCCTTGGGACCATGGGGTGGGAGGGGGTTCGCCACGGGCTGTCGAAAGGGGTCCAGTCTTTTCGAGGGCCCTCAGTGGGCCGTTGGGAGGCCGCGGCCAGAGTCTTGCCGTAAAATAGTTGTTGTGGCCCAGCGACGCAAGGTGCGAAAGAGCGGGGCGTGTGTTATAGCCTTGGGCCTGGGGGTGGGGAGGGGTTCGCCGGCTGTCGGAAAGGGGTCCAGTCTTTTCGAGGCCCCTGGGGCCTGGGAGGCCGCCAGAGGCTTGCCCTAAAATAGTGCTTCGCCCACGCAAGGCGAAAGGGGCGGTGGTATAGCCTTGGGCCTGGGGGTGGGGAGGGGGTTCGCCAGTCGGGCTGTCGGAAAGGGGTCCAGTCTTTCGAGGGCCTCGGGGCCTGCGGAGGCCGCGCCAGGCTTGCCCTAAAATAGTGCTTCGCCCAGCACAGGCGCGAAAGGGGCGGCGGTGTTATAGCCTGGGCCTGGGGGAGGGGTTCGCCGCCGGCTGTCGAAAGGGGTCCAGTCTTTCGAGGCCCTCGGGGCTGGAGGCCGCAGCCAGAGGCTTGCCCTAAAATAGTGCTTCGCCCAGCGCGCAAGGTGCGAAAGAGGGGCGGGCGGTGTTACAGCCTGGCCTGTGGTGGGAGGGGTTCGCCAGGGACTGTCGGAAAGGGGTCCTTTCGAGGGCCCTCGGGGCCTGGAGGTCAGGCCAGGCTTGCCTAAAATAGTGCTTCGCCCAAGCGCAAGGCAAACAGGGGCGGGCGTTGTTAGCCTTGGGCCTGTGGGAGGGGGTTCGCCAGGGCTCGAAAGGGGTCCAGTCTTTCGAGGCCCTGGGGCCTGGGAGGCCGCCAGAGGTTTGCCCTAAAATAGTGCTTCTGGCCCCGCGGCGCAAGGCGCGGAAGCGGGGAGGCGGTGCTATAGCCTTGGGACCGGGGGTGGGAGGGGGTTCCCGGCGGTCGGAAAGGGGTCCAGTTTTTCGAGGGCCCTCGGGGGTTCGGAGGCCGCAGGCTTGCCCAAAAATAGCCTGGCCCAGCGCAAGGCGAAACAGCGGGGCGGGCTATAGCTTTGGGGGAGGGGTTCGGGCTGTCGGAAAGGGGTCCAGTCTTTTTCGAGGCCCTGGGGGGGAGGCCGCGCCAGAGGCTTGCCCTAGTGCTTCCGCCCAGCGCAAGGCGAAAAGGCGGGGCGGTGCAGCCTTGGGCACGAGGGGTGGGAGGGGGTTCGCCAATGGGCTGTCGAAAGGGGTTCAGTTTTCGCCCTCGGTCCGCCGTGAGGTCTTGCAGAGTGCTTCTAAAATAAGCGAAATAAAGGGCAAAGTTATAGCGCCTTGGGGTGGGAGGGGTTCAGCCATCGGGCTGTCGGAAAGGGTCCAGTTTTTCGAGGGCCTGGGCCCGGGAGGCCGGCCAGAGGCTTGCCCTAAAATAGTGCTATTGTCCCAGCGCGAAACAGGGGCGGGCGGTGTTATAGCCTTGGGCACGTGGGGTGGGAGGGGGTTCGCCGTCGGCTGTCGGAAAGGGGTCCAGTTCGAGGGCCTCGGGGCCTGTCAGGCCGCAGGCTTGCCCTAAAATAGTCTTCGCCCACGGTGCAAGGCGCGAAACAGGGGGCGGGGGTCCGTGGGAGGGGGTTCGCCAGTCGGCTGGAAAGGGGTCCAGCTTTTCGAGGGCCCTCGGTCCGGGAGGCCGAGGCTTGCTTGCTAAAATAGTGCCCGGCGCAAGGCGCGAAACAGGGGCGGGGGGGGCTTATAGCTGGGAGGGGTGGGAGGGGTTCGCCAGCTGTCGGGGGTCCAGTTTTTTCGAGGGCCCTGGGGCTCAGAGGCCGCAGAGGCTTGCCCTAAAATAGTGCTCGCCCAAGGCTCAAAAAGGGGCGGAAGCAGCCTTGGGCACGGGGGTGGGAGGGGGTTCGGCCAGTCGGGCCATCGGAAAGGGGTCCAGTCTGAGGGCCTGGGGCCTGGGAGGTCACGTAGAGGCTTGCCTGCCCAGCAAGGCACGAAACAGGGGCGGCAGCATAGCCTTGGGCCCGTGGAGGTGGGAGGGGGTTCAGTCGGGCTGGAAAGGGGTCCATTTTCGAGGGCCTCGGGGCCGTGGGAGGCCGCGCCAGAGGCTTGCCTAAAATAGTGCCGGCCCGCGGCACAACAAGGGGCGCAGCCTGCAGTCTGGGGGGTGGGAGGGGGTTCGCCAGTCGGCTGTCGGGGTCCAGTTTTCGAGGCCCTGGGGCTCTGGGAGGCCGCGCAGAGGCTTGCCCTAAAATAGTGCGCAAGGCGAAACAGGGGGCGGCGGTGCACTATAGCCTCTGGGGAGGGGGTTCATCCAGTCGGAAAGGGGTCCAGTCTTTCGAGGGCCCTCGGGCCCGGGACGCGCCAGAGGCTTGCAAAATAGTGCCTGGCCCAGCGAAGGCGCGAAAGAGGGCGGGGCGGTGTTATAGCCTTGGGCCTGGGGGCGGGAGGGGGTTCGCCAGTGTCGGAAAGGGGTCCAGTTCTGGCCCCGAGGGCCTGTGGAGGCCACGCCAGAGGCTTGCCCTAAAATAGTGCTTGCCCAGCGGCGAAGGCGAAAGAGGCGGGCGGCTGCCCGGGGGGGGGGGGAGGGGCCTGCGAAGGGGGCTGTCGGAAAGGTCTTCGAGGCCTCGGGGGAGCAGGGCGAGGCTTGCCTAAAATAGTGCTTGGCCCATCGCGCAAGGCCAAACAGGGGCGGGCGCGGTATAGCCTTGGGCCCGGGGGGGAGGGGGTTCATCCAATGGCTGTCGGAAGGTTGCCTGAGGGCCCTGGGAGGCCGCGCGAGGCTTTCAAAATAGTGCTTCGCCCAGCGCAGGCGCAAACAGGGGCGAGGGTGTGCTATAGCTTGGGGAGGGGTTCGCCATCCGGAAAGGGGTCCGCTTTTCGAGGCCCGTCGGAGGCCGCGGAGGCTTGCCCTAAACGAAAGAGGGCGGGCGAAAGAGCGCCCAGCGGGAGGGCAAGGCTGCGGTGAGGCGGGGTTCTAAAATAGTGGGGGGCGTGGGGGGCCGGGCCTGTGGGGTTCGCCAGGCTGTCGGAAAGGGGTCCAGTTTCGAGGGCCTGGGGCGCGCCAGAGCTTGCTAAAATAGTGCTGGCCCAGCGCACAAGGCGCGAAAGAGGGCGGGGGGCGATAGCCTTGGGCGGGTGGGAGGGGGGTTAGCCATGGGCTGTCGTAAAGGGGTCCGGTCGTTTCGAGGGCCCTGTGGGAGGCCGCCAGAGGCTTGTAGTGCTTCCCGCCACGCGAAAGAGGGGCGGGCGGTGCTATAGCCTTGGGCCCTGGGAGGGGGTTCGCCTGGGCTGTCGGAAAGGGTCCAGCTTTGAGGGCCCTCGGGGCCTGTGGGAGGCCCCAGAGTTGCCCTAAATAGTGCTTTCCCACGCGCAAGGCGCGAAAGACGGGGGCGGTGCGGCAGCCTGGGGGTGAGGGGGGGTTATATCGGGCCTGTGGTTGGAGGGCCGTCCAGCTGGGTCCTGGGGCCGAGGGAGGCTGCGCAGAGGTTTGCTAAAATAGTGCTTCGCGCAGCGCGCGAAAGAGGGGCGGGGGGCAGTTATAGCCTTGGGCCCGTGGGGGTGGGAGGGGGTTCGCCACGGGCTGCCTGGGGGTCCAGCTTTCGAGGGCCTCGGGGCTCTGGGGCGCCAGAGGCTTGCCCTAAAATAGTGCCGCCCAGGCACAAGCGCGAAGAGGGCGGGGCGGCCTTGGGCCCGCAGTGGGAGGGGGTTAGGCCAGCTGTCGGAAAGGGGTCCGCCTTTCGAGGGCCCCGGGGCCTGGGGAGGCGCCAGAGGCTTGCCCCAAAATAGTGCTTCTGGCCCAGCGCGCAGGGGGCGTATAGGGCCCGGGGTGGGGAGGGGGTTCGCCAGTCGGGCAAAGGGGTCCAGTCTTTTCGAGGCCTCTGGGGCCTGGAGGCCGAGCCAGAGGTTTGCATTAAAATAGTGCTTCCCAGCGCGCAAGGCGGAAAGAGGAGGGGCGGTGATAGCCTTGGGCCCCTGGGAGGGGAAGGGGGGGCCGGCTGTCGGGTCCAGTCTTTCGAGGGCCCTGGGAGACCTGTGGGAGGCCGCCAGAGGTTTGCCTTAACAGGGCTGGCGGGGAGGCCAAAACAGGGCCGTGGGCGTGTCTGGGAGGGGGTTCTGTCTGTCAAAAGGGGTCCATCTTTTCGAGGGCCTGGGAGCGCAGAGGTTTGCCTAAAATAGTTGCCTGTGCGAAAAGAGGCGGCGTTATAGCCGGGTGGGGGCTCCACGCCAATCGTCCAGTTTTTCGAGGCCTCGGGGCCAGGAGGCCGCGAGAGGCTAAAATAGTGCTTCACGGCGAACGCGAAAGAGGGCGGGCGGTGTGGGCCCGGCTGGGAGGGGTCCAGGCGAAATGAGGCCGCCCAGATTGTAAAATAGCCGCGGAAGGCGGAGGGGCGGGGGTTTGCCAGAGGGGGAGGGGGTTCGCCACCGGCTGTCGGAAAGGGGGCCAGTTTGTTCGAGGGCCCTCGGAGGCCTGTGGAGGCCACGCCAGAGGCTTGCCCTAGTGCTTTTCGCCCAGCGGCGCGCGAAAGAGGGGCGGGCGTATTGGGCCCGGGGGTGGGAGGGGCTGCCCACCGGGCTGTCCTGAAAGGGGTCCAGTTTCGAGGGCCCTGAGGTCAAGGGCCAGAGGCTTGCCCTAAATAGTGGTTCGCCCGCGCAAGGCGGGGCGGTGTATAGGGGCTGGGGGTGGGAGGGGAGGCCACGGGCTGTCGAAAGGGGTCCAGTTTTCAGGGCCCTGGGAGCCTGTGAGGCCGGCCAGAGGCTTGCCCTAAAATAGTGCTTCCGCCCAGCAAGGCGCGAAAGAGGGCGGGGCGGTGTGCAGCCTTGGGCCCGTGGGGATGGGGAGGGGGTTCGCCAGGTCGGAAGCGTCCGCTTAGGGCCTGGGCTGTGGAGGCCGCCAGAGGCTTGCCCTAAAATAGTGCTTGCCCAACGCGCAAGGCGCGAAAGAGGGGGCGGGGCGGTGTATAGCCTTGGGCCTGGGGTTGGAGGGGGTTCGCCAGTCGGAAGGGGTCCAGTCTTTCGAGGGCCCTGGGGCCTGTGGAGGCCGCCAGAGGTTCTTTAAAATAGTGCCTCCGCCTGCAAGGCGAAAGGCGGGGGGTTTTGGTCCCGGGGGTGAGGGGGTTCGCCACGGGCTGTCGAAAGGGGTCCAGCTTTTCGAGGGCCCTCGGGAGCCTGTGGAGGCCGCGCCAGAGGTTTGCCCTAAAATAGTGCTTCCGCGCAAGGCGCCAAAGGCGGGCGGGCGGTTATATGGGCCTGGGGGGGTGGGAGGTTCGCCACGTTGTCGAAAGGGGTCCAGTTTTTCGAGGGCCCTGGGGCTCAGGGAGTCAGAGGTTTGCCCTAAAATAGTGCTTCGTCTAGCAGCGCAACGAAGAAAGAGGAGGCGGGCGGTACAGCCTTGGGCCCGGGGTGGGATGGGGCCGGGGGGTCCGCTTTTCGAGGGCCTCGAGTGGAGGTCGCGGCCAGAGGCTTGCCCTAAAATAGTGCATCTGACCCAGCGGGCGCGAACAGGGCGCGGCGGTGCTATAGCCTGGGCCCGGGGGAGGGGGTTCATCCGCCAGTCGGGGGTCCAGTCTTCGGCTGAGGAGGCCACGCCAGAGGCTTGCCCTAAAATAGTGCTCGCCCAGCGCAAGGCGCGAAGAGGGGGCGGGGCGGTGCATAGCCTTGGGCCCGGGGTGGGAGGGGGTTCGCCAGTCTGTTTCGGAAAGGGGTCCAGTCGAGGGCCTGGAGGCCGCCAGAGGCTTGCCCTAAAATAGTGCTTCGCCCAGCGCAAGGCGCGAAGTGGGGCGGGCGTTATAACCCTTGGCCCGGGGAGGGGGTTCGCCAGTCGGGCTGTCGGAAAGGGGTCCAGTCCCGAGGGCCCTCGGGGCCTGTGGAGGCCGCGCGAGGCTTGCCTTAAAATAGTGCTTGGCCCAGCGCGCAAGGCGCAAACAGCGGGCGGCGGTGGTAGCCTTGGGCGTGGAGGGGGTTCGCCAGTCGGGCCATCGAAAGGGGTCCAGTCTTTCGAGGGCCCCTGTGGGAGGAGCTTGCCTAAAATAGTGCTTGGTCCAGCGCGCAAGGCCAAAGAGGAGGGGGCGGTGTGTGCTATAGCCTTGGGCTGTTGGGAGGGGCCGCCGGGCTGTCGGAAAGGGGTCCAGTCTTTCGAGGCCCTCGGGGCCTGTGGAGGTCCAGAGGCTTGCCCTAAAATAGTGCTTCGCCCAGCGCAAGGCGCGAAGAGGGGCGCAGATAACCCCTGGGCCTGGGGGTGGGGGTTCGCCCTTGTCGGAAAGGGGTCCAGTCAAGGGCCTCGAGACCTGGGAGGCCGCGAGGCTTGCCCTAAAATAGTGCTTCCGGCCCAGCAAGGCGCGAAACAGCGGGGCGGTGTGTAGCCTGGGCCCGGGGTGGGAGGGGTTCCAGTCGGCTCGGAAAGGGGTCCAGTATTTCGAGGGCCCTCGGTGGGAGGCCGCGCCAGAGGCTTGCCCTAAATAGTGCTTCCGCCCAGGGCAAGGCGAGGGAAGGGCGCGGTTATAGCCTGGGGGGAGGAGGGTTCGCCACAGCTGTCGAAAGGGGTCCAGCTTTCGAGGCCCTGGCTGGGAGGTCAGAGGCTTGCCCTAAAATAGTGCCCCGGGCAAGGAGCGAAAGAGGGGCGGGCGGTGAGTAGCCTGTGGGGGTGGGAGGGGTTCGCCACGGGCTGAAAGGGGTCCAGCTGAGGGCCCCTGGGGCCTGTGGGAGGCCGCGCCAGAGGCTTGCCCTAAAATAGTGCCCGCCCAGCGCGCAAGGCGCGAAAGAGGGGCGGGGCTATAGCCTTGGGGCTGGGGGTGGGAGGAGGGTTCGCCGCGGCTGTCGAAGGGGTCCGCCTTTTCGAGGGCCTCGGGTGGGAGGCCGGCGCCAGAGGCTTGCCCATAGTGCTTCCGCCCAGCGCAAGGAGCGAAGAGGGGCGAGGGCGGTGCAGGCCTGGGGGAGGGGGGGTTCGCCACCGGGCTGTAAAGGGGTCCTTTTCGAGGCCCGCTGGGGCCTGTGGGAGGTCGGGTCAGAGCTTGCAAAAATAGTGCTTCCCAGCGCGCAAGGCGCGAAAGAGGGGCGGGGCGGTGCAGCCTTAGCTGGGTGGGAGGGGGTTTAGCCACAGTGCTGTCGGAAAGGGGTCCGCCTTTCGAGGGCCCTGGGGACCCGTGGAGGCCGCCAGAGGCTTACCTAAAATAGTGCTTGCCCACGGCAGGGCGCGAAACAGGGCGGGCGGTGTTGTAGCCTTGGGCCTGGGTGGGAGGGGTTCGGCCACATCGCAAAGGGGTCCAGCTTTTCGAGGGCCCTCGGGAGCCTGTGGAGGTCATGCCAGAGGCTTGCCCTAAAATAGTGCGTCCAGCGCGCAAGGCCCGAAAGAGGAGGCGGGGCGGTGCAGCCTTGGGCCCGGGGGTTGGGAGGGGGTTTAGCCACGGGCTGTCGGAAAGGGGTCCAGTCTTTTCGAGGCCCTCGGGGCCTGTGGGAGCGCCAGAGGCTTGCCCAAAATAGTGCTTGCCCAGCGCAAGGCGCGAAGAGGGGCGGGCGGTGCATAACCCAGGGCCTGGGGGGAGGGGGTTCGCCACTGCCTGAAAGGGGTCCAGTCTTTCCAAGGGCCCTCGGGGGCCCTGTGTGAGGCCGCTGCCAGAGGCTTGCCTTAAAATAGTGCCCTGGCCCAGCGCAGGGCGCGAAACAGGGGCGGCGGTGTTGTAGCCTGGGCCCGTGGGAGGGGGTTCCCAGGGCCATCGCAAAGGGGTCCAGTCATTTCGCGGGCCCTCGGGGGGCTTGTGGGAGGCCGCGTCCAGAGGCTTGCCCTAAATAGTGCTTCTGGCCCAGCGGCGCAAGGCGCGAAAGAGGGGCGGGGCGGTGCAGCCTGGGCCCTGGGGGGGAGGGGGGTTCGCCAGTCGGCTGTCGGAAAGGGGTCCAGCTTTCGAGGGCCCCGGGCTGGAGGCCCAGAGGCTTGCCCTAAAATAGTGCTTGGCCCAAGGCGCGAAAGAGGGCGAGGGCGTACAGCCTAGGGCCCGTGGGGGTGGGAGGGGGTTCGCCGGGCTCTCGAAAGGGGTCCAGTCTTTCGAGGGCCCTCGGGGGGGAGGCCGCCAGAGGCTTGCCCTAAATAGTGTTTCGGCCCAGCGCAAGGCGCGAAGAGGGGCGAGGCGTGTGCTATAGCCCAGCCTGTGGGGAGGGGGTTCGCCACGGGCTGTCGGAAAGGGGTCCAGTCTTTCGAGAGCCCTCGGGGGGCCTGTGTGAGGCCGCGCCAGAGCTTGCCCTAAAATAGTGCTTCTGCCCAGCGCAAGGCCCAAAAGAGGAGTGTGATAGCCTTGGGGGGTGGGAGGGGGTTCGCCAGTCGGCCTGGAAAGGGTCCAGTCTTTTCGAGGCCTCAGAGACCTGGAGGCCAGAGAGGCTTACCTAAAATAGTTTTTGGCCCACGGCACAGGGCGCTGGGCGGGCCGGTGTGCAGAGCCTGGGCCCGTGGGCTGGGAGGGGTTCGCCTGAAAGGGGTCCAGTTTTTTCGAGGCCCTCGTGGTAGCGACCAGGCTTGCCCTAAAATAGCTTCGCCCAGCGCAAGGCGCCAAAGGGGCGGGCGTGTTTTGGGCCTGGTCTGGGGCGGGAGGGGTTCGCCACCGGGCTGTCGGAAAGGGTCCAGTCTTTTTCGAGGGCCCGGGGCCTGGGAGGCGCGGCCAGAGGCTTGCCCTAAAATAGTGGTTCGCCCAGGCAAAGGCGCGAAGAGGGGCGGGCGCAAGCTATAGCCTAGGCCTGCGGGTTTAGGGGCGCTGGGAAAGGGGTCCAGTTCGAGGCCTGGGGCCTGGGAGGCCGCGCCAGAGGCTTGCCCTAAAATAGTGCTTGGCCCGGCAAGGCGAAGTGGGGGGCGGGTCGGTGTGCTATAGCCTGGCCTGGGGTGGGAGGGGGCCGGGCAGTCGGAAGGGGTCCAGTCTTCGAGGGCCCTGGGAGGCCGCGCCAGAGGCTTGCCCTAAAATAGTACTGCCTGCCGCAAGGCGCGAAACAGGGCGGGGCATAGCCTTAGCCCTGGGGGGAGGGGGATTCGCCACCGGGCTGTGAAAGGGGTCCAGCTTTTCGAGGCCCTGGAGCTGGAGGCGCGCCAGAGGCTTGCCCTAAAATAAGCTTCGCCCAGCACAAGGCGAAACAGGGGCGGGCTGTTGTAGCCTTGGGCCCGTGGGGTGGTGAGGGGGTTCGCCCCGGGCTGTCGGAAAGGGGTCCAGTCTTTCGAGGGCCCTCGGGGTGTGGGAGGCCGCGCCAGAGGCTTACCCTAAAATAGTGCTTCGCCCAGCGCGCAAGGCGCGAAGAGGGCGGGCGGTATAACCTTGGGCCCGTGGTGGGGAGGGTGGTTCGCCACCGGGCTGTCGGAAAGGGGTCCGGTCACTTCGAGGGCCTCGGGGCCTGTGCGAGGCCGCGCAGACGGGCCTAAAATAGTGCTTCGCCCAGCCGCGTAAGGCGTGAAACAGGGGGCTGGGTCGGTGTTCTATAGCCTTGGGCCCGTGGGGGGGAGGGGGTTCGCCAGCTGTCGGAAAGGGGTCCAGTCTTTCGAGGGCTCGGGAGTGGAGGCGCCAGAGGCTTGCCCTAAAATAGTGCTTCGCCCAGCACAAGGCACGAAAGAGGGCGGGCTATAACCTTGGGCTGGGGGGGAGGGGTTCGCCAATCGGCTGTCATAAAAGGGGTCCACTTTTCGAGGGCCCTCGGGAGCTCAGGAGGCCACGCTGAGGCTTGCCTAAAATAGTGCTTCGCCCAGCGACGCAAGCCGAAAGGGGCGGGCAAAGCAGGGCCTGGGGGAGGGGGTTCAGCCACGGGCTCGGAAAGGGGTCCAGTCTTTCGAGGCCCTGGGGCCTGTGAGGCCGCGCCAAAGGCTTGCCCTAAAATAGTGCCGCCCAACGCGCAAGGCGCGAAAGAGGAGGCGCAATAGCAGCCTGGGCCCGTGGGGAGTTCAGCCACGGGCTGTCGGGTCCAGTCTTCGAGGGCCCTGGGAGCCTGGGAGGCAGAGGCTTGCCCTAAAATAGTGCTTCGCCCAGCGACGCAGGCGCGAAACAGGGCGGGGCGGTGTGCTAGCCTTGGGCCTGTGGGTGGGAGGGGGTTCGCTAGCCGGGCGGAAAGGGGTCCAGTCTTTCGAGGGCCTGGGCGAGGCCGCCAGAGGCCCTAAAATAGTGCTTCGCTCAGCAAGGCGAAACAGGGCGGGGGCGGTGTGATAGATCCTTGGGACCATGGGGTGGGAGGGGGTTCGCCGCCGGGCTGTCGAAAGGGGTCCAGTTTTTTCGAGGGCCCTGTGGGGCCTGGGAGGCCGCCAGAGGCTTGCCCTAAAATAGTGCTTCTGCCGGGCGCAAGGCGCCAAACAGGGGGGCGGAGGTGTGCATAGCCTGGGACCATGGGGCGGGAGGGGGTTCGCCACCGGGCTGTCGAAAGGGGTCCAGTCTTTTCGAGGGCCCTGGGGCCTGGGAGGCCGCGCCAGAGGCTTGCCCTAAAATAGTGGTTCGCCCAGCGACGCAAGCGAAAGAGGAGGCAGGCGGTGTGCTATAGCAGGGGCCTGTGGGAGGGGGTTTAGCCACCGGGCGGAAAGGGGTCCAGTCTTTCGAGGCCCTGGGCTGGGAGGTCGCGAGGCTTACCCTAAAATAGTGCTTGCCCAGCGACGCAGGCGCGAAACAGCGGCGGGCGTATAGCCTTGGGCCCGTGGGGGGGAGGGGGTTCCAGTCGGGCCGGAAAGGGGTCCAGTCTTTCGAGGGCCTGGGGTAGGTCGCCAGAGGCTTGCCCTAAATTAGTGCTGTTGGCTCAGCGGCGCAAGGAAAAAGGAGGCGGTGCTATAGCCTTGGGACCATGGGGGTGGAGAGGGGGTTCGCCACGGCCGCCGAAAGGGGTCCAGTCTTTCGAGGGCCCTGGGGCTGGAGGCCACACAGGCTTGCCCTAAAATAGTGCTTCGGCCCACCGCGCAAGGCGCGAAAGAGGGGCGGGCGGTAAAGCAGCCTTGGGCCCGGGGGGATAGGGGGTTCAGCCAGCGGCTGTCGGAAAGGGTCCAGTCTCGAGGGCCCTGAGACCTGTGGAGGCCGTGGCGAGGCTTGCCCTAAAATAGTGCTTCGCCCAGACGAGGCGCAAACAGCGGGCGGGCAAAGCAGCCTTGGGCCCGTGGGAGGGGTTCGCCAGTCGGGCTGTCGGAAAGGGGTCCAGTCTTTCGAGGGCTCCTGGGAGCTGGAGGCTGCGCCCAGCGGCTTGCCCTAAAATCGTGCTTCGGCCCAAAGGCACGAAAGAGGGGCGGGGCTGTGCTATAACCTCCCGTGGGGGTGGGGGGGTTCGCCACGGCTGTCATAAAGGGGTCCACTTTTCGAGGCCTCGGGAGCTTGGAGGCCACGCCAGGCTTGGCCTAAAATAGTGCTTCGCCCAGACGCAAGCCAAACAGGGGCGGGGCGGTGCTATAGCCTGGGCTGGGGGGTGAGGGGTTCAGCCACGGTCATAAAGGGGTCCACTCTTTCGAGGGCCCTCGGGAGCTCTGGGAGGCCACGCCAGAGGCCCTAAAATAGTGCTTCGCCCACGACGCAAGGCGCAAATGGGGCGGGAGGGCAGCCTGGGCCTGTGGGGTGAGGAGGGGGTTCGCCAGTCGGGCTGTCGGAAAGGGGTCCAGTCTTTCGAGGGCCCTGGGGCCTGGGAGGCCGCGGCCAAAGGCTTGCCCTAAAATAGTGCTTCGCCCAACGCAAGGCGCGAAAGAGGAGGCGGCGGCAGTTATAGCCTGGGCCTGGGGGGGGGAGGGGTTCAGCCACCGGGCTGTCGGAATGGGTCCAGTCTTCCGAGGGCCCCTGGGAGACCTGAGGCGGCCAGAGCTTGCTTGCCCTAAAATAGTTCCGCGCAGGCGAAAACAGGGGCGGGGCGTATAGCCTTGGGCCTGTGGGAGGGGGTTCCGGGGCCGCCGGAAAGGGGTCCAGTCTTTTCGAGGGCCTCGGCTCAGGGTAGGCCGCCATAGGGTTGCCCTAAAATAGTGCTTGGCCCAGCGCGCAAGGCGCGAAAGGGGGCGGAGGCGGGTACAGCCTTGGGACCATGGGGGCGGGAGGGGGTTCGCCACCGGGCTGTCGAAGGGGTCCGCCTTTTCGAGGGCCCTGGGCCTGGAGGTCAGCCACAGGCTTGCCTTAGTGCTTCGCCCACCGCGCAAGAGAGGCGCAAAGAGCAGTGCCCGTGGGGGGATAGGGGGTTCAGCCAGACCGGCTGTCGGAAATGGGTCCAGCCCGAGGCCCTCGGAGACCTGGGAGGCCGCCGAGGCTTGCCCTAAAAAAGTGCTTCGCCCAGCGACGCAGGCGCGAAAGCGGGCGGTGTACAGCCTGGGTCTGGGGCGGGAGGGGGTTCCGCCAGTCGAAAGGGGTCCAGTCTTTCGAGGGCCTCCTGGGTAGGTCAGCGGAGGGCTCAAAATAGTGCTGCTCAGCGCAAGGCGAAACAGGGGCGGAGGCGTGCCAGCCTTGGGACCATGGGGTGGGAGGGGGTTCGCCTGCCGTCGAAAAGGGGTACAGTCTTTTCGAGGGCCCTCGGGGGGCCTGTGGGAGGCCGCGGCCAGAGGCTTGCCCTAAAATAGTGCCAGCGCAAGGCGCGAAACAGGGGGCGGGGGCGGTGTGCTAGCCTTGGGACCATGGGGGGAGGGGGTTCGCCACCGGGCTGTCGAAAGGGGTCCGCCGAGGGCCCTGGGGCCTGTGGGAGGCCGCGCCGAGCCCAAAAATAGTGGTTCGCCCACCAAGGTGCGAAAGAGGAGGCGGGGCGGTGTTATAGCCTTAGGGCTGGGGTGGGAGGGGGTTTAGCCACTGCCATCGGAAAGGGGTCCAGTCTTTCGAGGCCCTGGGGCCTGTGGGAGGCCGCGCCAGAGGCTCCTAAAATAGTGCTTCGGGCCCAGCGGCGTCAGGCGCGAAACAGGGGCGGGGGCGGTGTTATAGCCTCAGTCTGTGGGGGGAGGGGGTTCCGCCATGGGCCGGCAAAGGGGTCCAGTCTTTCGAGGGCCTTCGGGGCCTGGGTAGGCCGCGCCAGAGGCTTGCCCTAAAATAGGTTTCGCCCGCGCGCGAAACAGGGGCGGGCGGTGTGTAGCCTTGGGCCTGGGGGGGTGGTGAGGGGTTCGCGCCGGGCTGTCGGAAAGGGGTCCAGTTTTTCGAGGCCCTGGGGCCTGTGGGAGGCCGCAGCCAGAGGCTTACCCTAAAATAGTGCTTCGCCCAAGGTGCGAAAGAGGGGCGGGGCGCAGCCTTTGGCCTGGGGGTGGGAGGGGGTTCGCCAGTCGGGCTGTCGGAAAGGGGTCCAGCTTTCGAGGGCCCTCGGGGCCTGTAGGCCGCGCCACAGTGCTTGCCCTAAAATAGTGCTTCGACCCAGCGCAAGGCGCCAAATGCGGGCGGGGCGTTGTTAGCCTTTGGCCCGTGGGGGGTGGGGAGGGGGGTTCGGCCAGTCGGGCTGTCGGAAAGGGGTCTAGTCTTTTCGAGGGCCCTCGGGGGGCCTGTGGGAGGCCGTACCCAGAGGTTTGCCCTAAAATAGTGCTTCTGGCTCAGCGGCGCAAGGCGCGAAACAGGGGGCGGAGGCGGTGTGCTATAGCCTTGGGACCATGGGGGGTGGGGAGGGGGGTTCGGCCAGTCGGGCTGTCGGAAAGGGGTCCAGTCTTGTCGAGGTCCCTCGGGGTACTGTGGGAGGCCGCGGCCAGAGGCTTGCCCTAAAATAGTGCTTGCTCAGCGCGCAAGGCGCAAACAGGGGCGGAGGCGGCTATAGCCTTAGCCTGGGACCATGGGGGCGGAGGGGGTTCGCCACGGGCTGTCGAAAGGGGTCCAGCTTTTCGAGGCCTCGGGGTTCCTGTGCGAGGCCGCGGCCAGAGGCTTGCCCTAAAATAGTGGTTCGCCCAGCGACGCAAGGCGAAACAGGGGCGGGCGGTGTAGCCTTGGGCCTGTGGCGGGTGGGGAGGGGGTTTCCGCTAGTCGGGCCATCGCAAAGGGGTCCAGTCTTTTCGAGGGCCCTCGGGGGGCCTGTGGTAGGCCGCGGCCAGAGGCTTCCCCTAAAATAGTTCTTCTGGCCCAGCGGCGCAAGGCGCGAAAGAGGGGGCGGAGGCTATAGCAGCCTGGGACCATGGGGGTGGGAGGGGGTTCGCCACCGGGCTGTCGGAAACGGGTCCAGCCTTTTCGAGGGCCCTCTGGGACCTGTAGGAGGCCGCGGCCAGAGGCTTGCCCTAAAAAAGTGCTTCGCTCAGCGCGCAAGGCGCAAACAGGGGGCGGAGGCGTGCAGCAGCCTTGGGACCATGGGGGTGGGAGGGGGTTCGCCACCGGGCTGTCAGAAAGGGGTCCAGTCTTTTCGAGGGCCCTCAGGGGGCCTGTGGGAGGCCGCGGCCAGAGGCTTGCCCTAAAATAGTTGTTCTGGCCCAGCGACGCAAGGTGCGAAAGAGGAGGCAGGGGCGGTGTGCTATAGCCTTAGTCTGGGGTGGGGAGGGGGTTTAGCCACCTATCGGAAGGGGTCCAGTTTTTCGAGGCCCTCGGGGCCTGGGAGGCCGCGGCCAGAGGCTTACCCTAAAATAGTGCTCGGCCCAGACGCAGGCGCCAAACAGCGGGCGGGGCGGTGCTATAGCCTGGGTCTGGGGGGTGGGGAGGGGGTTCCGCAGTCGGGCCGGAAAGGGGTCCAGTCTTTCGAGGGCCTTCGGGCCTGTGGTAGGTCACGCCAGAGGCTTGCCCTAAAATAGTGCTTCGCCCGCCGCACAAGGCGCGAAATGGGGCGGGCCGGCAGGTTGTAGCCTTGGGCCTGGGGGTGGTGAGGGGGTTCGCCAGTCGGGCTGTCGGAAAGGGGTCCAGTCATTTCGAGGGCTCCTGGGCCTGGGCAGGTCACGCCAGGCTTGCCCTAAAATAGTGCTTCGACCCAGCGCAAGGCGAAACAGGGGGCGGGGACGTTGTTCAGTAGCCTTGGGCCCGTGGGGTGGGAGGGGGTTCGCCAGTCGGGCTGTCGAAAGGGGTCTAGTCTTTTCGAGGGCCCTCGGGGCCTGGGAGGCCGCATCAGAGGTTTGCCCTAAAATAGTACTGCCCAGCGCGAAGGTGCGAAAGAGGAGGCGGGGCGTTATAGCCTTAGTCTGGCCGGGGTGGGGAGGGGGGTTCATCCAGTCCCGCTGTCGGAAATGGGTCCAGTCATTTCGAGGGCCCTCGCGGGGCCTGTAGGAGTTCGCGGCCAGAGGCGTGCCCTAAAATAGTGATTCTGGCCTAGCGGCGCAAGGCGCGAAACAGGGGGCGGGACGTTGTTCAGTTCAGCCCAGTGGGGGAGGGGGGGTTCGCCACCGGGCTGTCGGAAAGGGGTCCAGCATTTCGAGGGCCTTCGGGCCTGTAGGTCAGGCCGCCAGAGGCTTGCCCTAAAATAGTGCTTCGCCTGCCGCACAAGGCCAAACAGGGGCGGGCTGGTGTTGTAGCCTTCGCCCTGGGGGTGGTGAGGGGGTTCGCCACCGGGCTGTCGGAAATGGGTCCAGTCATTTCGAGGCCTCGGGGCTCGTGGTAGCTGCGCCAAAATAGTGCTTGTAGCGCGCAAGGCGCGAAACAGGGGGCGGGGACGTTGTTCAGTAGCCTTGGGCCCGTGGGGGAGGGGGTTCGCCAGGGCTGCTGAAAGGGGTCTAGTCTTTCGAGGGCCCCTGGGGCCTGTGGGAGGTCGCACTCCAGAGGTTTGCCCTAAAATAGTACTCTCAGCGCGCAAGGTGCGAAAGAGGAGGCGGGCGTGCTATAGCCTTAGGTCTGCCGGGGATGGGGGTTCAGCCGCTGTCGGAAAGGGGTCCAGCATTTCGAGGCCTCGGGGCTGAGGAGGCGGCCAGAGGCTTACCCTAAAATAGTGCTTCTGGCCCAGCAGCGCAAGGTGCGAAACAGGGGGCGGGGCCGGTGTGCTATAGCCTTGGGCCCGTGGGGGTGGGAGGGAGTTCATCCAATGGCTGGAAAGGGGTCCGCCTGAGGGCCCTGGGAGACCTGTGGAGGCCGCCAGAGGTTTAACTTAAAATAGCAGCTGGCCGCGCAGAAACAGCGGGCGGTGCCAAAGCAGCCTTGGGCCTGGGGTGGGGTTCAGCCAATGGGTTGTCGGAAAGGGGTCCAGTTTTTAGGCCCTCGGGCTCAGGCCGCCAGAGGCTTGCCCTAAAATAATGCTTCGCCCGCGCAAGCGCGCGAAACAGGGTGGGCGGGGCGCGGTTCTGCGGGCCCAGGTCCCGTGGGGGTGGGAGGGGTTTGGCCAGTCCGGGCCGGAAAGGGTCCAGCCTGAGGGCTCGGGGCCTGGGGAGGTCGCGCTGAGGCTTGCCCTAAAATAGTGGTTCCCCCGCGGCGCAAGGCGCGAAACAGGGGGCGGGCGGTAAAGCATAGCCTTAGGCCCGTGGGGGTTGGGGAGGGGGGTTTATCCCGTTGGGCTGTCGGAAAGAGGTCCAGTCTTTCGAGGGCCCTGGGGTTTTGGAGGCCGCGCTGAGGCTTGCCCTTAAAATAGTGCTTCGCCCGCAAGGCTCGAAAGTGGGGCGGGTCGCAGCTATAGCATTGGGCCCGTCGGGGTGGGGAGGGGATTTAGCAAGTCGGGCTGTCGAAAGGGGTTCAGCCTTTTGAGGGCATCGGGAGCCTGTGGGAGGATCCGGCCAGAGGCTTGCCCTAAAATAGTGCTTCGCCCAGCGCAAGGCGAAGTGGGGCGGGGAAAAGCAGTTATAGCCTTGGGCCCATGGGGTGGATGGGGTTCAGCCAATGGCTGTCTGGAAGGGGTCCGCCCGAGGGCCCTCGAGACTGGGAGGCCGCGCCAGAGGCTTGCCCTAAAATAGTGCTTGGCCCAGCAAGGCGCGAAAGAGGAGGCGGGCGGTGTTATAGCTAGCCTGGGGTGGGAGGGGGGTTCGCCACGGCTGTCGGAAAGGGGTCCAGCTTTTCAAGGGCCCTGGGGCCTGTGGAAGGCCGCACCTGAGGTTTGCCCTAAAATAGTACTGCCCAGCGCAAGGCGCGAAAGAGGAGGCGGGCAGTTATAGCCTTGGGCCTGGCCGGGGTGGGATGGGGTTCAGCCACGGGCTGTCGGAAAGGGGTCCAGTCGAGGGCCTCGGGGCTGTGGTAGGTCACGCTGCCATAAATAGTGCTTGGCCCATCAACAAGCAAGGCGCGAAACAGGGGCGGGACGCTTGTTCAGCAGCCTTGGTCCCGTGGGGGTGGGAGGGGGTTCGCCACCGGGCTGTCGGAAAGGGGTCAAGTCTTTCGAGGCCCCTGTGGAGGCCGCGCGCCAGAGGCTTGCCCCTAAAATAGTGGTTCGCCCAGCCAGAGTCGCGAAGGGGCGGGGCGGCCTGCACAACCTTTAGGCCTGGGGGGGTGGGGGTTACGGCCAGTCGGGCTGTCGTAAAGGGGTCCAGCCTATTCGAGGGCCCTCGGGGGGCCGGTGGGAGGCCGCAGCAGAGGCTTACCCTAAAATAGTGCTTCTGGCCGCGCAAGGTGCGAAAAGGGGCGGGGTGCTAAAGCCTTGGGCCCGTGGGGGTGGGAGGTTCGCCACCGGGCTGTCAAAAGGGGTCCTGTCTTTTCGAGGGCCCTGGGGTCTGGGGAGGCCGCAGAGGCTTACCCTAAAATAGTGCTTCGCCACGCGCAAGGTGCGAAGAGGGGCGGTGCTATAGCCTTGGCCTGTGGGTGGGAGGGGGTTCGCCAATCGGGCTGTCGAAGGGGTCCAGCCTATTCGAGGCCCCTGGGGCCGGTGGGAGGCCGCAGAGGCTTACCCTAAAATAGTGCTTCGCCCAGCAAGGTGCGAACAGGGCGGGGCCGGTGTGCTAAAGCCTAGGGCCCGTGGTGGGAGGGGTTCGCCACCGGGCTGTCAAAAGGGGTCCTTTTTCGAGGGCCTCGGGTCCTGTGGGAGGCCGCAGCCAGAGGCTTACCCTAAAATAGTGCTTCCGCCTGGGCGCACAGAAAGAGGGGCGGGGCGGTGTTATAGCCTTGGCCCGTGGGGTGGGAGGGGGTTCGCTGCCGGGTCGGAAAGGGGTCCAGCTATTTCGAGGGCCCTCGGGTAGGTCAAGGCCACAGGCTTGCCCTAAAATAGTGCTTCGACCCGCGCGAAACAGGGGCGGCGGGCCCAGAGCCTTGGGGTGGGAGGGGGTTCGCCACCGGGCTATCGGAAAGGGGTCTAGTCTTTTCGAGGGCCCTCGGGGGGCCTGTGGGAGGCCGAGCCCAGAGGTTTGCCCTAAAATAGTACTTCAGCGCGCAAGGCGCGAAAGAGGAGGCGGGCAAGGCAGCCTTAGTCTGCCGGGGTGGGATGGGGTTCAGCCACCCGTACGGAAAGGGGTCCAAGCTTTGAGGGCCCCTGGGGCCTGGTGGTAGGCCGCGGCCATAGGCTTGCCCTAAAATAGTGCTTCGGCGCGCGAAACAGGGGCGGGACGTTGTTCCAGCCTTGGGCCCGTGGGGGGGAGGGGGTTCGCCACCGGGCTGTCGGAAAGGGGTCCAGTCTTTTCGAGGGCCCTCGGTGGGCCTTGGGGAGGCCGCGGCCAGAGGATTGCACTAAAATAGTGGTTCTGGCCCAGCGGCGCAAGTCGCGAAAGTGGGGGCGGGGGCGGTCTGCTATAGCCTTAGGCCAGTGGGGGGGGGGGTTCGCCACCGGGCTGTCGAAGGGGTCCAGCTTATTCGAGGCCTGGGCCGGGTGGGAGGCCGCCAGAGGCTTACCCTAAAATAGTGCTTGGCCCAGCGCAAGGTGTAAACAGGGGCGGGCCAAAAGCAGGCCTTTGGGGTCCTGGGGGGTGGGGAAGGGGGTTCATCCAGTCGGGCTGTCGGAAAGGGGTCCAGTCTTTCTGAGGGCCCTCGGGAGACCTGTGGGAGGCCGCTGCCAGAGGTTTACCTTAAAATAGTGTTTCTGGCCCAGCGGCGCAGGGCGCGAAACAGCGGGCGGGGCCGGTGTGTTGTAGCCTTGGGCCTGTGGGGGGTGGGGGTTCAGCCAGTCGGGTTGTCGGAAAGGGGTCCAGTCTTTTTTAGGGCCCTCGGGGGGCCTGTGGTAGGCCGCGGCCAGAGGCTTGCCCTAAAATAATGCTTCTGGCCCACGCCAAGGCGCCAAATGTGGGCGGGGCGTGTTCGCGGGCCTTGGTCCTGGGGGGGTGGGGGGGTTTGGCCAGTCCGGCGGCCGGAAAGGGTCCAGTCTTTTGGAGGGCTCTCGGGGGGCCTGTGGGAGGTCGCGGCCAGAGGCTTGCCCTAAAATAGTGGTTTCCGCCCGGGCGAAAGCGCGAAAGAGGGGCGGGGCGGTAAAGCAGCTTAGCCCGTGGGGGGGGGAGGGGTTTAGCCGGGTTGTCGAAAGGGGTCCAGTTCTTTTCGAGGGCCCTCGGGGCTCAGGGAGGCCGCGCCAGAGGCTGGCCCTAAAAAAGTGCTTCTTGCCCAGCGACGCAAGGCCCGGAAAGTGGGGCGGGTCGGTGTATATAGCATTGGGCCTGGGGTGGGGAGGGGATTTAGCAAGTCGGCTGTCGGAAAGGGGTTCAGTTCGAGGGCATCGGGAGCCTCTGGAGGTCATGCCAGAGGCTTGCCCCAAAATAGTGCTTCGCCCAGCGCAAGGCGCGAAGGGGGCGGGGCAAGCATAGCCTTGGGCCCATGGGGTGGATGGGGGGTTCAGCCGCCGGGCTGTCTGGAAAGGGGTCCGCCCGAGGGCCCTCGAGACCTGTGGAGGCCGCGCCAGAGGCTTGTCAAAATAGTGCTGGCCCAGCGCGCAAGCGCGAAAGAGGAGGCGGGGCGGTAAAGGCAGCCTTGGGCCCGTGGGGGGGAGGGGGTCTGCCACGGCTGTCGGAAAGGGGTCCAGCTTTTTTCAAGGGCCCTCGGGGCCTGTGGAAGGCCGCACTCAGGTTTGCCCTAAAATAGTACTGCCCAGCCGCTAAGGCGCGAAAGAGGGGGCGGGGGCGGTGTGCTATAGCCCTGGGCCCGCCGGGCTGGGGAGGGGGGTTCGGCCACCGGGCTGTCGAAGGGGGGCTGGTTTTGAGGGCCCTCGGGCCTCGTGGCAGAGGTCAGCGCTACAGGCTTGCCCTAAAATAGAGCTCGGCCCACCGCCGCGCGCCAAACAAGGGGCGGGACGTTGTTCAGAGCTGGGCCCGTGGGGGTGGGGAGGGGGTTCGCCACGGGCTGCCTGGAAAAGGGGTCCGCTTTTTCGAGGGCCCTCGGGCCTTGGGAGGCCGCCGCCAGAGGCTTGCACTAAAATAGTGGTTCTGGCCCAGCGGCGCAAGTCGCGAAAGTGGCGCGGCTACAGCCTTAGGGCCTGGGGTGGGAGGGGTTCGCCACGGCTGTCGGAAGGGGTCCAGCCTATTCGAGGGCCTGGGGCCGTGGGAGGCCGCCGAGGCTTACCTTAGTGCTTGCCGCGCGGCAAGGCGGGCGGTGTATAGCCTGGGCCCGTGGGGGGAGGGAGTTCATCCACCGGGCTGTCGGAAAGGGGTCCGCCTTTTCGAGGCCCTGGGAGACTGGGAGGCCGCCAGAGGTTTAATAGTGTTGCTGCCCGGTGGTCAGCAGGCTAAAGGGCCTCGAGGCTTGCCGTAGGCCGCGCAGAGGCTTGCCCTAAAACGCCGCCCAAGGCAAAAAGGGCAGGGGCGTTGTGGCCTTGGTCCTGGGGGGGAGGGGTTGCCAGCCCGGCGCCGGAAAGGGTCCAGTCTGAGGGCCTCGGGGCCTGTGGGAGGTCGCGCCAGAGGCTTGCCCTAAAATAGTGGTTCGCTCAAGCGCGAAAGAGGGGCGGGGCGGTTATAGCCAGGCCTGTGGGGGGAGGGGGTTTAGCCACCGGGCTGTCGGAAAGGGGTCCAGTTTTCGAGGGCCTGGGCCTGTGGAGGCCGCCAGAGGCTTGCCCTAAAATAGTGCCTGCCCACGCGCAAGGCTCGGGCGGGGCGGTCGGTGTATAGCGTCTGGGGGGAGGGGAGAAGCAAGTCGGCAAAGGGGTTCAGTCTTGAGGGCATGGGAGCCTGTGGAGGTCACAGAGGCTTGCCCTAAAATAGTGCTGGCCCAGCGCAAGGCGCGAAGTGGGGCGGGGCAAGGCTATAGCCTGGGCCTGGGGCGGGATGGGGTTCAGCCACCGGGGTCAAAGGGGTCCGCCCGAGGGCCCTGAGACCTGGAGGTCAGCCAGAGGCTTGCCCTAAAATAGTGCTTCCAGCGCAAGGCGAAAGAGGAGGCGCAAAGCAGCCTTGGGCTGGGAGGGGGTTCGCCAGGGTCGGAAGGGGTCCAGCTTTTCAAGGGCCCTGGCCCAGGAAGGCCGACCCAGAGGTTTGCCCTAAAATAGTACTTGCCCAGCGCAAGGCGCGAAAGAGGAGGCGGGGCGGTGTTAGCCTCTGGGCTGGGGCGGTGGGGGGTTCAGCCAGGCTGGCTGTCGGAAAGGGGTCCCTGCGAGGGCCCCTGGGGCCTGTGGTAGGTCAGCCATAGGCTTGCCTAAAATAGTGCTTCGCCCAGCGCGCGCGCGCGCGAAATGGGGCGGACGTTGTTCAAGAGCCTTGGGCCCGTGGGGGGGAGGGGTTCGCCGCTGTCGGAAAGGGGTCCACCTTTCGAGGGCCCCTGGGGCTCTGGGAGGCCGCGCTGAGGCTTGCCCTAAAATAGTGCCTGGCCAAGCAAGTCGCGGGGCGGGGCGGGTGTTATAACCTTAGGCCCGGGGTTGGAGGGGTTCGCCACGGCTGTCGAAAGGGGTCCAGCCTATTCGAGGGTCCCTGGGCCTGGAGGCCGCAGCAGAGGCTTACCCAGCCCGCTGGGCAAGGCGCGAAACAGGGGCGGGCCGCATAGCCTGGGTCCGGGGGTGGGAGGGGGTTCGCCATGGCTGGGAAAGGGGTCCAAGAGCTGAGGCCCTGGGGCCGTGAGATCAGAGGATTGCCCTAAAATAGTACTTGCCCAGCGCAAGGCGTGAAAGAGGAGGCGGGGCGTATAGCCTTGGGCCCGGGCTGGGATGGGGGTTCACCGGGCTGTCGGAAAGGGGTCCAGCTGAGGCCTGGGGCCCGTAGGTCGCCATAGGCTTGCCCTAAAATAGAAGCCTGCCCAGCGACAAGTCAAGGGCTCAGCCTTAGGCCCGTGGGGTTGAGGGGGTTCGCCAATGGGCTGAAAGGGGTCCAGCCTTTATTCGAGGTTGGGCCGGGGAGGTCAGCCGAGGCTTACCCTAAAATAGTGCTGCTCACGGGCGCGAAACAGGGCGGGCGGTGTTATAGCCTTGGGCCTGGGGGTGGGGGTTCGCCACCGGGCTGCTGTGGAAAGGGGTCCAGTTTTCGAGGGCCCTCGGGGCCGGGATGCCGCCGAGGCTTGCCCTAAAATAGGCTACAAGTCGAAAGTGCGGGCGGGCGGTCTATAGCCTTAGGCCCGTGGGGGGTTGGGAGGGGGTTCGCCACTCGAAGGGGTCCAGCCTATTCGAGGCCTCGGGGCCGGGAGGCCGCGGCCAGGGGCTTCCCTAAAATAGTGCCTCTGGCCCAGCGGCGCAAGTGCGGGGCCGGCAAAGCAGCCTGGGGTGGAGGGGGTTCGCCACGGTCAAAAGGGGTCCTTTTCGAGGGCCTGGGAGTGGGAGGCTGCGAGGCTTGCCCTAAAATAGTGCTTCGGCCCGCCAAAGGGGGGCAAAGCAGCCTTGGGAACGGGAGGGGGTTCGCCACGGGCTGCCTGGGGTCCACGAGGCCCTGGGCGTGGAGGTCGCCAGAGGCTTGCCCTAAAATAGTACTTCGCCCGGGCAAGGCGCCAAAGGGGCAGGGCTGTTGTATAGTCTTGGGTGGGGAGGGGGTTCGCCAATGGCTAAAGGGGTCCTGTTTTTGAGGCCCCCCCCTGGGGAGGCCGTAGGCTTGCCCTAAAATAGTGCTTCGCCCAGGCGCGGCGAAATGCGGGCGGGCGCAGGCTATAGCCGTCTGGGGTGGAGGGGTTCGCCACCGGCCGTCGAAGGGGTCCAGTTTTTCAGGGCCCTCCCCGTGGAGGCCGCCAGAGGCTTGCCTAAAATTGTGCTTCCCGGCGCAAGGCGCGAAAGGGCGGGCAAAATATAGCTTCTGGGACGGGAGGGGTTCGCCACTGGGCTGTTAAAGCAGTTTTCGAGGGCCCTGGGGCCTGTGGGACGCCGAGGCTTACCCTAAAATAGTGCTTCGTCAGCGCAAGGCCGAAACAGGGCGCAGCCTCGTGGGGGTGGGATGGGGTTCAGCCTGGGCTGTCGGAAAGTGGTCCAGTTTAGGGCCCTGGGGCCTGGGAGGCCGACCCGTCAAAATAATTCTTCCGCCCAACAAGGCGCAAGGCGGGCGGGCGGCTGTGTATAGCCTGGGGCCTGTGGGAGGGGGTTCGCCATGGGCTGTCGGGGTCCAGTTTTCGAGACCTCGGGACCTGTGGAGGCTGCGCCAGAGGCTTGCCCTCAAAATAGTCCTTCGCCCAACAAGGCAAGGGGCGGGGCAAAGCAGGTCCCGGGAGGGGGTCTCACGGCCGGATAGGGGTCCATTTTCGAGGCCCGGGGGGCTGAGGCGCGCCAGAGGTTTGCCCTAAAATATGGTTTGCCGGCGCAAGCCGCGAGGAGGCGCGGGATATAGCCTGGGCCCGGGGGGGATGGGGTTCAGCCAGGGCTGTCGGAAAGGGGTCCAGCTTTTCGAG
Source organism: Citropsis articulata (assembly GCA_030449925.1). Taxonomy (NCBI): domain Eukaryota; kingdom Viridiplantae; phylum Streptophyta; class Magnoliopsida; order Sapindales; family Rutaceae; genus Citropsis; species Citropsis articulata. The sequence goes on from JASUUH010000258.1 coordinate 37,157, forward strand.
GGCCTCGAGACCTGTGGGAGGCGCCAGAGGCTTGCCCTAAAATAGTGCTTCGCCCGCGCACAAGGCGCAAACAGGGGCGGGGCAAGCAGCCTTGGCCCGCTGGAGTGGGAGGGGGTTCGTGAACTGCATCGAAATGGGTCAAGGTTTTCGGGGCCTGTGTGCCCAAAGGAAGGCTAGCCAGAGGCCCGCCTAAAATGGCAAGAAATGCCTAGCGCCACAAAGACGAAATAGTCTCGAGGCCGGTGGCACAGCTTTGACCCGCTGGGGGTGGGAGGGGGTTCGGGGCTCGCCGAAGGTCCACTTTCGAGGCCCTGCACGGGAGGTTACGGGTCAGAGGCTTCAAAATGGCAAGAAATACCTAGCGACGAGTGCGCAAAGTCGCCGAGGCCGGGTCTATAGCCTGGTCCGGGGGCGGGAGGGGTTCGGGGCCTGACGCCAAATGGGTCCAAGGGCCTCTTCAATGGGAGGCTGGGTCGAGGCCCCTAAATTGGCAAGAATGCACAGCGCACAGCCCGCAAAATAGTCGCCGAGTGGCTATAGCGCTGGGCCCTGGGAGGGCTGGGGGGGTTCTGCGCCGAAATGGGTCCCTTTTGAGAGGCCTCCCTGTGGGAGGCTACGGTCAGAGGACTGCACTAAAATGGCAAGAAATGCCCAGCGGCGCAGTGCGCGAAATAGCCGAGGCCGTTACAGGCGCTTTTTCCCGAGGGCTGGGAGGGGTGAGGGGCTCGCCCCGGAAATTGGTCCCGCTTGAGGGACCTGTGGGAGGCTACGGTCAGAGGCCTGCCCTAAATGCAAGAAAGGCTTTAGTGGCAGTGCGAATAGTCACCGAGGCCGGTGGGCTTGGCCGCGGGGGAGGGGTTCGGGACTACATCGGAAATGGGTCCAGTCTTTTTCGCGCGCTCTATGGGAGGCTACTCGAGGCCCACCAAATGGCAAGAAATGCCCAGGCAAGACGCGAAATAGTCGCCGAGGCCGGCAATAGCCTGAACCTCTGGGAGGGGGTTCTCGGCACGAAATGGGTACAGTCTTTCGAGGGCCTTGTGTCCAGTGGGAGGCTACGGCCAGAGGCCCGCCCAAAATGGTAAGAAAGCCCAGCAAAGAGCACGAAATAGTCAGGCTGGGCACAGCCTGGCCCGCGGTGTGGGAGGGGGGGCCTGCATCGGAAATGGGTCCATTTTTTGAGGGCCTGCACCTGTGGGAGCTACGTCAGAGGTCATTCCCAAAATGGCAAGAATACCAGCGGCGCAGTGCGCAAATAGTCACCGAGGCCGCGGGCTATAGCCTGGTCCGCGGGTGGGGGGTTCGGGGCTCGGCATTGGAAATGGGTCAGTCTTTTAAGGGCCGTGTCCCGGGAGGCTACGGTCGAGGCCCGCCTAAATTGGCATGAAGTACACAGCACAACCCAAAATAGTACGGCTAAACCCTGGCCCGCTGGGGGGAGGCGTCGGGGTTCGCCAAAAATGGGTCCAGCTTTTGAGGGCCTCAGCCTGGGAGGTTACGGTCGAGGATCCGCGCCTAATGGCAAGAAATGCGGCTCACAAACAGCACCGAGACCGTGGGCGGCCTGCTCTCGAGGCGGGGGTGAGGGCCTGGGCCCAGAAATTGGTCCTGTCTGAGGGACCTGCAGTGGGGAGGCTACGGTCAGAGGCCTGCCCTAAATGCGCAAGCCTGGCGCGCAGCGCGCGAATAGTCACCGAGGCTATAGCCTGGCCGCGGGCTGGGAGGGGTTCGGGACTCAAGCATCGAAATGTGTCCAGTCTTTTGAGGCCGCGGGGCCCATGGGAGGCTACGGTCGAGGCCCTAAATGGCAAGAATGCTCAACACAGCGCAAATAGTCGCCGGGCTGGTGGGCTTTAACCGCCTGGGCTGGGAGGGGTTCGTGACTGCACGAAATGGGCCGTGTTTTGGGGCCTTGTGCCCAACGGGAGGCTACGGTCAGAGGCCCGCCTAAAATGGTAAGAAATACAGCGGCACAGCCCACAAAATAGTCGCCGAGGCCGGTGGATAAAGCCTGGCCCGGGGCTGGGAGGGGGTGGGGTCAGGAGTCAAAATGGGTCCAGCTGAGGGGCCTCGTGTCCGGGAGCCCACGGTCGAGGCCCATCCCAAAATGGCAAGAATACCTAGCGCGAAGGCGCCAAATAGTCACCGAGGCCGGGGCTATAGCCTTGGTCCGCTGGGGGGGGGTTCGGGGCCTGCATTGAAATGGGTCTAGTCTTTTGAGTGTCCAATGGGAGGCTACGGTCCGCCTAAATTGGCAAGAAGTACAGCGCACAACCCAAAATAGTCGCCGAGGCGGGCTAAACCTTGGCCCGGGGTTGGGAGGGGGTTCTGGGGCCGAAAATGGGTCCAGTTGAGGGCCTCAGCCCAAAGGGAGGCTACGCCGAGAGGACCGCGCCTAATGGCAAGAAATGCCCAGCGGCACGCCAGCCGAGACCGTGGGCCTGCCTCGAGGGTCGGGGAGGTGAGGGGCTCGGCCTCGAAATTGGTCTGCTGAGGGGACCTGCAGCTGGGAGGCTACGGTCGAGGCCTCCTAAATGCGGGCAAAGGTTCTGGCGCAGTCAAGAATAGTCACCGAGGCCGTGGGCTATAGCCTGGCTGGGGGAGGGGTTCGGGACCTAAGCTGAAATGTGTCCAGTCTTTGGGCCGCGGCCCATGGGAGTACCAGAGGCTCGCCCTAAATGGCAAGAATGCCCAGCGCCAGCGCGAAATAGTCTCCGGCGTGGGCTTTAGCCCCGCTGGGGCCGGGGAGGGGGTTCGTGACTGGGCATCGAAATGGGTCAGGCGGGGGCCTGCCCAACGGGAGGCTACGGCCGAGGCCCGCCTAAAATGGTAAGAAATACAGCGCACAACCCACAAAATAGTCGCCGAGGCCGGGTGGATAAAGCCTTGGCCCGCTGGGGCGGGAGGGGCGTCGGGGTCGAAAATGGGTCCAGTCTTTTGAGGGCCTGTGTCCTGGGAGGTTATACGAGGCCTGCCCTAAATGGCAAGAAATGCCCGCCGCAAAGGCGTGAAATAGCCGAGGCCCGGGCTATAGCCTCGACCAAGGGGGTTCAGGGCCTGGGTGTCAAAATAGGTCTAGTCTTTTGAGGGCCTGTGCCCAGGTTACGGGTCGAGGCGCGCCCTAATGGCAAGAAATGCCCAGCGCAAGCGAAATAGTCACGAGACCGGCTATAGCCCTGCCTCGAGGGTCGGGAGGGGTGAGGGGCCTGGGCTCAAATGAGTCCTTCGAGGACCTGTTCCCGGAGGCTACGGCCAGGCCTGCCCTAAAATGCGAAGAAAGGCCTGGCGCGAAGGCGAAATAGTCACCGAGGCCGTGGCTATAGCCTGGCCCGCTGGGGCCGGGACGAGGGTTCGGGCATCGAAAATGAGTCCAGTTTTTTGAGGGCCCTGCACAATGGGAGGCTACGGTCGAGGCCTGCCCTAAATGGCAAGAATGCCGGGCGCAGGCGAAATAGTCGCCGAGGCCGTGGGTATAGCCTGGGTCTGCTGGGGTTCGGAGGGGGTTTGAGGGCTCGAAATCGAAAATGGGTCCAGTTTTCAAGGGGCCTCGTGCCCAGTGAGGAGGCTGTGAGGCCCGCCCTAAAAGGACAAGAAATACCCACAAGAAGCGCAGAAATAGTCGCCGAGGCCGCTTGACTATAACGCTTATTCCGCTGGGGTTCGGAGGGGGTTCGGGGTCTGCACAAAATTGGTCTAGTCTTCTTCGAGGCCTGCAGTGCCCAGTGGGAGGCTACACGAGGCCTGCCCTAAATGGCAAGAATGCCCAGCGCGAAGCGCGAATAGTCGCCTGTGCCGGGCTATAGCCGGCCTGGGGTTCGGAGGGGGTTCTGGGCTCACCAAAATGGGTCCAGATTTTCGAGGGCCTCGGCACCCAGGGATCCCACGGTCGAGGCCCCAAAATGGCAAGAATACCAGCGAGGCGAAAATAGTCGCCGAGGCCGAGGGCTATAGCCTTTGGTCTGCGGGGTCGGGAGGGGGTTCGGGGCCTGCATTGGAAATGGGTCCGAGGGCCTGTGGCCCAATGGGAGGCTACGGTCGAGGCCCGCCTAAATTGGCAGGAAATGCACAGCGCACACCAGAAAATAGTCACCGAGTCCGTGGGCTAAAGCCTGGCCCGCTGGGCTGGGAGGCATAAGGGTTCGGAGGTTCGAGGGCGGGAATCAAATTGGTCCAGTCTTTTCGAGGGACTCGGTCCCAGGGAGGCTGGCCGAGGCGCCCTAAAATGACAAGAATGCCCCAAGGCAATACAAATAGTCGCCGAGGCCGGACTATAGCTTGTTCTGGGGTTTGGGAGGGGGTGGGGTCTGGGCATCAAAATTGGTCTAGTCTCTGAGGGCCTGTGCCCAGGGAAGGCTACGGTCGAGGCCCGCCCTAAAATGGCAAGAAATGCGGCGAAGGCGAAATAGTCGCCGAGGCCGGGGCTATAGCCTTGGCCCGCTGGGGTCTGGGAGGGGGTTCGGGGTTCCGCATAAAATGGGTCCAGTCTTTCGATCATCCCATGTGCCCAGTGGGAGAGTACGTCGAGGCCCCGCCCTAAATGAAATGCCCAGGCACACGGAAATTGCCGCCGCCGGGCTGCAGTCTGCCCTGGGTCGGGAGGTTCGGGGCCCGGGCCAGTAAATCAGTCCGCCTTTTCGAGCGCCTGCAGCCCAGTGAGGCTACGGTTAGAGGCCTGCCCTAAAATTGCAAGAAATGCCCAACCGCAGCTGCAGAGTCACCGAGGCCGGTGGCTATATCCTTCGTCCGGGGTTGGGAGGGGGTTCGGGGCTCGGAAATGGTATAGTCTTTTAGGTCCTCGTAGCCTGGGAGGCTACGGTCAAAGGCCTGCCCTAAATGGCAAGAATGCCCACGCAGCCGCGATATTGTGGCCGAGTCCGGGCTATAGCTGGTCCGCGAGGGTTGGGAAGCGGGTTCGAGGACTCGGGCCGGAAATTGGCAGCTTTTCGAGGGGCCTCGTGTCTGGAGGCTATGGTCGAGGCCCTAGCTAAATGGCAAGAAATGCACAGCACAACGCGCGAAATAGTCGCCAAGGCGCGGTGGGCTGTACGCTGGTCCGGTCGGGAGGGGTTCGGGACTCGCGTCCGAATGGTTGAGTCTTTTTAGGGGCCTGCTTGCCTGCTGGGACTACAGTCGGAGGCCTGCCCTAAAAGGCTAGAAATGCCTCACGCGAAAATAGTCTAAGCCCGTGGGTTATAGCCTTGCCGCTGGCCGAGGGGGGTTCGGGGTCCGCATCGGAATGGGTCCATTTTGAGGCCTCGTGGGGATCCCACGGCCAGAGGCCTACCATAAAGGCAAGAAATGCCGCACGCGAATTGTTCCGGTACAGCTTTGGTCCGCTGGGGCCGGTGAGGGCGCTAGGGGTTCGCCGGAAATGGGTAAAGGCTTTCGAGGGTCCTCGCGCCAAGAGAGGAGGCGGTCAGAGGCCTGCCCAAAATGGTAAGAAATACACAGCGCAGCGCAGAAATAGTCGAGGCCGGGTGGCTATAGCCTCGATCCGCGGGGTGGGAGGGGGTTCGGGGCCTGGGGTTGGAAATTGGTATAGTCTTTTGAGGGTCCTCGTGTGCCTGGGAGGCCACGTCAGAGGCTGCCCTAAATGGTAAGAAACACCCAGCGCAGCAGCACGTAAATAGTCACCGAGGCCGGGGGCTATAGCCTGGTCCGCTGGGGTCGAGGGGGCTCGGGAGTTTGAAATGGGTCCAGCTTTTGAGGCCTCGTGGTGCTCAGGGGATCCCACGGTCAGAGGCCTGCCCTAAAATGGCAAGAAATGCCCAGCGGCGCAGTGCGCGAAATAGTCGCCGAGGCCGGTGGACTATCGCCTTCTGTCCGCGGGGGTTGGGGAGGGCGGTTCGGGGCCTCTGGCTGTCGGAAATGGGCAAGGACTTTTCGAGGGGCCTCGTGTGCCCAGTGGGACGCTACGGTCAGAGGCCCGCCCTAAAATGGCAAGAAATGCACGGCGGCAGAGCGACCAAAATAGTCGCCCAGGCCGGTGGGCTATAGCCTTTGGTCTGCAGGGGTTGGAGTGGGGGTTTCGGGGGTTCTGGGCATCGGAAATGGGTCTAGTCTTTCGGTGGTCCCGCGCGCAACGGAGGCTACGGTCAGCGACAAATAGTAGCGAGGCTGGTCTATAGCCTTTGGGTCCACGGGGTCGGGAGGGGGCTCGGGGCTCGTCACGAAAATGGGTACCGTCCTTTCAAGGGTCCTCGTGTGCCCAGTGGGAGGCTACGGTCAGAGTCCTTCTAAATGGCAAGAATGCTCAGCGCGCGCACAGCTGAAATAGTCGCCGACACCGGTGGGCTATAGCCTTTGGTCCGCGGGGGTCAGGGAGGGAGGTTCGGGGGTTGTGGGCATCGGAAATCTGTACAGTCTTTTCGAGGGTCCTCGTGCCCTGGGAGGCTACGGCCAGAGTCCCGCCAGAATTAGCAAGAAATGCCCGGCGGCGCAGCGCGCGAAATAGTCGCCGAGGCCGGTGGGCTATAGAATTTTGTCCGCGGGGGTTGGGGAGGGGGGTTTGCGGGCACTGGGCGTCGGAAATGTGCTCAGTCGTTTCGTGGGGCCTCGTAGCCCAAAGTGGGAGGCTACGGGTCGAGGCCAGCCCTAAAAAGGCAAGAACTGATAGCGGCACAAAGACGCGAAATGGTCACTAAGGCTGGGCTATAGCCTGGCCCGGGGTTGGGGAGGGATTCGGGACCAGGGTGTTGGAAATGGGTCCTGATTTTGAGGGGCCTCGTGTTAGTGGGAGCCTACGGTCGAGGCTGGGCTAAAAGACAAGAAATGCCCGCGGCACAACATGAATTTGTTGCCGAGGCCGTGGGCTATAGCCTTTGGGTCCGCGGGGTTGGGGAGTTCAGGTCCTGGCTTCGGAATTGGGTCCAGTCTTTTGAGGGCCTCAGACACTGCTGGGAGCCTACGGTCAGAGGCCTGTCCTAAAAAGGCAAGAAATGCCCCGCAGCGCAGCGCGCTAAATAGTCTTCGAGCCCGGTGGGCTATAGCCTGTGGTCCGCGGGGTCGGGAGGGGGTTAGGGGCATTGCTGTCAAATGGGTTTAGTCTTTTCTAGAGCCTGCACACCCACCGGCAGGCTGCGGTCGAGGTCACCCAAAATGGCAAGAAATGGCACACGCACACAAGAAAACAGCCCCCGAGGTCGGGGCTGTAGCTGGTCCGCTGGGGTTGGTGGGGGTTCGGGGCTCGCATCGAAATTGGTACACCTTTTCGAGGCCTTGTGCCCAGTGAGGCTACGGCAGATGCCCGCCCAAAATGGCAGGAAATGAACAGCGCAGAGCGCCAAATAGATGCCAAGGTCGGTGGGCTATAGCCTTGGCCCTCGGGCTGGGAGCGGTTCGGGGCCTCGTGTCGAAATGGGTCTAGTCTGAGGGGCCTCATGTTCTCAGTGGGAGCCTACGGTCAGAGGACTGCCCTAAAAAGCCAAGAAATGCCCCGCGGCGCAGCACGCGAAATAATCGCTGAGGCCGGTGGACTATGGCCTTTGGTCCGGGGGCCCGTGTACCCAGTGGGAGGCTACGGTCAGAGGCCTGCCCTAAAATGGCAAGAAATGCCCAACGGCGCAGTGCGCAGAGTAGTCTCCGAGCCCGGCGCGCTATAGCCTTTTGTCCACGGGGGTTGGGGGGTGGTTCGGGGGCTCTGGGCGTCCGAAATATGTCTAGTCTTGTCGAGGGACCTCATGTGCACAGTGGGAGGCTACGGTCAGAGGCCCGCCCTAAAATGGCTAGAAATGCACAACAGCATAGGGCACAAAATAGTCGCCGAGGCCGATGGCTATATCTTTTGGTCCGCGGGGGTTGGCAAGGGGGCTCGGGTGCTCTGGCTGTCGGTAATTGGTACAGTATTTTCAAGGGGCCTCGTGTACCCAGAGCGAGGCTACGGCCGGTGGGCTACAGCCGGTGCTCTAAAGCGGCACAGCGCGCTAAATAGGCTCCGAGCCTGGTGGGCTATAGCCTTTGGTCCGCGGGGGTTGGGGAGGGGGGTTCGGGGCTCAGCGCCGAAATGGGTACAGCCTTCGAGGGTCCTCATGCGCTCAAGGAGGCTACGGCCGAGGCCCGCATTAAAATTGCAAGAAATACCCAGCAGCGCAGCTCGTGGAAATTGTCACCGAGGCCGTGGGCCATAGCCTGGTCCGCTGGGGGGGAGGGGTTTCGTGGCCTCGGTCGCCGGAAATGGGTATAGTCTTTCGAGCGCCCTCGTGCCCAGGGGAGACTACGGTCAGAAGCCTGCCCTAAAATGGCAAGAAATATCCAGCGCTACACGGAAATAGTCGCCGAGCCCGGTGGGCTATAGCGCTGGTCCGCTGGGGTTGGGAGGTGGATCGGGAATCGGGCATCGGAAATGGCATGCCTTTTCGAGTGTCCTCATGCCCAAAGGTTAGGCTACGGTCAGAGGGCTGCCCTAAAAGGGCAAGAAATGCCCAGCGATGAAGCGTGCGAAATAGTCGTCGAGGCCGGTGGGCTATAGCCTTTGGTCCGTAGCGGGTGGGGAGGGCCGTTCTGGGGCTCTGGGCATCAGAAATGGGTACAGTCTTTTCGAGGGTCCTCGCAGCCCGTGAGGAGGCCACGGTCAAGGCTGCCCTAAAGGGCAAGAAATGCCCAGCGATGCAGCGCTGCAAATTGTCGCCGAGGCCGTGGGCGATAGCCTTTGGTCCGCTGGGGCTGGGAGGGGCGCTCGGGGTTCCGCGCCGGAAATGGGTACGGCTTTTCGAGGGTCCTTGTGTGCCCTGGGAGGCTACGGTCAGAAGGCCTGCCCAAAATGGCAAGAAATATGCCCAGCGGCACACACAGGAAATAGTCCCCGAGGCCGGTGGGCTATAGCCTTTGCCCGCGGGGGGGAGGGGCGCTCGGGGTTCGCCGCCGAAATGGGTACAGGCTTTTTCGAGGGTCCTCGCACCTGGGTGACGGTCGAGGCCTGCCCAAAATGGCAAGAAATACCAAGCGCTCAGCGTGAAATAGTTGCCGAGGCGGTGGGCTATAGCTTTGGTCCGCGGGGTTGGGAGGGGGTTCGGGGCTCGCATCGAAATGAATAAAGGCTTTAGAGGGTCCTCGTGTGCCTGGGGAGGCTACGGTCAAAGCCCGCCATAAATGGCAAGACATTCCCAGCGGCGCCAAGGTGAAATAGTCGCCGAGGCCGTGGGCTATAGCCTTTGGTCCGCTGGGGTTGGGGAGGGGCGCGGGGCTCGCCGGAAATGGGCAGTCTGAGGGTCCTCATGTGCCTGGGACGTGACGCGTTAGAGGCCTGCCCTAAATGGCAAGAAATGCCTGGGCGCAGCTCAGTGAAATAGTCACCGAGGCCGGTGGGCTATAGCCTCGGTCCGCTGGGGTTGGGAGGGGTTTCGTGGGTCTGCCGCCGAAATGGGTACAGCTTTTCGAAAGGCCCCTGCAGCCCAGTGGGAGGCTACGGTAAGAGGCCTGCCCTAAAATGGCAAGAAATATCCAGCAGCGCAGCACGTGAAATAGTCGTCGAGGCCGGTGGGCTATAGCCTTTGGTCCGCGGGGTTGGGAGGGCGTCGGGGCCTGGGCCCGAATTGGGTACAGTCTTTTCGAAGGTCCTCGTTTTCCCAGTGGGAGGCTACGGTTAGAGGCCTGCCCTAAAATCACAAGAAATGCCCAGCGGCGCAGCGCGTGAATAGTCACCGAGGCCGGTGGGCTATAACCTTTGGTCCGCGGGGGTTGGGGAGGGGGTTTCGGGGGCTCTGGTCCTCGGAAATGGGTACAGTCTTTTCGAGGGTCCTCGCAGCCTGGGTAGGCTCCGGCCCGACGCCTGCCCGAAAATGGCAAGAAATGTCCAGCGGCGCAGCACGTGAAATAGTCGCCGACGCCGGTGGGCCATAGCCTTTGGTCCGCGGGGGTTGGGGAGGGGCGTTCGGGGGCTCTCGGCGTCGGAATGGGTACAGTCTTTTCGAGGGTCCTCCTGCACCCATTGGGAGACTACGGTCAGAGGCCTGCCCAAAAATGGCAACAACACCCAGCGCCCGGTGAAATAGTTGCCGAGGCCGTGGGCTGCTGGCTGGGTCCGGGCCGGGAGGGGCTCGGGCCTGGGCATCGGAAATGGGTACGGGTCTTTCGAGGGTCCTCGTGGTGCCTGGGAGGCTACGAAGCCTGCCCTAAAATGGCAAGACATACCCAGCGCGCAGCGGTGAAATAGTCGCCGAGGCCGGTGGGCTATAGCTTTTTGTCCGCTGGGGCCGGGAGGGGTTTCGGGGCCTGGGCCCGGAAATGGGTACAGTCTTTTCAAGGTCCTCGCCCAGTGGGAGGCTTACGTTAGAGGCCTGCCCTAAATGGCAAGAAATGCCCGCGGCGCAGCGTGAATAGTCACCGAGGCCGGTGGGCTATAACCTTGGTCCGCTGGGAGGGGAGGTGTTTCGGGGCCTGGCCGTCAAATGGGTACAGCCTTTTCGAGTGTCCTCATGTGCCTGGGGAGGCTACGGTTAGAGGCCTTCCCTAAACTGGCAAGAAATGCCCAGGGGCGCTGCGCGTGAATAGTCACCGAGGCCGGTGGGATATAACCTTGGTCCGCTGGGGCCGGGAGGGGGCTCGGGGCCTGGTCCTCGGAAATGGGTACGGCCTTTTTGAGGGTCCTTGTGTGCCCAGTTGTTGGCTACGGTCAGCAGCCTGCCCTAAAATTGCAAAAGATACCCAGCGGCGCAGCGCGTGAAATAGTCGCCGAGGCCGGTGGGCTATAGCCTGGTCCGCTGGGGTCGGGAGGGGGTTTCGGGGCCAGGGCCTGGGAAATGGGTACAGTCTTTTCGAAGGTCCTCGTTTTCCCAGTGGGAGGCTACGGTTAGAGGCCTGCCCTAAAATGGCAAGAAATGCCCAGCGGCGCAGCGCGTGAATAGTCACCGAGGCCGGTGGGCTATAACCTTTGGTCCGCGGGGATTGGGGAGGGTGTTTCGGGGGCTCTGGTCGTGGGAAATGGGTACAGTCTTTTCGAGTGTCCTCATGTGCCCAGTGGGAGGCTACGGCCAGAAGCCTGCCCAAAAATGGCAAGAAATGTCCAGGGGCGCAGCACATGAAATAGTCGCCGACGCCGGTGGGCTATAGCCTTTGGTCCGCGGGGGTTGGGGAGGCGCTCGGGCCTCGCGCCGAATGGGTACAATTTTTCGAGGGTCCTCCCGCACCTGGGAGACTACGGCCGAGGCCCGCCCAAAATGGCAAGAAATACCCAGCCGCCCAACAAGGTGAAATAGTTGCCGAGGCCGGGCTATTTTTGTCCACCGGGCGGGGAGGGGGTTCTGGGGCCTGCATCGGAAATGGGTACGCCTTTTCGAGGTCCTCATGTGCCCAGTGATGCTACGGTCGAGGGCTGCCCAAAGGGCAAGAAATGCCCAGGCGAAGCGCATGGAATAGTCGCCGAGGCCGCTATAGCCTTTGGTCCGCTGGGGCGGGAGGCGCTCGGGCTCGGGCGAAGAAATGGGTACAGTCCTGAGGGTTCTCGCAGTGCCCGCGAGGCTACGGTTAGAAGCCTGCCCTAAACTGGCAAGACATGCCCAGGGCGCAGTCACAGAACTAGTCCCCGAGGCCGTGGGCTATAGCCTTTGGTCCGCGGGGTCAGAGGCGTCGGGGCTCGGGCCCGGGAAATGGGTATGCCTTTTCAAGGTCCTCGCTTTCCCAGTGGAGGCTACGGTTAGAGGCCTGCCCTAAATGGCAAGAAATGCCCAGCGCGAAGGTGAATAGTCACCGAGGCCGGTGGGCTATAACCTTGGTCCGGGGACTGGGAGGGTGTTTCGGGGCCTGGGTCGGGGAAATGGGCATGCCTTTTCGAGTGTCCTCATGTGCCTGGGAGGCTACGCCGTAAGCCCGCCCAAAATGGCAAGAAATGTCCAGTGGGCGCAGCATGAAATAGTCGCCGACGCCGTGGGCTATAGCCTTTGGTCCGCTGGGGTTGGGAGGGCGCTCGGGGCTCGCGCCGAATGGGCACAGCTTTCGAGGGTCCTCCCGCACCTGGGAGACTACGTCGAGGCCCGCCCAAAATGGCAAGAAATACCCAGCGCCCAAGGTGAAATAGTTGCCGAGGCCGGTGGGCTATAGCTTTTGTCCGGGCCGGGAGGGGGGTTCGGGGCTCGCATCGGAAATGGGTACAGGCCTTTTCGAGTGTCCTCATGTGCCCAAAGGGGATGCTACGGTCGAGGGCTGCCTAAAGGGCAAGAAATGTCCAGCGATGAAGCGCAAATAGTCGCCGAGGCCGTGGGCTATAGCCTGGTCCGCGGGGGTGGGGAGGCGCTGCCTGGGCGTAAGAAATGGGTAAAGGTGAGGGTCTCGGTGCCCAGTGAGGCTACGGAAGCTCGCCCTAAAATCGCAAGACATGCCCAGGGCGCAGCGCGGAACTAGCCGCCGAGGCCGGTGGGCTATAGCCACGGGTCCGCGGGGGGGGGGGAGGGGCGCTGGGGCCTGGGCCCGGGAAATGGGTACAGCCTTTTCAAGGTCCTGCTTTCCCAAAGGGAGGCTACGGTTAGAGGCCTGCCCTAAAATGGCAAGAAATGCCCAGCGGCGCAGCGCGTGAATAGTCACCGAGGCGGGTGGGCTATAACCTTTGGTCCGCGGGGATTGGGGAGGGGGTTTCGGGGGCTCTGGTCGTCGGAAATGGGTACAGTCTTTTCGCGTGTCTCATGTGCCTGGGAGAGGCTACGGCCATACGCCTGCCCCAAAATGGCAAGAAATGTCCAGGGGCGCCGCACTTGAAATCGTCCCCGCGGCGGGTGGGATTTAGCCTTTGTTCCGCGGGGGTGGGGGCGGGGGGTTCGGGGGCTCGCGCCGAATGGGTACAGGCAAGCTGAGGGTCCTCCCGCACCCAGTGGGAGACTACGGTCCGAGGCCCGCCCAAAATGGCAAGAAATACCCAGCGCCCAGCGGAAATAGTTGCCGAGGCCGTGGGCTATAGCTTTTGTCTACCGGGTCGGGAGGGGGTTCGGGCCTGGGCATCGGAAATGGCATGCCTTTTCGAGTGTCCTCATGTGCCCAAAGCGGGATGCTACGGTCAGAGGGCTGCCTAAAAGGGCAAGAAATGTCCAGCGGCGAAGCGTGGCGAATAGTCGCCGAGGCCGTGGGCTATAGGCCTCGTCCGCGGGGGTGGGAGGGCGCCTGGGCCTCCGGGCGTAAGAAATGGTACAGGTTTTCGAGGGTCCTCGTGGTGCCCAGTGGAGGCTACGGTTAGAAGCCCGCCCTAAAATAGCAAGACATGCCCAGGGCGCGTGAAATAGTCGCCGAGGCCGTGGGCTATAGCCTGGTCCGCTGGGGTTGGGAGGCGCTCGGGGCTCTCGGCCGGAATGGGTACACTTTTCGAGGGTCCTCCCGCACCCAGCGGGAGACTACGGTCGAGGCTCGCCAAAATGGCAAGAAATACCCAGCGCCGAAAGGTGAAATAGTTGCCGAGGCCGTGGCTATAGCTTTTGGTCCACTGGGTCGGGAGGGGGTTCTGGGCTCGGCATCGGAAATGGGTACAGTTGTTCGAGGGTCCTCGTACCCAAAGAGGAGGCTACGGTCAGGGGCCTGCCCTAAAATAGCAAGAAATACCCAGCGATGCATCGCGCGAAATAGTCGCCGAGGCCGGTGGGCTATAGCCTTTGGTCCGCTGGGCTGGGAGGGGCGCCTGGGCTCGCCGGAAATGGGTATGGTCTTTTCGAGGGTCATTGTGTGCCCAGTTGGAGGCTAAGGTCAGAATCCTGACCTAAAATGGCAAGACATACCCAGCGTCGCAGCGCGTGAATTAGTCGCCTAGGCCGGGCTATAGCCTTTGGTCCGCGGCCGGGAGGGGCGCCGGGGCCTGGGCCCGGGAAATGGGTATGCTTTTCAAAGGTCCTCGCTTCCTGGGGCCGAGGCTACGGCTGTGTCGCCTTCAAAATGGCAAGAAATGTCCAGCGCGCAGCACATGAAATAGTCGCCGACGCCGTGGGCTATAGCCTTTTGGTCCGCGGGGTTGGGAGGGGCGTTCGGGCTCGCCGAATGGGTATGCACTTTTTCGAGGGTCCTCTCGCACCTGGGAGACTACGGTACGAGGCCTGCCAAAATGGCAAGAATACCCACGCCCAACAAGGTGAAATAGCTGTGCCGGTGGGCTATAGCTTTTGGTCCGCCGCTGGGGAGGGGGTTCTGGGGCTCGCATCGGAAATGGGTACATGCCTTTTCGAGGGTCCTCGTGGTGCCCAAAGAGGGCTACGAAGTCGAGGGCTGCCTGGGTGCGGCAGGAAATGCCCGGCGATGCAGCGTCCGGGAATAGTCAGCCGAGGCCGGTGGGCTAGCCTTTGGTGCGCGGGGCTGGGGAGGGCGTTTCGGGGGCCTGGGCATCGAAATGGGTACGGCTTTCGAGGGTCCTTGTGTGCCTGGGGGAGGCTACGGCCAGAAGCCCTAAAATGGCAAGATATGCCCAGCGCGCAGCGCTGCGCGAAATAGTTGCCGAGGCCGGCGGGCTATAGCCTTTGGTCCGCGGGGTTGGGAGGGGTTTCGTGCCTGATCCGCCGGAAATGGGCATGCCTTTTCGAGGCCCTCGCAGCCTGGAGAGGCTACGGTCGAGGCCTGCCCTAAAATAGCAAGAAACTCAGCGCGCAGCACGGAAATGGTCGCCGAGGCCGGCAAAGCAGCCTGCATGGTCCGCGGGGCTGGGAGGGAAGTTCGGGGCCTGCATCGAAATGGTACATTTTTCGAGGGTCCTCGCAGCCCAGTGATGCTACTTGCCGACGGGCTGCCCTAAAGGGCAAGAAATGCCCACGAAGCCGAGCGAATAGTCATCGAGGCCGGTGGGCTATAGCCTTGGTCCGCGGGGTGGGAGGGGCGCCTGGGCCTGGGTGTAAGAAATGGTACAGCCTTTCGAGGGTCCTCGGTGCCCATCGAGGAGGTTACCACAGAAGCTCGACCTAAAATGGCAAGACATGCCCAGTGACGCAGTGAAATAGTCGCCGATGCCGTGGGCTATAGCCTTTGGGTCCGCTGGGGTCGGGAGGCGCTCGGGGCTCGGCGCCGGAATGGGTACAGTCTTTTCGAGGTCCTCCCGCAGCAAGTGGGAGACTACGGCCAGAGGCCCGCCCAAAATGGCAAGAAATACCCAGCGCCGGCGGAAATAGTTGTCGAGTACGGCTATGCTTTGGTCCACTGGGCCGGGAGGGGGTTCTGGGGCCCGGGCATCGGAAATGGGTAAGCCTTTTCGAGGGTCCTCGCAGCCCGGGAGGAGGCTACGGTCGAGGGCTGCCCTAAAGGGCAGGAAATGCCCTGATGCAGCGTCCGGGAAATAGTCGCCGAGGCCGGTGGGCTATAGCCTTTGGTCCGCTGGGGCCTGGGAGGGCGCCTGGGCTCGGGCATCAAAATGGCACGGCCCGAGGGTCCTTGTGCTCAGGGAGGTTACGTCAGTAAGCCCGCTAAAATGGCAAGACATGCCCAGCGCGCAATAAGGTGAATAGTCACCGAGGCCGTGGCTATAACCTTGGTCCGCTGGGACTGGGAGGGTGTTTGGGCCTGGTCGCCCGGAAAATGGGTACAGTCTTTCGAGTGTCTCGCCGGCCTGGGAGGCTACGCCGTAAGCCTGCCCGAAATGGCAAGAAATGTCCAGGGCGCATATGAAATAGTCGCCGACGCCGTGGGCTATAGCCTTGGTCCGCTGGGGTCGAGGGCGCGTCGAATCGGGTACAGTCTTTTCGAGGGTCCTCCCGCACTCAGCTGAGACTACTACGAGGTCTGCCAAAATGGCCAAGAAATCAGCCCCGCGCAATACAAAGTGAAATAGTTGCCGAGGCCGGTGGGCTATAGCTTTTTGTCCGCTGGGGTTGGGGAGGGGGGTTCTGGGTCTCTGGGCATCGGAAATGGGTACAGTCTTTTCGAGTGTCCTCATGTGCCCAGTGGGATGCTACGGTCAGAGGGCTGCCTAAAAGGGCAAGAAATGTCCAGCGATGAAGCGAGCGAAATAGTCATCGAGGCCGGTGGGCTATAGCTGGTCCACTGGGCTGGGGAGGGGCTGGGCCTGCATCGGAAATGGCATGTTTTCGAGGGTCCTCGTGCCTGCAGGAGGCTACGGTCAGAGGGCTGCCCTGTGCGGCAGGAAATGCCCGCGATGCGGCCCGAAATAGTCGTCGAGGCCGGTGGGCTATAGCCTTTGGTCCGCGGGGGTTGGGGAGGGGCGTTCTGGGGCTCTGGGCATCAAAAATGGGTACGGTCTTTTCGAGGGTCCTTGTGTGCCTTGTGGGAGGCTACGGTCAGAAGCCTGCCCTAAAATGGCAAGACATGCCCAGGGGCGCAGCACATGAAATAGTCGCCGACGCCGGTGGGCTATAGCCTTTGGTCCGCGGGGGTTGGGGAGGGGCGTTCGGGGGCTCTCGGCGTCAGAATGGGTACAGTCTTTTCGAGGGTCCTCCTGCACCCAGTGGAAGACTACGGTCAGAGGCCTGCCCAAAAATGGCAAGAAATACCCAGCGGCCCAGCGCGTGAAATAGTTGCCGAGGCCGGTGGGCTATAGCTTTTGTCCGGGGTCGGGGGGGGTTCGGGCCTGCATCGGAAATGGGTACAGCCTTTCGAAAGTGTCCCATGTGCCCAGTGGATGCTACGGCCGAGGGCTGCCTGCGGCAAGAAATGTCCAGCGTGAAGCGCGAATAGTCGCCGAGGCCAGGGCTATAAAGGCTCGGGTCCGGGGCGGGAGGCGCCTGGGCTCGCGTAAGAAATGTGTACATGGCTGGCGGTCTCGTGGTGCCTGGGAGGCTACGTTAGAAGCCCGCCTAAAATCGCAAGACATGCCCAAAGGGGCGCAAGGTGAACTAGTCGCCGAGGCCGGTGGGCTATAGCCTGGTCCGCGGGCTGGGAAGGGCGTCGGGGCTCGCCGGGAAATGGGTACAGTCAAGGTCCTCGTTTTCCCAGTGGGAGGCTACGGTCAGAAGCCTGCCCTAAAATGGCAAGACATGCCCAGCGGCGCAGCGCGTGAATAGTCACCGAGGCCGGTGGGCTATAACCTTTGGTCCGCGGGGATTGGGGAGGGTGTTTCGGGGGCTCTGGTCGTCGGAAATGGGTACAGTCTTTTCGAGTGTCCTCATGTGCCCAGTGGGAGGCTACGGCCAGAAGCCTGCCCGAAAATGGCAAGAAATGTCCAGGGGCGCAGCACATGAAATAGTCGCCGACGCCGGTGGGCTATAGCCTTTGGTCCGCGGGGGTTGGGAGGCGCTCGGGGCTCGCGCCGAATGGGTACAGCCTTTTCGAGGGTCCTCCGCACCTGGGAGACTACGGCCGAGGCCTGCCCAAAATGGCAAGAAATACCCAGCCGCCCAGAGCGGGAAATAGTTGTCGAGGCCGGGCTACAGCCTTTTGGTCCGCCGCTGGGGAGGGGGTTCTGGGGCCTGCATCGGAAATGGGTACAGCCTTCGAGGGTCCTCGGTGCCCGAGGAGGCCACGGTCGAGGGCTGCCCTAAAAGTGGCAGGAAATGCTCGCGATGCAGCGTCCAAATAATCCGCCGATGCCGTGGGCTATAGCCTGGTCCGCTGGGGTCCGGGGGGCGCTCGGGGCTCTCGGCCGGAATGGGTACACTTTTTCTAGGGTCCTCCTGCACACAGTGGGAGAATACGGTCCGAGGCCTGCCCAAAAATGGTAAGAAATACCACCTGCCCAACAGGAAATAGTTGCCGAGGCCGGTGGGCTATAGCTGGGTCCACCGGGCCGGGAGGGGGTTCGGGCCTGGGCATCGGGTGGGTAAAATCTTTCAGGGGTCCTCGTAGCCCGAGGAGGCTACGGTCGAGGGCTACCCTGCGGCAAGAAATGCCCACGATGCAGCGGCGAATAGTCGCCGAGGCCGTGGGCTATAGCCTTGTCCCGCTGGGTCAGGGCGTCGGGGCTCTCGGCCGGAAATGGGTACGGTCTTTCGAGGGTCCTCCGCACCTGGGAGACTACGGTCGAGGCCTGCCCAAAATGGCAAGAATACCCAGCCGCCCAACAAGGAAATAGTTGTCGAGGCCGTGGGCTACATTTTGGTCCGGGCTGGGAGGGGGTTCGGGGCCCGCATCGGAAATGGGTACAGCCTTTTCGAGGGTCCTCGCAGCCCGAGAGGCTACGGTCGAGGGCTGCCTTGCGGGCAGGAAATGCCCCGCATGGCGCAGCGTCCAAATAATCGCCGAGGCCGGTGGGCTATAGCCTTTGCGCGGGGCCGGGAGGGCGCCTGGGGCTCGCATCGAAAATGGGTACGGTCTTTTCGAGGGTCCTTGTGTGCCTGGGCAGTGAGGCTACGGCCGAGGCCCTAAAATAGCAAGAAATGCCCAGCGCAGCACGCCAAAATGGTCGCCGAGGCCGTGCTATAGCCTTTGTCCGGGGGTTGGGGAGGGAAGTTCGGGGCCCGCCGGAAATGGGTACAGCTCTTTCGAGGGTCCTCGTAGCCTGGATGCTACGTCGACGGTTGCCCTAAAAGGGCAAGAAATGCCCAGCGAAGCGAGCGAATAGTCATCGAGGCCGGTGGGCTATAGCCTTGGTCCGCGGGGTGGGAGGGCCTGGGCCTGGGTGTAAGAAATGGGTACAGCCTTTTCGAGGGGCCTCGTGTGACCCCTGGGAGGGTACGGTCAGAAGCCGGACCTAAAAGGGCAAGACATGCCCAAAGGACGCAGCGCGGAAATAGTCGCCAATGCCGTGGGCTATAGCCTGGTCCGCTGGGTCGGGAGGGGCGCTCGGGGCCTCGGCCGGAATGGGTACACTTTTCGAGGGTCCTCCTGCACCTGGGAGAATACGTCAGAGGCCTGCCTAAAATGGTAAGAATACCCACCGCCCAACAAGGTGAAATAGTTGCCGAGGCCGCGGGGCTATAGCTTTTGGTCCACCGGGCCGGGAGGGGGTTCTGGGCCTGGGCACCGGCGGGTACAATCTTTCAGGGGTCCTCGCAGCCTGAGAGGCTACGTCAGAGGGCTACCCTAAAAGGACAAGAAATGCCCAGCGATGCAGCTGCAAATAGTCGCCGAGGCCGGTGGGCTATAGCCTGCCCGCTGGGGCCGGGTAGGGGCGCCTGGGGCTCAAGCGCCGGAAATGGGTACGGTCTTTTCGAGGGTCCTTGTGTGCCTGGAGGCTACAAACATAAGCCTCGCCCTAAATGGCAAGACTATACCCAGCGCGCAGCTGAGATAGTCGCCGAGGCCGGTGGGCTATAGCCTTTGGCCCGCGGGGCCGAGGGAGGCTGGGGCTCGCCTGGGAAATGGGTACAGTTTTCAAGGTCCCTCGCTTCCCAAAGGGGAGGCTACGGTTAGAGGCCTGCCCTAAAATGGCAAGAAATGCCCAGCGCGCAGCCAAGGAAATAGTCACCGAGGCCGGTGGGCTATAACCTTGGTCCGCGGGGTTGGGAGGGGTTTCGGGCCCCGCCGGAAATGGGTACAGATTTTCGAGGGTCCTCGTGTGCCTGGGGAGGCTACGTAAGCCTCGCCCAAATGGCAAGAAATGTCCAGCGGCGCAGCACGTGAAATAGTCACCGACGCCAGTGGGCTATATCCCTTGGTCCGCGGGGGTTGGGGAGGGGCGTTCGGGGGCTCTCGGCGTCGGAATGGGTACAGTCTTTTCGAGGGTCCTCCCGCACCTGGGAGACTACGGTCGAGGCCCGCCCAAAATGGCAAGAATACCCAGCCGTCAAGGTGAAATAGTTGCCGAGGCCGTGGGCTATAGCTTTGGTCCACTGGGCCGGGAGGGGGTCAGTGGCCTGGGCATCGGAAATGGGTACAGCCTTTTCGAGGGTCTCGCAGCCCGAGAGGCTAAGGTCAGAGGGCTACCCTAAAGGGCAAGAAATGCCCGGCGCAGCGGCGAAATAGTCGCCGAGGCCGGTGGGCTATAGCCTTGGTCCGCGGGGTCGGGAGGGCGCCTGGGGCCTGGGCCTCGGAAATGGGTACGGTCTTTCGAGGGTCCATGTGCCTGGGGAGGCTACGGTCAGAAGCCTGCCCTAAAATGGCAGATACCCAGCGCGCAGCCGCGGAAATAGCGCCGAGGCCCGGGGGCTATAGCCTTTGGCCCGCTGGGCTGGGAGAGGCGCTCGGGGCCTGGGCCCGGGAAATGGGTACAGTTTTTCAAGGTCCTCGCCTTCCCAAAGGAGGCTACGGTTAGAGGCCTGCCTTAAAATGGCAAGTAATGCCCAGCCGCACAGCGTGATATAGTCACAGAGGCCGTGCGGCTATAACCTTGGTCCGCGGGGTTGGGGAGGGGTTTCGGGCCTGCCGCCGGAAATGGGTACAGTTTTTCGAGGGTCCTCGTGGTGCCTGGGCCGAGGCTACGCCGTAAGCCCGCTCAAAATGGCAAGAAATATCCAGCCGCGCAGCACGTGAAATATTCGCCGACGCCGGTGGGCTAGCCTGTCCGCTGGGGTTGGGAGGGGCGCTCGGGGCTCGCGCCGGAATGGGTACAAGAGCTGAGGGTCCTCCCGCACCTGGGGAGACTACGGCCGAGGCCTGCCCAAAAATGGCAAGAAATTCCCAGCGGCCCAGCGCGTTAAATAGTTGCCGAGTTCGGTGGGCTATAGCTTTTGGTCCGCTGGGTTTGGGGAGGGGGGTTCCTGGGCCCGGCATCGGAAATGGCACAGTTTTCGAGGGTCCTGTGTGCCCGTGAGGAGGCTACGGTCGAGGGCTGCCCCAAAGGGCAAGAAATGCCTCACGCAGCATGCGAAATAGTCGCCGAGGCCGTGGGCTATAGCTTGGGTCCGCTGGGGCCGGGAGGGGCGTTTTGGGGCTCTGGGCGTCGGAAATGGGTACGGTCCTTTTGAGGGTCCTTGTGTGCCCAGGGGGAGGCTACAGTCAGAAGTCTGCCCTAAAATGGAAAGACATACCCAGCGGCGCAGCGCGTGAAATAGACGCCGAGGCCGGTGGGCTATAGCCTTTGGTCCGCGAGGGTTGGGGAGGGGGTTTCGTGGCCTGCCGCCGGAAATGGGTACAGCTTTTCGAGCGCCCTCGTGCCCACGGGAGGCTACGGTCGAGGCCTGCCCTAAAATGGCAAGAAATATCCAGCGCGCAGCACGTGAAATAGTCGCCGAGGCCGTGGGCTATAGCATCGGTCCGGGGTGGGGAGGGGGTTCGGGGCCTGTGGCATCGGAAATGGGTACAGCCTTTTCGAGGTTCCTCATGTGCCCGTGAGGATTCTACGGTCAGAGGGCTGCCCTGTGGGCAAGAAATGCCCAGCGGCGAAGCGGCATGAATACTCGCCAAGGCCGGTGGCTATAGCCTTAGGTCCGCGGGGGGAGGGGCGCCTGGGCTCGCAAGAAATGGGTAGCCTTTTTCGAGGGTCCTCGTGTGCCTGGGAGGCTACAAATAAAAGCCTGCCTAAAATGGCAAGACATGCCTGCTGGCGCAGCGCGTTAATCGTCACGAGGCCGGTGGGCTATAGCCTTTGGTCCGCGGGGTTGTGAGGGCGCTCGGGGCTCTGCGCCGGAATGGGTACAGTCTTTCGAGGGTCCTCCTGCACCCAAAGGGGAGACTACGGTTAGAGGCCTCCCAAAATGGCAAGAAATACCCAGCGCCCAAATAAGGTGAAATAGTTGCCGAGGCCGGTGGGCTATAGCTGGTCCACTGGGCCGGGAGGGGGTTCTGGGCCTGCATCGGAAATGGGTACACCCTTTGAGGGTCGCTGCTTGCCCGCAGAGGCTACGGTCACGAGGGCTGCCCTAAAGGGCAAGAAATGCCCAGCGATGCAGCGGCGAAATAGTCGCCGAGGCCGGTGGGCTATAGCCTTGGTCCGCGGGGGTTGGGAGGGGCGCTCTGGGGCCTGCGCCGGAAATGGTACGGTCTTTCGAGGGTCCTTGTGTGCCTGGGAGTTTACGGTCCGAGGCCTGCCCTAAAATGTCAAGTAATGCCCAGGGGCGCAGCACGTGAAATGGTCGCGGAGGTGGGTGTGCTGCGGCCTTGGTCCGGGGCCGGGAGGGTGTTTCGGGCCTGGGCCGGAAATGGGTACGGCCTTTTCGAGGGTCCTTGTGTGCCCAAAGGGGAGGCTACGGTCAGAAGCTCGCCTAAAATGGCAAGACATACCCAGCGCGCAGCGGTGAAATGTCGCCGAGGCCGGTGGGCTATAGCCTTTATTACGGGGTCGGGAGGGCGCCTGGGGCCTGGCCTGAAATGGGTATAGTCTTTTCGAGGGTCCTCGTTTACCCAGTGGGAGGCTATGGCCAGAAGCCTGCCCGAAAATGGCAAGAAATGTCCAGCGGCGCAGCACGTGAAATAGTCGCCGACGCCGGTGGGCTAAAGCCTTTGGTCCGCGGGGCTGGGAGGGCGCTCGGGCCTGCGCCGGAAATGAGTACGCTTTTCGAGGGTCCTCGGTGCCCGGGGAGGCTACGGCCGAAGCCCGCCAGAAATGGCAAGTAATGCCCAGCGGTGCAGCTGCGGAAATAGTTACCGAGGCCGGTGGACTATAGCCTTTGGTCCGGGCGGTCGGGAGGGGGTTCGGGGCCCCGTCGATGTAAATTGGTACAGCCTTTCGAGGGTCCTCGTGCCCGCTGGGAGGCTACGGCCGAGTCCTGCCTAAAATGGCGAATGCCCAGCGCGCGCAGCCGTGAAATAGTCGCCGAGGCCGGTGGGCATTAGCCTTCTTCCGCTGGGGCCGGGACGCGTCGAGGCTCGGGCGCCGGAATGGGTGCAGCCTTTTCAAGGGTTCTCGTGGTGCCCAAAGAGGCTACGGTCATAAGCCTTCCCTAAATGGCAAGATATACCCATCGGGCGCAGCGCTGTGAAATAGTCACCGAGGCCGTGGCTGGCAGCCTTTGGTCCGTGGGGGGCCGGGGAGGGGCTCGGGGCCCGTCACGGAAATGGGCACAGTCTTTCGAGGGTCCTCGTGTGCTCAGTGGGAGGCTACGGTCGAGGCCTGCCCTAAATGGCAAGAAATGCCCAGCGCAGCACGTGAAATGGGCCGAGGTCGGTGCTGCGGCCTTGGTCCGGCGGGGCCGAGGGTGTTTCGGGCTCGCCTGCCGGAAATGGGTACAGTCTTTTCGAGGGTCCTCGTGCGCCCAGTGGATGACTACGGTCAGAGGCCTGCCCAAAAATGGCAAGAAATACCAAGCGGCTCGGCGCGTGAAATAGTTGCCGAGGGCGGTGGGCTATAGCTTTTGGTCCGCGGGGGTTGGGGAGGGGGGTTCGGGGGCTCTGGGCATCAGAAATGAATAAAGGCTTTTCGAGGGTCCTCGTGTGCCCAGTGGGAGGCTACGGTCGGAAGCCTGCCGTAAAATGGCAAGTAATGCCCAGCGGCGCAGCGCGTGAAATAGTCGCCGAGGCCGGTGGGCTATAGCCTTTAGTCCGCGGGGGTTGCAAAGGGGGGTTCTGGGGCTCTGGGCATCGGAAATGGGTACAGTCTTTTCGAGGGTCCTCGTGTACCCAGTGGGAGGCTACGGTCAGAGGCCTGCCCTAAAAGGGCAAGAAATACCCAGCGATGCAGCGTGCGAAATAGTCATCGAGGCCGGTGGGCTATAGCCTTTGGTCCGCGGGGTGGAGGGGCGCCTGGGCCCGCCGAAAAGGGTACATGATTTTCGAGGGTTCTCGTGGTGCCCAGTGGGAGGCTACGGCCGAAGCCCGCTTAAATGGCAAGGCATGCCCAGCGCGCAGCGCTGCGAAATAGTCCGCCGAGGCCGGTGGGCTATATAGCCTTGGTCCGCTGGGGTTCGGAGGGGCGCTCGGGGCCTGCGTCGGAAATGGGTACGTTTTTCGAGGGTCCTCGTAGCTCAAAGGGGAGGCTACGGTCAGAAGACTGCCCTAAATTGGCAAGAAATATCCAGCGGCGTAGCACGTGAAATAGTCGCCGAGGCCGGGGGGCTATAGCCTTTGGTCCGAGGGGGGGGGGGAGGGGTTCGGGGCCTGTGGCATCGAAATGGGTGGCCAGTTTTTGAGTGTCCTCATGTGCCCGCCAGGATGCTACGGTCAGAGGGCTGCCCTAAAAGGGCAAGAAATGCCCAGCGATGAAGCGTGCGAAATAGTCGTCGAGGCCGGTGCGCTATAGCCTTGGTTCATGGGCGGGAGGGAGTTCTGGGGCCTCGGTGTCGAAATGGCATGCCTTCCGAGGGTCCTCGTGTGCTGGGGAGGCTACGGCCAGAGGCCCGCGCTTAAAATGGCAAGAAATGCCCAGCGCGCAGCGCGGAAATAGTCACCGAGGCCGGTGGGCTATAACCTTGGTCCGCTGGGGTTGGGAGGGGTTTTGAGGGCTCTGGGTCGCCGGAAATTGGGCCTTTTTCGAGGGTCCTCGTACCCAGCGGGAGGCTACGGCCAGAAGCCTGCCCCTAAAATGGCAAGAAATGTCCAGCGCGCAGCACGTTAAATAATCGTCGAGGCCGGTGAGCTATAGCCTTTGGCCCGGGGCTGGGAGGGCGCTCGGGGCTCGCGCCGGAAATGGGTACGGCTCGAGGGTCCTTACGCCCAAATGAGGCTACGGTCAGAAGCCTGCCCTAAAATGGCAAGAAATGCTCAGCGGCGCAGCGCGTGAAATAGTCGCCGAGGCCGGTGGGCTATAGCTTTTGGTCCGCGGGGGTTGGGGAGGGGGGTTCTGGGGCTCTGGGCATCGGAAATGGGTACAGTCTTTTCGAGGGTCCTCGTGTGCCCAGTAGGAGGCTATGGTTAGAGGGCTACCCTAAAAGGGCAAGAAATGCCCAGCGATGCACCGTGCGAAATAGTCGTCGAGGCCGGTGGGCTATAGCCTTTGGTCAACGGGGGTTGGGGAGGGGCGCCGAGGCTCGCTCGGGCGCCGGAAATGGGTACGGCCGAGGGTCCTGCGTCTTATGGGAGGCTACGGCAGAAGCCCGCCCAAAATGGCAAGAAATACTCAGCGCGCAGCGCAGCGCGAAATAGTCGCCGAGGCCGGTGGGCTATAGCCTGGTCCGCTGGGGCCGGGAGGGGGTTCCGGGGCTCGGCATCGGAAATGGGCATGGGGCTTCGAGGGTCTCGGCACCCAGTGGAGACTATGGTCGAGGCCTGCAGAAAATGACAAGACATGCGGGCGCAAAGGCGTGAAATAGTCGGCCGAGCCCGGTGGCTATAGCCTTTGGTCCGCGGGGGTTGGGAGGGTCGCTCGGGGCTCGGGCCCGGGAAATGGTACAGTCTTTCAAGGTCCTCGCTTTCCCAAAGGGAGGTTACGGTTAGAGGCCTGCCCTAAAATGGCAAGAAATGCCCAGCGCGCAGGCTGCGGAAATAGTCATCGAGGCTGTGGGCTATAACCCGGTCCGCGGGGCTGGGAGTGGGGTTTCGGGGCCTGTCGCTTGAAATGGTTACAGCTTTTTCGAGGGTCTCGTGCGAAGGGAGGCTACGCCAAGCCCCGCTCAAAATGGCAAGAAATGTCCAGCGGCGCAGCACGTGAATAGTTGCCGACGCCGTGGCTAGCAGCCTTTGGTCCACGGAGGTTGGGGCCTCGGGACCGGGAAATGGGTACACCTTTTCGAGGGTCCCAGCAGCCCACCGGAGGCTACGGTTAGAGGCCTGCCTAAAATGGTAAGAAATGCCCAGCAAGCGCAATACAAGGAAGAAGTCACCGAGGCCGTGGGCTATAACATTTGGGTCCGCGGGGTGGGGAGGGGGTTCTGGGCCCGCATCGGAAATGGGTACAGTCTTTTCGAGTGGTCCTCGGTGCCCAAAGGGGAGGCTACTAACAGAAGCCTGCCCTAAATGGCAAGGCGCCCAGCGCAAGGTGAAATAGTCGCCGAGGCCGGTGGGCTATAGCCTTTGGTCCGCTGGGGTTCGGAGGGCGCTCGGGGGCCTGGGTGTCGGAAATGGGTACGCCTTTTCGAGGGTCCTCGTGTGCCCAGCAGGCTACGGGTCAAGCCCGCCCTAAAATGGCAAGAAATATCCAGCGCGAAAGCACGTGAAATAGTCGCCGAGGCCGGGGCTATAGCCTCGGTCCGCGGGGTTGGGGAGGGGGGGTTCGGGGCCTAGGCATCCGAATGCGCAGGCTTTTGAGTCCCTCATGTGCCCAAAGGGGACAAGCATGCTACGAGAGGGCTGCCTGCGGCAAGAAATGCCCAGCGAAGGAAGCGGCAAATAGTCGCCGAGGCCGGTGCGCTTATAGCCTTTGGTTCATGGGGTGGGAGGGAGTTCTGGGGCTCTGGGTGTCGAAATGGGTACAGTCTTCCGAGGGTCCCTGCAGTTCAAATGGGAGGCTACACGTGGCTAGAGGCCTGCACCAAAATGGCAAGAATGCTCACAAGCGCAGCTGCTGCCAGGAAATAGTCACCGAGGCCGTGGGCTATAACCTTGGTCCGCTGGGGAGGGGGTTTTGAGGGCTCGTCGCCGGAATCTATGTTTTTCGAGGGTCCTCGGTACCCCGGGAGGCTACGGCCAGAAGCCTGCCCTAAAATGGCAAGAAATGTCCAGCGCGCAGCACGTTAAATAATCGCCGAGGCCGTGAGCTATAGCCTTTGGTCCGGGGTTGGGAGGGGCGCCTGGGGCTCGGCGCCGGAAATGGCACGCCTTTCGAGGGTCTCACGGGCTGGAATGGAGGCTACTGCCCAGTAAGCCCAAAATGGCAAGAAATGTCAGCGCGCAGCGTGAAATAGTTGCCGAGGCCGGGGCTATAGCTTTTGGTCCGCTGGGGTTGGGGAGGGGGGTTCTGGGGCTCTGGGCATCGGAAATGGTACAGTCTTTTCGAGGGTCCTCGCAGCCTGAGAGGCTGGCAGGTTAGAGGGCTACCCAAAAGGGCAAGAAATGCCCAGCGATGCACCGCTAAATAGTCGCCGAGGCCGGTGGGCTATAGCCTTGGTCAACGGGGCCGGGAGGGCGCCTGGGCTCGTCGCCGAAATGGGTACGCCATTTCGAGGGTCCCGGCGTGCTCCCATGGGAGGCTACGCCGTAAGCCCGCCGTAAAATGGCAAGAAATACTCGCGCAGCGTGAAATAGTCGCCGAGGCCGGGGGGCTATAGCCTTTGGTCCGCTGGGGTTGGGGCGGGGGGTTCTGGGCCATTGGGGTCGGAAATGGGTACAGTCTTTTCGAGGGTCTCGCACCGTGGGAGACTATGGTCGAGGCCTGCAGAAAATGACAAGACATGCTCGCGCAGCGTGAATAGTCGCCGAGTCCGTGGGCATAGCCTTTGGTCCGCGGGGTCCGGGAGGGTCGTCGGGGCCTGGCCTGGGAAATGGGTACAGTCAAGGTCTCGCTTCCAAGGGAGGCTACGGTTAGAGGCCCGCCTAAATGACAAGAAATGCGGCGCAGCGGTGAAATAGTCGCCGAGGCCGTGGGCTATAACCTTTGGTCCGCGGGGCCGGGGAGGGTTTCGGGGCTCGTCGGAAATGGTTACAGTCTTTACGAGGGTCCTCGTGCGCAGGGGAGGTTACGCCAGAAGCCTCGCCCAAAATGGCAAGAAATGTCCAGCGGCGCAGCACGTGAAATAGTTACGACGCCGTGGGCTATAGCCTGGTCCACGGGGGCTGGGAGGGCGCTGGGGCCTGGACCGGAAATGGGCACTTTTCGAGGGTCCTAGTGTGCCCACCGAGGCTACGTTAGAGGCCTGCCCTAAAATGGTAAGAAATACCCAGCTGCGCAAGGGTGAAATAGCCACCGAGGCCGGTGGCTATAAGACGGTCCGCATGGGCTGGGAGGGGGCTCGGGGCCTGCATCGGAAATGGGTACAGTTTTCGAGGGTCCTCGTGTGCCTGAGAGGCTAGTGGTTAGAGGGTTGCCCTAAGGGCAAGAAATGCCCAGCGATGCAGCGCAAATAGTCGCCGAGGCCGGTGGGCTATAGCCTGGTCGCCGGGGTCAGGGGCGCCTGGGCGCCGGAAAATGGGTACGGCCTCGAGGGTCCTGTGTGCCCAAAGGAGGCTACGGTCAGCAGCCTGCCCTAAATGGCAAGAGATACCCAGTCAGCGGAAATAGTAGCCGAGGCCGTGGCTATAGCCTTGGTCCGCGGGGGCCGGGAGGGCGCTCGGGTAGGGGCGTTCGGGGGTTCTAGGCCTGGGAAATGGGTATAGTCTTTTCGAAGGTCCTCGTTTTCCCAGTGGGAGGCTACGGTTAGAGGCCTGCCCTAAAATGGAAAGAAATGCCCAGCAGCGCAGCGCGTGAAATAGTCACCGAGGCCGGTGGGCTATAACCTTTGGTCCGCGGGGGTTGGGGAGGGGGTTTCGGGGGCTCTGGTCATCGGAAATGGGTACAGTCTTTTCGAGGGTCCTCGTGTGCCCAGTGGGAGGCTACGGCCAGAAGCCTGCCCGAAAATGGCAAGAAATGTCCAGCGGCGCAGCACGTGAAATAGTCACCGAGGCCGGTGGGCTATAGCGTTTGGTCTGCGGCGGTTGGGGAGGGGGGTTCGGGGGCTCTGGTCGTCGGAAATGGGTACAGTCTTTTCGAGGGTCCTCGTGTGCCCAGTGGGAGGCTACGGTCAGAAGCCTGCCGTAAAATGGCAAGTAATTCCCAGCGGCGGAGCGCGTGAAATAGTCACCGAGTGGGCACAGGCGCTTGGTCCGCGGGTTGGGGAGGGGGTTCGAGGTCTAGTCGCAGAAATTGCTACAGTCTTTTCGAGGGTCCTCGTGCCTGGGCGAGGCTTACGGTCAAAGGCCCGCCTTAAAATGGCACGAATGCCCAGCCGCGAGCGCCATGAAATAGTCGCCGAGGCTGGTGGGCATTAGCTTTTGGTCCGGGGGCTGGGGAGGGATTTGGGGCTCAGGATCGGGAAATGGGCGCCTTTTTCGAGGGTTCTAGTGTGCCCAGTGGGAGGCTACTGTTAGATGCCTGGCCTAAAATGGCAAGAAATGCCCAGCGGCGCAGCTGAAGGAAATAGTCACCGAGGCCGTGGCTATAACCTTTGGTCCGCTGGGGTTGGGGAGGGGTTTTGAGGTCGCCGGAAATGGGTACATGATTTTCGAGGGTCCTCGTGGTGCCCAAAGGAGGCTACGGTCAGAGCGCCTAAAATGGCAAGAAATATCAGCGGGCGATCACGTTAAATAGTCGCCGAGGCCGTGGGCTATAGCTTTTGGTCCGCTGGGGGAGGGGGGTTCCCGGGGCCTGCATCAAAATGGGTACAGTCTTTTCGAGGGTCCTCGTAGCCCAGTGAGGCTACGGTCAGAAGCCCGCCAGAAATGGCAAGTAACGCCTGAGGCGCAGCACGTGAAATAGTCGCCGAGGCCGGGCTGGCTATAGCCTTTGGTCCGCGGGTCAGGGAGGGGGCTCGGGGCCTGGAATCGGAAATGGTACAGTCTTTTCGAGGTTCCTCGCAGCCCAAAGACGCAGGCTACGGTCAGAGGCCTGCCCTAAAATGGCAAGAAATGCCCAGCGGCGCAGCGCGCGAAATAGTCGCCGAGGCCCGTGGGCTATAGCCTTTGGTCAGCGGGGTCGAAGGGACGCCTGGGATCCGCCGAAATGGGTACGGCCTTCTCGAGGGTCCTTGTGTGCCCAAATGGGAGGCTGGTCAGAAGCTCCCTAAAATGGCAAGACATACCCAGCGGCGCAGCGTGTGAAATAGTCACCGAGGCCGGTGGGCTATAGCCTTTTGTCCGCTGGGGCCGGGAGGAGCGTCGGGGCCTGGGCCCGGAAATGGGTACAGCCTTCTCAAGGTCCTGCTTTCCCAGTGGGAGCCTACAGTTAGAGGCCTGCCCTAAAATGGTAAGAAATACCCAGCGGCGCAGCGCGTGAAATACTCACCGAGGCCGGTGGGCTATAACCTTTGGTCCGCGGGTCGGGGGCGGGGTTTCGAGGCTCCGCCATCGGAAATGGGCATGATTGAGGGTCCTCAGATGCCCAAAGTGAGGCTACGTCAGAAGTCCGCCTTAAAATGGCAAGAATGTCCAGCCGCAAGCGCGGAAATAGTCACCGAGGCCGGTGGGCTATAGCGCGGTCTCGGGCGGCCGGGGAGGGGTTCGGGGCCTGGGCCGTCACGAAATTGGTACGCTTTTCAAGTGGGTCCTCGTGTGCCTGGAGGCTACGGCCGAGGCTCGCTTATAAAATGCCCAGCGCGCAGCTGCGTGGAAATAGTCGCCGAGGCCGGTGGGGCATTAGCCTTGGTCCGCGGGGTTGGGAGGGATTTTGGGGCCTGGGACTGGGAAATGGGTACAGTCTTTCGAGGGTCCTAGTGTGCCCAAATGGGAGGCTACTAGAGGTCGCCTTTAAAATGGCAAGAATGCCCAGTTGCTGGTGAAATAGTCACCGAGGCCGTGGGCTATAACCTTTGGTCCGCGGGGTTGGGGTCGAGGGCTCTAGTCGCCGGAAATGGGCATGATTTTCGAGGGTCCTCATGTGCCCTGGGGAGGCTACGGTCAGACCCCTGCCCTAAATTGCAAAGAAATGCCATGGCGCGGCACGTTAAATCGTCGCCGAGGCCGGTGGGCTTTAGCCTTTGGTCCGCTGGGGGGGCCGGGAGGGCGCTCGGGCCTGGGACCGGGAAATGGGTACAGTCTTTTCGAGGGTCCTAGTGCCCAAAGGAGGCTACGGTTAGAGGCCCGCCTAAAATGGCAAGAAATGCCCAACGGCGCAGCTGCGAAATACTCACCGTGGCCGGGGGCTATAACCTTTGGTCCGCGGGGGTCGAGGGGGTTTCTGGGCCAGTCGCCTGGAAATGGGTACAGTCTTTTCGAGGGTCCTCGTGTGCCTGGGAGGCTACGCCAGAAGCCCCGCCCGAAATGGCAAGAAATGTCCAGCGCGCAGCACGTGAAATAGTCGCCGATGCCGTGGGGTATAGCCTTTGGTCCGCCGGGGCCGGGAGGGGCGCTCGGGGCTCGCGCCGGAAATGGGTACAGTCTTTCGAGGGTCCTCGTAGCCTGGGTGAGGCTACGGTCAGAAGCCCACCATAAATGGCGTAATGCCCAGCGCGCAACGCGTGAAATAGTCACCGGCGCCGGTGGCTGGCAGCCTTGGTCCGCGGGGCGGTCGGGGAGGGGGTTCGGCTCTCGTCGCCGAAATTGGTACGCCTTTTCGAGGGTCCTCGTGGTTCCCCAGCTGGGAGGCTAGGGTCCGAGGCCTGCCCTAAAATGGCACGAAATACCCAGCGCGCAGCTGCGTGAAATAGCCATCGAGGCCGTGGGCTATAGCCTTGGTCCGCTGGGCCGGGGAGGGTGTTTCGGGGTTCTGGTCGCCGGAAATGGGTACGCCTTTTTCGAGGGTCCTCAGCCCAGCTGGGAGGCTACGGTCAGACGCCCCGCCCTAAAATGGAAAGAAATTTCTAGCGGCGCAGCACGAGAAATAGTCGCCGAGACAGGTGGGCTATAGCCTTTGGTCCGCGAGGATTGGGGAGGGTGTTTCGGGGCCCGCCGCCGGAAATGGGTACAGCCTTTCGAGTGGTACTGTGCCCACCCTAATGGAGGCTACGCCGAGGCCCGCCCTAGAATGGCAAGAAAATGCCCAGCCGCGCAGCGCTGCGTGAAATAGTCCGCCGACGCCGTGGGCTATAGCCTGGTCCGCGGGTGTTGGGGAGGGGCTCGGGGCTCTGGGCCGCCGGAAATGGGTAGAGTCTTTTCGAGGGTCCTCGGTGCCCAGCTGAGGCTACGGTCAGAAGCTTGCCCTAAAATGGCAAGAAATGCCCAGCGCGATCGCGTGAAATAGTCACCGAGGCCGTGGGCTATAGCCATTGGTCCGCGGGGTTGGGGAGGGTTTCCTGTGGCTCCGCCGGGCCGGAATATGTACAGTCTTTCGACGGTCCTCGTGTGCCTGGGGAGGCTACGGTACGAAGCCTGCCCTAAAATGGCAAGAAATGCCCAGCGGCGTATCGCTGCGGAAATAGTCGCCGAGGCCGGTGGGGCTATAGGCCCGCGCACGCTGGGGGTCGTGAGGGAAGCCCGGGGCTCCGGGCCAAAATGGCGTATGCCTTTTCGAGGGTCCTCGTGCTCAGCCTGGGAGGCCACGGTCAGAAGCCCGCCTAAAATTGCAAGAAATGCCAAGCGCGCAGCGGCAGCGCCAAATAGTCGCTTGAGGCCGGTGGCTATTGCCTTGGTCCATGGGGAATGTCTTTCGGGGCCTGGGCCGGAAATGGGTACTTTTCGAGGGTCCTCGCAGCTCAGCTGGGAGGCTACGGTCAGAAGCCTGCCCTAAATGGCAAGACATGAACAGCGCGCAGCTGCTGTGAAAATGGGGCCGCCGAGGCCGGTGGTCTAATGCCTTGGTCCGGGCTGGGAGGGACGCTCGGGGCCTGTTGTCCGAAATGGGTATATTTTTCGAGGGTCCTCGTGGTGCCCAAGCTGGGAGGCTAAGGTCGAAGCTGCCCTAAAATGGCAAGAAATGCCCAGCAGCCGCAAATACCGAAATAGTCGCCGAGGCCGGTGGGCTATAGCCTTGGTCCGCTGGGGAGGAAGTTCTGTGGCTCGCTAAAATGGTACAGTCTTTTCGAGGGTCCTCGTAGCCTGGGCCAGGCTACAACAAGCCTCGCCCTTAAATGGCAAGAAATGCCCAATACAAGTGAAATAGTCGCCGAGGCCGGTGGGCTAGGTAACCTTTGGTCCACGGGGTTGGGGAGGGGTTCGGGCTCGTCGCGGAAATGGGTACAGTCTTTCAGGGTCCTCGTGGTGCCCAGCGGAAGGCCACGGTCACCAGCCCGCCCCAAAATGGCAAGACACGCCCAGCGCGCAGCCGGCTGCGAAATAGTCGCCGAGTCCGTGGGCTATAGCCTCGGTCCGCGGGGGGTTGGGAAGGTGTTTCGGGGCTCGGTCACGGAAATGGCACAGTCTTCTTGAGGGTCCTCGGTGCCCAGTGGGAGGCTACGGTACGAGGCCCGCTTAAAATGGCAAGAAATGGCCAGCGGCGCAGAGCGTCAAATAGTCGCCGAGGCCGGTGGGCTATAGCCTTTGGTCCGCTGGGGGTCGGGAGAGGTTTCGGGCTCAAGGCCAAAATGGCATGCCTTCGAGGGTCCTCGTGGTGCCCAGTGGAGGCTAAGGTCAAGG
Organism: Citropsis articulata; assembly: GCA_030449925.1. NCBI lineage: Eukaryota > Viridiplantae > Streptophyta > Magnoliopsida > Sapindales > Rutaceae > Citropsis > Citropsis articulata. The sequence continues at coordinate 69,884 of JASUUH010000258.1, forward strand.
CCCGCCCTAAATGGCAAGAAATGCCCAGCGCTGCCAAGGTGAAATAGTCACCCAGGCCGTGGGCTATAGCCTCGGTCCGCCGGGGTTGGGGAGGGGCTAGGGCTCGTGGTCACGGAAATGGCATGGGTACAGTCTTCGAGGGTTCTCGTGTACCCAAAGGGAGGCTACATGCAGAGGCCTGGCCTAAATGGCAAAAATACCCAGGCGCAGCTGAAACGGTCACCGAGGCCGGCGGCTATAGCCTTTGGTCCGCTGGGGCCGGGAGGGACGCTCGGGGGCTCGTCATCCGAAATGGCAGCTGCTTCGAGGTCTCGGTGCTCAGCTGGGAGGCTACGGTCAGTAAGCCCGGCCTAAATGGCAAGAAATGTCGGCCGGGCCAAATACAGGAAATAGTCACCGAGGCCGGTGGGCTATAGCCTTCGTCCGCGGGCCGGGAGGGGTTTAGGGCCTCGGGTCCGGAAATGGGCATACAGTCTTTTCGAGTGTCCTCGTGTGTCTAGTGGAGGCTACGCTAAGAGGCCCGCCCTAAAATGGCAAGAATGCCCAGCGCGCACAAGGAAACGCTCGGCCGAGGCCGGTGGGCTATAGCCTTGGTCCGCTGGGGCCGGAGGGAAGTTCGTGGCTTCGGGCGCAAAATGGGCATCTTTCGAGGGTCCTCGTAGCCTAGTGGCTACAACAAGCCCCGCCTAAAATGGCAAGAAATGCGCCAGCGCAGCGCGCGCGGAAGTAGTCGCCGAGGCCGGTTGCGGCTGGTAACCTTGGTCCACGGGGTCGGGGAGGGGGTTTCGGGGCTCGGTCGCCGGAAATGGCACAGCTCTTTCGAGGGTCCTCGTGCCTGTAAGTGAAGGCCACGGTCACAAGCCCGCCCTAAAATGGCAAGACATGCTCAGGCGCAAGCTGGAAATAGTCAGCCGAGTCCGTGGGCTATAGCCTTGGTCCGCGGGGCTGGGAAGGTGTTTCTCGGGCTCGTCGCCGGAAATGGGTAGTCTTTCTTGAGGGTCCTCGTGTGCCCAAAGGGGGAGGCTATTGGCCGAGGCCCGCCTTAAAATGGCAGGAAATGCCAGCGCGCACACACAAATAGTCGCCGAGGCCGGGGCTATAGCCTTGGTCCGCGGGGCCTGGGAGGGGTTTCGGGGCCTGGCCGAAAATGGGTACAGTTTTTTCGAGGGTCCCTCGTGGTGCCCAGTGGGAGGCTAAGGTCAGAAGCCTGCCCTAAAATGGCAAGAATGCCCAGCGGCCAGCGCAATACAAGTGAAATAGTCACCAGGCCGTGGGCTGTAGCCTTTTGGTCCGCTGGGGCCGGGGAGGGGGGCCTGGGTCGCCTTGGAAATGGGTACAGTCTTTCGAGGGTCCTGGTGCCTAGTGGGGAGGCTACACGGTAAGAGGCCCGCCTCTAAATGGCAAGAAATGCCCTGCCGCGCAGCGCTGCGGAAACGCCGAGGCCGGTGGGCTTGCAGCCTTTGGTCCGCGGGGCCGGGAGGGAAGTTCCTGTGGCTGTGGGCGCAAAATGGGTACAGTCTTTTCGAGGGTCCTCGGTGCCCTGGGCCAGGCTGTAAGCCTGTTCGCCCTAAATGGCAAGAATGCCCAAAGCCGCAGCGCTGAAGTAGTCCCCGAGGCCGCGGGCTATAACCTTTGGTCCACGGGGCCGGGAGGGGTTTCGGGGCTCGGGTCGCTGGAAATGGGCATAGTCTTTCGAGGGTCCTCGTGCTGCTGGAAGGCCACGGTCACAAGCCTGCCCCTAAATGGCAAGATATGCTCAGCCGCGCAGCGCATGAAATAGTCGCCGAGTCCGTGGGCTATAGCCTTTTGGTCCGCTGGGGTCAAGGTGTTTTGGGGCTCGCCGAAATGGGTACAGTCCTTCGAGGGTCCTCGGTACCTCGTACCCAGTGGGAGGTTATTGCGTCAGTGGCCTTCAAATGGCAGAAATGGCCAGCGGGCGCACACAAATAGTCGCCGAGGCCGGTGGGCTATAGCCTGGTCCGCGGGGGTTGGGAGGGGTTTTGCCTGGCCGAAAATGGCACAGCCTTATCGAGGGTCTCGTGGTGCCCAGTGGGAGAGGCGTTACGCTGTCCAGCCTGCCCTAAAATGGCAAGAAATGCCCAACGTGAAGCATAGCCAGCTGAAATAGTCACCCGTGCCGGTGGGCTGTAGCCTTTGGTCCGCGGGGTCCACAATGGGAGGGGTTTAGGGGCTCGTCACGAAATGGGTACTTTTCGAGGGTTCTCGTACCCAGGCCTGGGAGGCTACGGTTAGAGGCCCGCGAGCCTCGCCTAAATGGCAAGAAATGCCCAGCGGCGCAGCGCGTGAAACGGTCGCCGAGGCCGGCGGGCTATAGCCTGGTCCGCTGGGGTTGGGAGGGACGCCTGGGGCCTCCGTCCGAAATGGGTACAGCCTTTTCGAGGGTCCCTGGTGCCCTGGGGAGGCTACGGTCAGAAGCCTGCCCAAAATGGCAAGAAATGCCCAGCGCGCAGCGCAGTGAAATAGTCACCGAGGCCGGTGGGCTATAGCCTTGGTCCGGGGGCCGGGAGTGGGTTTAGGGGCTCGTCGCCGGAAATGGGTACAGTCTGAGGGTCCTCGTGTGCCTAGTGGTAGGCTACGGCCGAGGCCCGCCTAAATGGCAAGAATGCCCAGCCGCGCAGCGCCGGAAACGGTCGCGAGGCAGCTTTGGTCCGCCGGGGTCCGGGAGGGAAGTCTGGGGCTCGGGCGCTAAAATGGCACAGTCTTTTCGAGGGTCCTCGTAGCCCGCCAGGCTACAATGAAGCCCGCCCTAAAATGGCAAGAAATGCCCAGCGCAGCGCGCGGTGAAATAGTCGCCGAGGCCGTGGGCTATAACCTTGGTCCACGGGGTTGGGAGGGGCTCTGGCCTGGTCGCCGGAAATGGGTACAGTCTTTCGAGGGTCCCTGTGCCCAAAGGGGAGGCTACGGTCGAGGCCTGCCCTAAATGGCAAGAAATGGCCAGCGCGCAACGCGGCCAAATAGTCCCCGAGGCCGGGTGGCTAGGCTTTGGTCCGCTGTGGGCTGGGAGGGGTTTCGGGGCCTGGGCGGCCGAAAATGGGTACAGTCTTTTCGAGGGTCCTCGTGTGCCCAGTGGGAGGCTAAGGTCAGAAGCCTGCCCTAAAATGGCAAGAAATGCCCAGCGGCGCAGCGCGTGAAATAGTCGCCGAGGCCGGTGGGCTATAACCTGTGGTCCACGGGGCCGGGGAGGGGTTTCGGGGCCCGGGTCGCCGGAAATGGTACAGTCTTTTCGAGGGTCCCTGCGCCCCAAGTGCGAGGCTCCGGTCAGAGGCCTGCCCTAAAATGGCAAGAAATGGCCAGCGGCGCAACGCGTCAAATAGTCTCCGAGGCCGGTGGGCTATAGCGTTTGGTCCGCGTGGGTTGGGGAGGGGGTTTCGGGGGCTCTGGGCGTCGAAAATGGGTACAGTCTTTTCGAGGGTCCTCGTGTGCCCAGTGGGAGGCTAAGGTCAAGCCCGCCCTAAATGGCAAGAAATGCCCAGCGGGCGCAGCGCTGCTGAAATAGTCACCCAGGCCGTGGGCTATAGCCTTGGTCCGCGGGCCGGGAGGGGGTTTAGGGGGCTCTGCTCGTCGGAAATCGGTACATTCTTTTTGAGGGTTCTCGTGTACCGAGTGGGAGGCTACGGTTAGAGGCCTGGCCTAAAATGGCAAGAAATGCGCAGCGGCGCAGCGCGTGAAACGGTCGCCGAGGCCGATGGGCTATAGCCTTTGGTCCGCGGGGGTTGGGGAGGGACGTTCGGGGGCTCTGGTCGTCCGAAATGGGTACAGTCTTTTCGAGGGTCCTCGGGTGCCCAGTGGGAGGCTACGGTCAGAAGCCTGCCCTAAAATGGCAAGAAATGCCCAGCGGCGCAGCGCGTGAAATAGTCACCGAGGCCGGTGGGCTATAGCCTTCGTCCGCTGGGGCCGGGGAGGGGTTTAGGCCTGGTCACGAAAATGGCACAGTCTGAGGGTCCTCGCCTGCCAAGTGGAGGCTACGGTCAAGCCCCGCCTAAAATGGCAAGACATGCCCAGAGGCGCAGGCTGAAATAGCCACCGAGGCCGGTGGGCCATAGCCTTTTGGTCCGCTGGGGCCGGGAGGGGCCGGGCCTGGTCAGTCGGAAATGGCACAGTCTTTCGAGGGTCCCTGGGTGCCTGGGGGAGGCTACGGTCAGAGGCCTGCCCTAAAATGGCAAGAAATGGCCAGCGGCGCAACGCGGCCAAATAGTCTCCCGAGGCCGGTGGCTATAGCGCGGTCCGCTGTGGGTTGGGAGGGGTTTCGGGCCTGGCCGAAAATGGGTACAGCTTTCGAGGGTCCTCGTGCCCATGGGAGGCTAAGGTCAGAAGCTCGCCCCAAAATGGCAAGAAATGCCCAGCGCGCAGCTGCGGAAATAGTCGCCGAGGCCGGTGGGCTATAACCTTGGTCCACGGGGTCAGAGGAGGGGTTTCGGGCCTGGGTCGCCGAAAAATGGGTACAGCCTTTCGAGGGTCCTCGGTGCCCTGGGAGGCTACGGTCAAAGGCCCGCCCTAAAATGGCAATAAATACACCAGCGCGCAGCTGCGAATTAGTCAACGAGGCCGTGGGGCTGGCAGCCTTGGTCCGCGGGGGCCGGGTGATGGGGTCGGCGGGCTCGGCGCCGGAAATGGGTACAGTCTTTTGGAGGGTCCTCGTGTGCCCAGTGGGAGGCTACGGTCAGAGGCCTGCCCCAAAATGGCAAGAAATGCCCAGCGGCGCAGCGCGGGAAATAGTCACCGAGGCTGGTGGGCTGCAGCCTTTGGTCCGCGGGGGTTGGGGAAGGTGTTTCGGGGGCTCCGGTCGTCGGAAATGGGTACAGTCTTTTCAAGGGTCCTCGTGTCCCAAGTGGGCGGCTACGGTCAGAAGCCTTCCCTAAAATGGCAAGAAATGCCAAGCGGCGCAGCGCGTCAAATAGTCGCCGAGGCCGGTGGGGCCAGCCTTGGTCCGCTGGGGTCCGGGAGGGGTTTCAGGGCTCGTCACGAAAATGGGTACAGTCTTTTCGAGGGTACTCATGTAACCAGTGGGAGGCTACGGCCGAGGCTCGCCCTAAATGGCATGAAATGCCCAGCGCAGCTGGAAATAGTCACCGAGGCCGGTGGGCTGCAGCCTTGGTCCGGGGGTTGGGGAGGGATTTCGGGGCCTGTCAGCCGGAAATGGTACAGTCTTTCGAGGGTCCTCGCCTGCTCAGCTGGGAGGCTACGGTCGAGGCCTGCCCTAAATGGCAAGAAATGCCCCACGCGTGAGCGCTGAAATAGTCGCCGAGGCCGCGGGCTATAGCCTGGTCTGCGCGGCCGGGGAGGGCGCCGAAATGGGTACAGCCTTTTCGAGGGTCTCAGTTCCCCGCTGGAGGCTACGGTCATAGGCCTGCCCTAAAATGACAACAATGCCCAGCGCGCGGCGCGGGAAATAGTCATCACGAGGCCGGTGGGGCTATAGCCTGGTCCGCTGGGGTCGGGAGGGGTTTCGGCCCGTCGCCGAAATGGTACGCCTTTTCAAAGGTCCTCGTGCCCGTGGGAGGCTACGCCGAAGCCCGCCCTAAATGGCAAGAAATACCCATGGCGCGGGCGCGGAAATAGTCACCGAGGCCGGTGGGCTATAGCGTTAGGTCCGCCGGGGGTGGGGAGGGGGTTTAGGGGGAGCTGGGCGGCAAAAATGGGTACAGTCTTTTCGAGGGTCCTCGTGCCTGGGAGGAGGCTGGGCCAAGCCTGCCCTAAAATGGAAGAAATACCCAGCAAGCGCAGCGCGGAAATAGTCAACGAGGCCGTGGGCTATAGCCTTTGGTCCGCTGGGGGCCGAGGAGGGGTTTAGGGCTCGTCATCGAAAATGGGTACGCCTTTTCGAGGGTCTCGCGGTGCCTGGGGAGGTTACGGTCGAGGCCTGCCTTTAAAATGGCAAGAATGCCCAGCGCGCAGCGCGTGAAACGGGTCGCCGAGGCCGGTGGGCTATAGCCTTTGGTCCGCTGGGGGGAGGGAAGTTCGCTCTGTGGGTTTTTCGAGGTTCCTCGTGGTGCCCAAGTGGGAGGCTACGCCGAGGCCTGCTCTAAAATGGCAAGAAATGTCGGCGCAGCTGAAATAGTCGCCGAGGGCGGTGGGCTATAGCCTGGTCCGCGCTGTTGGGAGGGCGCCGAAATGGGTACAGTCTTTCGAGGGTCCTCGTGTTCCTCGTGGTGCCCAGGAGGCTACGGTCAAGCCCGCCTAAATGGCAAGAAATACCCAGCGGCCGCAAGGTGAAATAGTCACCGAGGCCGGTGGGCTATAGCCTTGGTCCGGGTCAGGGAGGGGTTTAGGAGCTTCGGTCGTTGAAAATGGGTACAGTCTTTCGAGGGTCCTCGTAGCCCAGCTGGGAGACTACGGTCAAGCCCCGCCTAAAATGGCAAGAAATACCCAGCGGCGCAGCGCGTGAATTAGTCAACGAGGCCGGGCTATAGACTCGGTCCGCTGGGTGGGATGGGGTTTAAGGGGCTCGTCGCCGGAAATGGATACAATATTTTGAGGGTCCTCGTGGTGCCCATGGGAGGCTACGGTCGAGGCCCGCCCTAAAATGGCAAGAATGCCCACGCGGCGCTGCGTGAAATAGTCGCCGAGGCCGGTGGGCTATAGCCTTTGGTCTGCGCGGGTTGGGGAGGGGCGTCGGAAATGGGTACAGTCTTTTCGAGGGTCCTTGTGTTCCCCGTTGGAGGCTACGGTCATAGGCCTGCCCTAAAATGACAACAAATGCCCAGCGGCGCGGCGCGTGAAATAGTCACCGAGGCCGGTGGGCTATAGCCTTTGGTCCGCGGGGGTTGGGGAGGGGGTTTCGGGCCCGCCGTAAATGGGCATGGCACAGTCTTTTCGAGGGTCCTCGTGCGCAAGGAGGCTACGTCAGAAGCCCGCCCTAAAATGGGAAGAAATACTCAGCGCGCGGGCGCTGGGTGGAAATAGTCACCGAGGCCGTGGGCTATAGCCTTGGTCCGCTGGGGGTTGGGGAGGGGTTTAGGGGCTCGTCGTTGAAAATGGCACAGCCTTTTCGAGGGTCCTCGGTGCCCAAGTGGGAGACTACGGTCAAGCCTGCCTAAATGGCAAGAAATACCCAGCCGCGCAGCAAGGGAAATAGTCAACGAGGCCGGTGCGGGCTATAGCCTTGGTCCGCTGGGGTTGAGGAGGGGTTTAGGGGCTCGTCATCGAAATGGTAGCCTTTTCGAGGGTCCTCGTGCCTGGGGGAGGCTACGGTCAGAAGCCCCGCCCTAAAATGCCAAGAAATACCCAGCCGCGCAGCGCTGGAATTAGTCAACGAGGCCGTGGGCTATAGCCTTTGGTCCGCTGGGGCGGGATGGGGTTTAAGGGCTCGCCGGAAATGGCACAGCATTTGAGGGTCCTCGTGGTGCCTGGGCTGAGGCTACGGTCAGAGGCCTGCCCTAAAAAGGCAAGAAATGCCCACCGGCGCAGCGCGGGAAATAGTCACCGAGGCCGGTGGGCTGCAGACTTTGGTCCGCGGGGGTTGGGGAGGGAATTTCGGGGGCTCTGGTCGTAGGAAATGGGTACAGTCTTTTCGAGGGTCCTCGTGTACCCAGTGGGAGGCTACGGTCAGAAGCCTGCCCTAAAATGGCAAGAAATACAAGCAGTCGCTGTGAAATAGTCAACGAGGCCGGTGGCTATAGCCTTGGTCCGGGGTTGAGGATGGGGTTTAAGGGCCTGTCGGAAATGGGTACATGTGATTGAGGGTCCTCGTGGTGCCTGAAGTGGGAGGCTACGGTCAGAGGCCTGCCGCTTAAATGGCAAGAAATACCCAGCGCGCAGCTGCTGTGGAATTAGTCAACGAGGCCGTGGGCTATAGCCTTTTGGTCCGCTGGGTTGGGGATGGGGTTTGGCGGGCTCCGTCGCCGGAAATGGGTACATGATTTTGAGGGTCCTCGGTGCCCAGCGGGGAGGCTACGGTCGAGGCCTCAAAAGGCAAGAAATGCCCACCGCGAGCAATGGAAATTGTCACCGAGGCCGGTGGGCTGCAGACTTTGGTCCGCGGGGGTTGGGGAGGGAATTTCGGGGGCTCTGGTCATCGGAAAAGGGTACAGTCTTTTCGAGGGTCCTCGTGTGCCCAGTGGGAGGCTACGGTCAGAAGCCTGCCCTAAAATGGCAAGAAATACCCAGCGGCGCAGCGCGTGAATTAGTCAACAAGGGCGGTGGGCTATAGCCTTTGGTCCGCTGGGGTTGGGGATGGGGTTTAAGGGGCTCTGGTCGTCGGAAATGGGTACAGTATTTTGGAGGGTCCTCGCAGCCCAGCTGGGAGGCTACGGTCGAGGCCCGCCTAAATGGCAAGAAATGCCCTACGCGCGCAGCGCCGTGAAATAGTCGCCGAGGCCGTGGGCTATAGCCTTTGGTCCGCTGGCTGGGAGGCGCCGAAATGGGTACAGTCTTTTCGAGGGTCCTTGTGTTCCCCGTTGGAGGCTACGGTCATAGGCCTGTGCTAAAATGACAAGAAATGCCCAGCGGCGCGGCGCGTGAAATAGTCACCGAGGCCGGTGGGCTATAGGCTTTGGTCCGTGGATGGGAGGGGTTTCGGCCTGGGTCAGCCGAAATGGGTACAGTCTTTTTCAAGGGTCCTCGTGGTGCCTGGGTGGGGAGGCTACGGTCAAGCCCGCCCTAAAATGGCAAGAAATACCCAGCGCGCAGCGGAAATAGTCACCGCGGGCCGGTGGGCCATAGCCTGGTCCGCGGGGGGGGAGGGGTAGGGCATCGGAACTGGGTACAGTCTTTTCGAGGGTCCTCGTGTGCCCAGTGGGAGGCTACGGTCAGAGGCCTGCCCTAAAATGGCAAGAAATGCCCTACGGCGCAGCGCGTGAAATAGTCGCCGAGGCCGGTGGGCTATAGCCTTTGGTCTGCGCGGGTTGGGGAGGGGCGTCGGAAATGGGTACAGTCTTTTCGAGGGTCCTTGTGTTCCCCGTTGGAGGCTACGGTCATAGGCCTGCCCTAAAATGACAACAAATGCCCAGCGGCGCGGCGCGTGAAATAGTCACCGAGGCCGGTGGGCTATAGCCTTTGGTCCGCGGGGGTTGGGGAGGGGGTTTAGGGGGCTCTGGTCGTTGAAAATGGGTACAGTCTTTTCGAGGGTCCTCGTGTGCCCAGTGGGAGGCTACGGTCAGAAGCCTGCCCTAAAATGGGAAGAAATACCCAGCGGCGCGGCGCGTGAAATAGTCACCGAGGCCGGTGGGCTATAGCCTTTGGTCCGCGGGGGTTGGGGAGGGGGTTTAGGGGGCTCTGGTCGTTGAAAATGGGTACAGTCTTTTCGAGGGTCCTCGTGTGCCCAGTGGGAGACTACGGTCAGAAGCCTGCCCTAAAATGGCAAGAAATACCCAGCGGCGCAGCGCGTGAAATAGTCAACGAGGCCGGTGGGCTATAGCCTTTGGTCCGCGGGGGTTGAGGAGGGGGTTTAGGGGGCTCTGGTCATCGAAAATGGGTACAGTCTTTTCGAGGGTCCTCGTGTGCCCAGTGGGAGGCTACGGTCAGAAGCCTGCCCTAAAATGGCAAGAAATACCCAGCGCGCGCGCTGCGAAATAGTCACCGAGGCCGGTGGCTATAGCCTTTGGTCCGCTGGGGTTGGGAGGGGTTTAGGGGGCTCTGGTCGTTGAAAATGGGTACGCCTTTTCGAGGGTCCTCGCCCAGCTGGGGAGACTACGCGCCGAAGCCTGCCCTAAAATGGCAAGAAATACCCAGCGGCGCAGCGCGTGAAACAGTCAACGAGGCCGGTGGGCTATAGCCTTTGGTCCGCGGGGGTTGAGGAGGGGGTTTAGGGGGCTCTGGCCATCGAAAATGGGTACAGTCTTTTCGAGGGTCCTCGTGTGCCCAGTGGGAGGCTACGGTCAGAAGCCTGCCCTAAAATGGCAAGAAATACCCAGCGGCGCAGCGCGTGAATTAGTCAACAAGGGCGGTGGGCTATAGCCTTTGGTCCGCGGGGGTTGGGGATGGGGTTTAAGGGGCTCTGGTCGTCGGAAATGGGTACAGTATTTTGGAGGGTCCTCGTGTGCCCAGTGGGAGGCTACGGTCAGAGGCCTGCCCTAAAATGGCAAGAAATGCCCACCGGCGCAGCGCGGGAAATAGTCACCGAGGCCGGTGGGCTGCAGACTTTGGTCCGCGGGGGTTGGGGAGGGAATTTCGGGGGCTCTGGTCGTAGGAAATGGGTACAGTCTTTTCGAGGGTCCTCGTGTACCCAAAGGGGAGGCTACGGTCAAGCCCCGCCCCAAATGGCAAGAAATACCCGCGCAGCTGCGGAAATAGTCAACGAGGCCGGGCACATAGCCTTGGTCCGCTGGGGTCGAGGAGGGGCCAGGGGCTCGTCATCGAAAAAGGGTACAGTCTTCGAGGGTCCCTCGCAGCCCAGTGGGAGACTACGGTCAGAAGCCTGCCCTAAATGGCAAGAAATACCCAGCGCGCAGCGTGAATTAGTCAACAAGGGCGGTGGGCTATAGCCTTGGTCCGGGTCGGGATGGGCCGGCGGGCTCCGTCGCCGGAAATGGGCATGATTGAGGGTCCTCGTGCAGCCTGGGGAGGCTACGGTCGAGGCCCCGCCCAAAATGGCAAGAAATGCCCCACGCGCAGCGCTGCGTGAAATAGTCGCCGAGGCCGGTGGGCTATAGCCTTGGTCCGCGCTGGTCAGGAGGGCGCCGAAATGGGTACAGCCTTTTCGAGGGTCCTTGTGTTCGCCGGAGGCTACGGTCATAGGCCTGCTAAATGACAAGAAATGCCGGGCGGTGAAATAGTCACCGAGGCCGGTCGGTCCTGGGGCTGGGGGAGGGGTTTCGGGGCCTGGTCGCCGAAATGGGTGTCTTTTCAAGGGTCCTCGTCAGCCTGGGAGGCTACGGTCAGAAGCCCGCCTAAATGGCAAGAAATACCCAGCGCGCAGCGCTGAATTAGTCAACGAGGCCGGTGGGCTATAGCCTTGGTCCGGGGTTGGGAGGGGTTTAGGGGCTCGTCGTCGAAAATGGGCATGATTTGAGGGTCCTCGTGTGCCTGCTGGGAGGCTACGGTCAGAGGCCTGCCCTAAAATGGCAAGAATGCCTTATGGCGCAGCGCTGGAAATAGTCACCAGGCCGGTGGGCTATAGCCTTGGTCCAAGGCTGGTTGGGGAGGGCGCCTGAAATGGGTACAGCTTTTCGAGGGTCCTTGTGTTCCCTGCTGAGGCTACGTCATAGGCCTGCCCTAAAATGACAACAAATGCCCAGCGCGGGCGCGGTGAAATAGTCACCGAGGCGCGTGGGCTATAGCCTTTGGTCCGGGGTTGGGGAGGGGTTTCGGCCCGGGTCACGAAATGGGTACAGTCTTTTCGAGGGTCCTCGTGTGCCTGGGCTGAGGAGGCTACTAGAAGCCTCGCCTAAATGGAAGAAATACCAGCGCGCCGGGCGCTGCGGAAATAGTCACCGAGGCCGGTGGGCTATAGCTTTTGGTCCGCTGGGGTTGGGAGGGGTTTAGGGCTCGGTCGTGAAAATGGGTACAGTCTTTCGAGGGTCCTCGTGTGCCCGGGGAGACTACGGTCAGAAGCCCCGCCCTAAAATGGTAAGAAATACCAAGCGCGCAGCGCGAAATACTCAACGAGGCCGGTGGGCTATAGCCTTTGGTCCGCTGGGGCCGAGGAGGGGTTTAGGGCTCGTCATCGAAAAATGGGTACAGTCTTTCGAGGGTCCTCGTGTGCCCAGCTGGGAGGCTTACGGTCAAGCCTGCCCAAAATGGCAAGAAATACCCAGCGCGCAGCGCCGTGAATTAGTCAACAAGGCCGGGCTATAGCCTTGGTCCGCCGGGGTTGGGGATGGGGTCGGCGGTTTTGTCGCCGGAAATGGGTACAGATTTTGAGGGTCCTCGTGGTGCCTGGGGAGGCTACTACGAGGCCCGCCCTTAAAATGGCAAGAATGCCCCACGGCGCAGCGCTGAAATAGTCGCCGAGGCCGCGGGCTATAGCCTTTAGTCTCGCGGGTTGGGGAGGGCGCCGAAATGGGTACATTCTTTTCGAGGGTCCTCGTAGCCCGCTGGGGAGGCTACGGTCAAGCCCGCCTCTAAAATGGGAAGAAATACCAACAAGCGGGCGCTGGGTGAAATAGTCACCGAGGCCGGTGGGCCAGCCTTGGTCCGCTGGGGTTGGGAGGGTTTAGGGGCTCGTCATGAAAATGGGTACAGTCTTTTCGAGGGTCCTCGTGTGCCCAGTGGGAGACTACGGTCAGAAGCCTGCCCTAAAATGGTAAGAAATACCAAGCGGCGCAGCGCGTGAAATAGTCAACGAGGCCGGTGGGCTATAGCCTTTGGTCCGCGGGGGTTGGGGAGGGGGTTTAGGGGGCTCTGGTCATCGAAAATGGGTACAGTCTTTTCGAGGGTCCTCGTGCCTGGGAGGCTACGGTCGAGGCCTGCCCTAAATGGCAAGAAATGCCCCACGCGCAGTGCGTGAAATAGTCGAGGCCGGTGGGCTATAGCCTTGGTCCGCGCTGGTCAGAGGCGCCGAAATGGGTATAGTCTTTTCGAGGGTCCTTGTGTTCCCCGTTGGAGGCTACGGTCATAGTCCTGCACTAAAATGCCAACAAATGCCCAGCGGCGCGGCGCGTGAAATAGTCACCGAGGCCGTGGGCTATAGCCTTTGGTCCGCTGGGGCCGGGAGGTTTCGGGGCCCGGCCGCCGAAATGGGTACTTTTCGAGGGTCCTGCAGCCCAGTGGGAGGCTATGGTCAGAAGCCTGCCCTAAAATGGCAAGAAATACCCAGCGGCGCAGCGCCTGAAATAGTCACCGAGGCCGGTGGGCTATAGCCTTTGGTCCGCGGGGTTGGGGAGGGGGTTTAGGGGGTTCTGGTCGTCGGAAATGGGTACAGTCTTTTCGAGGGTCCTCGCGTGCCCAGTGGGAGGCTACGGTCAGAAGCCTGCCCTAAAATGGCAAGACATACCCAGCGCAGCAGCGTGAAACAGTCAACGAGGCCGGTGGGCTATAGCCTTTGGTCCGCGTGGGTTGAGGAGGGGGTTTAGGGCCCGTCATCGAAAATGGCAGTCTTTCGAGGGTCCTCGGTGCCCAGCTGAGGCTACTACGGCCAAGCCCGCCCCTAAAATGGCAAGAAATACCCACGCGCAGCGCTGAATTACCAACGAGGCCGCGGCTATAGCCTTGGTCCGCGGGGTTGGGGATGGGGTTTACAGGCTCCGCCGGAAATGGGTACAGATTTTGAGGGTCCGGTGCCCGGGAGGCTACGGTCGAGGCCCGCCCTAAAATGGCAAGAAATGCCCACCGCACAGCTGGAAATAGTCACCGAGGTCGCGGGCTGCAGACTTTTGGTCCGGGGTTGGGAGGGAATTTCGGGCCTGGTCAGAAATGGGTACAGTCTTTCGAGGGTCCTCGTGGTACCTGGGTGGGAGGCTACGGTCGAAGCCCGCCCTAAAATGGCAAGAAATACCCAGGCACAACAAGTGAAATAGTCAACGAGGCTGGTGGGCTATAGCCTTTGGTCCGCGGGGGTTGAGGAGGGGGTTTAGGGGTTCCGTCATCGAAAAGGGTACGCCTTTTCGAGGGTCCTCGTAGCCCAGTGGAGACTACGTCAAGTTCCGCCTAAATGGCAAGAAATACCCAGCGCAGCCGCGTGAATTAGTCAACAAGGGCGGTGGCTATAGCCTGGTCCGCGGGGTTGGGGATGGGGTTTAAGGGCCCGTCGCCGGAAATGGGCATGTGATTTTGGAGGGTCCTCGGTGCCTGGGGAGGCTACGTCAGAGGCCTGCCCTAAATGGCAAGAAATGCCCACGCGCAGCGCTGAAATAGTCGCCGAGGCCGGTGGCTATAGCCTTTGGTCTGCTGGCCGGGGAGCGGGCGCTGAAATGGGTACAGTCTTTTCGAGGTCCTTGTGTTCTGGCCGAGGCTACGGCCATAGGCCTCGTGCCAAATGACAAGAAATGCCCAGCCGGCGCAAGCTGCTGAAATAGTCACCGAGGCCGGTGGGCTATAGGCTTTGGTCCGTGGGGCTGGGAGGGGCTCGGGCCTGGCCGTCGCCGAAATGGGCATGCCTTTCAAGGGTCCTCGTGTGCCTGGAGGCTACGGTCAAGCCCCGCCCTAAAATGGCAAGAAATACCCAGCGCGCAAGCTGCGAAATAGTCACCGAGGCCGGTGGGCTATAGCCTTTTGGTCCGCTGGGGTTGGAGGGGTTTAGGGCCTGCCGAAAAATGGGTACAGCCTTTTCGAGGTCCTCGGTGCCTGGGCTGGGAGGCCACGGTACGATGCCTGCCCTAAAATGGCAAGAAATGCCCGGCGGCGCAGCATGCGAAATAGTCGCCGAGGCCGGTGGGCTATAGCCTTTTGGTCCGCGCGGCCGGGGTGGGGCGCCGGAAATGGGCAGTCCTTTTCGAGGGTCCTCTGTGTTCTCTGCTGAGGCTACGTCATAGCCCCCGCCCTAAAATGACAACAATGCTCCAGCGCGGCGCGTGAAATAGTCACCCCCTCAGCTCCCGCTCAAATGGGAAGAATACTGCTGGTGAAATAGTCACCGAGGCCGTGGGCTATAGCCTGGTCCGCGGGCTGGGAGGGGCTTTAGGGGCTCGTCAGTTGAAAATGGGTACAGTCTTTCGAGGGTCCTCAGCCTGTGGGGAGACTACGGTCAAGCTCTGCCCTAAAATGGTAAGAAATACCAAGCGCGCAGCTGTGAAATAGTCAACGAGGCCGGTGGGCCATCGCCTTGGTCCGCTGGGGGTTGAGGAGGGGGTTTAGGGGCTCGTCATCGAAATGGTACAGCTTTCGAGGGTCCTCGGTGCCCAGGAGAGGTTACGGTCCGAAGGCCCGCCTTTAAAATGGCAAGAAATACCCACCGCGCAGCTGTGAATTAGCCCGAGGCCGGTGGGCTGCCTTTTGGTCCGCGGGGCTGGGATGGGGTTTGGGCTCGGCCGGAAATGGGCATGATTTTGAGGGTCCTCGCAGCCAGGCTGGAGGCTACGGTCAGAGGCCTGCCCTAAAATGGCAAGAAATGCCCACCGCGCAGCTGGAAATAGTCACCGAGGCCGGTGGGCTGCGCACTTGGTCCGCTGGGGTGGGAGGGATTGGGGCTCGGTCGTCACGGAAATGGGTACAGTCTTTTCGAGGGTCCTCGTGGTACCTGCGGGGAGGCTACGTCAGAGGCCTGCCCTAAATGGCAAGAAATGCCCAGCGCTGCAGCGCTGGAAATAGTCATCGAGGCCGCGGGCTGCAGCCTTTGGTCCGCTGGGGTCGGGAGGGGATTTCGGCCTGCCGTCCGGAAATGGGCAGTCTTTTCGAGGGTCTCGTAGCCCAGCTGGAGGCTACTACGAGGCCTGCCCTAAAATGGCAAGAAATGGCCTACGCGAAGCGCGAAATAGTCGCCGAGGCCTGTGGCTATAGCCTTTGGTCCTGCTGCTGGCTCAGGAGGCCGTAAATGGGTACAGCTTTTCGAGGGTCCTGTGTTCCCCTGCTGAGGCTACGGTCAGGCCTGCCCTAAAATGACAAGAAATGCCCAGCGCGCTGCGCGGTGAAATAGTCACCGAGGCCGGTGGGCTATAGCCGGTCCGGGGGGTTGGGGAGGGGCTCGGGGCCCGTAGTCGAAATGGGTACAAATTTTCAAGGGTCCCCGTGGTGCCCGGAGGCTACGGTCAAGCCCGCCCTAAAATGGCAAGAAATACCCAGCGCAGCGCGGAAATAGTCACCGAGGCCGGTGGTATATAGCATTTTGTGCGCTGGGGTCGAGGAGGGGTTTAGGGGCTCGTCACGAAAATGGCATGCCTTTTCGAGGGTCCCTCGTGGTGCCCTGGGAGGCTACGGCCGAGGCCTGCCCTAAAATGGGAAGAAATACCCAGCGCGCAGCGCTGAAATAGTCAACGAGGCCGTGGGCTATAGCCTTTGGTCCGCTGGGGTCGAGGAGGATTGGGGCCTGTCATCGAAATGGGTACAGTCTTTCGAGGGTCCTCGCAGCCAGCTGGGAGGCTACGGTCAGAGGCCCGCCCTAAATGGCAAGAAATGCTCCAGCGCGCAGCGCTGAAATAGTCACCGAGGCCGTGGGCTGCAGCCTTGGTCCGGGGCTGGGAGGGATTTGGGGGCCCGTCGAAAATGGTACAGCCTTTTTCGAGGTTCCTCGTGCAGCTCAAAGTGGGAGGCTACGTCAGAGGCCTGCCCCTAAATGTATGGCAAGAAAATGCCCTGCGCGGTTGCCAAGGTGAAATAGTCGCCGAGGCCGGTGGCTATACCTTGGTCCGCTTGGGGGAGGGCGCCGAAATGGGTACAGTCTTTCGAGTGTCCTCGTGTTCCTCGTAGCCTGGAGAGTACGGTCGGCCTCGCCTTAAAATGGCAAGAAATACCGCCGGGCGGTGAAATAGTCACCGAGGCCGGTGGGCTATAGCCTTTGGTCCGCTGGGGTCAGGAGGGGTTTAGGGCTCGTCGCTGAAAATGGGCACAGCCTTTCGAGGGTCCCCTGCAGCCCAAAGGGGAGGCTTACGTCAAGCCCGCCCTAAATGGCAAGAAATACCCAGCGCGCAGCTGTGAAATAGTCAACGAGGCCGTGGGCTATAGCCTGGTCCGCTGGGGCCGAGGAGGGGTTTAGGCTCGTCCTCGAAAATGGTACAGTCTTTCGAGGGTCCTCGTGCCTGGGTGGGAGGCTACGGTCGAAGCCCGCCTAAATGGCAAGAAATACCCAGCGCGCAGCGTGAATTAGTCAACGAGGCCGTGGCTATAGCCTTTGGTCCGCTGGGGTTGGGGATGGGGCTTAAGGCGGGCTCGTCACGGAAATGGGTACAGTATTTTGGAGGGTCCTCGTGTGCCCAGTGGGAGGCTACGGTCAGAGGCCTGCCCTAAAATGGCAAGAAATGCCCACCGGCGCAGCGCGGGAAATAGTCACCGAGGCCGGTGGGCTGCAGACTTTGGTCCGCGGGGGTTGGGGAGGGAATTTGGGGCCCGTCGTCTGAAATGGTACAGAGTTTTCGAGGGTCCTCGTGCCCAAAGGAGGCTACGGTAAGAGGCCTGCCTAAATGGGAAGAAATGCCCAGCGCGCAGCGTGGTGAAATGGTCGCCGAGGCTGGTGGGCTATAGCCTTTGCGCGGGCCGGGGTCGAGGCGTCGAGGGCTCTGGACGTCGGAAATGGGTACAGTCTTTTCGAGGGTCCTCGTGTGCCCAGTGGGAGGCTACGGTCAGAGGCCTGCCCTAAAATGGCAAGAAATACCCAGCGTCGCAGCGCGTGAAATAGTCACCGAGGCCGCTGGGCTATAGCCTTTGGTCCGCGGTGGTTGGGGAAGAAAGTTCTGGGGCTCTGGGCGTCGGAAATGGGTACAGTCTTTTCGAGGGTCCTCGTGTGCCCAGTGGGAGGCTACGGTCAGAAGCCTGCCCTAAAATGGTAAGAAGCAGCGCAGCGCGTGAAATAGTCACCGAGGCCGGTGGGCTATACCCTTTGGTCCAAGGGGCTGGGAGGGAAGTTCGGGCTCGCCGGAAATGGGCAGTCTTCTCGAGGGTCCTCCCGTGTCCAAAGTGGAGGCTACGGTCAGAAGCTTCTAAAATGGCAAGAAATGCCCAGCGCAGCGCTGAAATAGTTGCCGAGGCCGGTGGCCACAGCCTTTTGGTCCGGGGCCGGGGAGGGCGCTCGGGGCCGGGCCGGAAATGGGTACAGTCTTTTCGAGGGTCCTCGTGTGCCCAGTGGGAGGCTACGGTCTGAAGCCTGCCCTAAAATGGCAAGAAATGTCTAGCGGCGGAGCGCGTGAAATAGTCGCCGAGGCCGGTTGGCTATAGCTTTGGTCCGCGCGGGTTGGGGAGGGGGTTTCGGGGGCCCTGGTCGTCGGAAATGGGTACAGTCTTTTTAAGGGTCCTCGTGTGCCCAGTGGCAGGCTACGGTCAGAGGCCTGCCCTAAAATGGCACAAAATGCCCAGCGGCGCAGCGCGTGAAATAGTCACCGAGGCCGGTGGGCTATAGCCTTTGGTCCGCTGGGTCGGGAGGGGTTTAGGGATCTGCCGTGCAAAATGGCAGTTTTTCGAGGGTCCTCGGTGCCCAGTGGGAGGCTACAACAAGCCCGCCTAAAATGGAAAGTAATGCCCAGCGCGCAGCTGCGGAAATAGTCACCGAGGCCTGTGGCTACAGCCTTTGGTCCACGGGCCGGGAGGGGTTTCGAGGGCTCGCCGGAAATGGGTACGCTTTTCGAGGGTCCACGTGCCTGCTGGAGGCTACGGTCAGAAGCCCGCCCCAAAATCGCAGAAGACATGCACAGCGCGCAACGCTGTGAAATAGTCACCGAGGCCGGGGCTATAGCTGGTCCGCTGGGTTGTGGGAGGGATTTCGGGGGCTCTGGTCGTCAGAAATAGGTACAGTCTTTTCGAGGGTCCTAGTGTGCCCAGTAGGAGGCTACGGTCAGAGGCCTGCCCTAAAATGGCAAGAAATGTTCAGCGGCGCAGCGCCTGAAATAGTCACCGAGGCCGGTGGGCTATAGCTTGGGTCCGCGGGGGTTGGGGAGGGCGCCCGGGCTCGTCACGAAATGGGCATGATTTTCAAGGGTCCTCGTGTGCCTGGGGAGGCTTACGGCCAGAAGCCCGCCCTAAAATGGCAAGACATACCAGCCAAGGCTGGAAATAGTCACCGAGGTCGTGGGCTATAGCTGGGTCCGCGGGGTCATGGAGGGCGCTCAGGGCTCTGGTCACCAGAAATGGGTACAGTCTTTTCGAGGGTCCTCGTGTGCCCAGTGGGAGGCTACGTCAGAGGCCTGCCCTAAAATGGAAAAAAATGCGCAGCGGCGCAACGCGTGAAATGGTCACCGAGGCCGGTGGGCTATAGCCTTTGGTCCGCGGGGGTTGGGGAGGGGGTTTAGGGGGCTCTGGTCGTCAAAAATAGGTACAGTCTTTTCGAGGGTCCTCGTGTGCCCAGTGGGAGGCTACGGTCAGAAGCCTGCCCTCAAATGGCAAGAAATGTCCAGCGGCGCGGCGCGTGAAATAGTCACCGAGGCCGGTGGGCTTTAGCCTTTGGTCCGCGGGGGTTGGGGAGGGGCGTTCGGGGGCTCTGGCTGTCGGAAATGGGTACAGTCTTTTCGAGGGTCCTCGCGTGCCGAGTGGGAGGCTACGGTCAGGGCCTGCCCCAACAATGGCAAGAAATACCCAGCGGCGCAGCGCGTGAAATAATCGCCGAGGCCGGTGGGCTATAGCCTTTGGTCCGCGGGGGTTGGGGAGGAGCGTCGGAAATGGGTACAGTCTTTTCGAGGGTCCTCGTGTGCCCCGTGGGAGGCTACGGTCAGAAGCCTGCCCTAAAATGGCAAGAAATGCCCAGCGGCGCGGCGCGGGAAATAGTCACCGAGGACGGTGGGTTATAGCCTTTGGTCAGCGGGTGTTGGGGAGGGGGTTTAGGGGGCTCTGGTCGTCGAAAATGGGTACAGTCTTTTCGAGGGTCCTCGTGGTGCCTGGGAGGCTACGGTCGAAGCCTGCCCTAAAATGGCAAGAATGTCCAGCGAAGGCGCTGCGTGAAATAGTCGCCGAGGTCACGGGCTATCGCCTTGGGTCCGGGGGGGCTGGGTGGGGGGTTCGGGGCTCGCTGTCGGAAATGGGCAGTTTTTCGAGGGTCCTCGCGTGCTCAGCGGGAGGCTACGGTCGGCCTGCCCTAAATGGCAAGAAATACCCAGCGACGCAGCTGGTGGAATAGTCGCCGAGGCCGGTGGGCTATAGCCTTTGGTCCGCGGGCTCGGAGGAGCGCCGAAATGGGTACAGCTTTTTCGAGGGTCCTCGGTGCCCAGTGGGAGGCTACGGTCGAGGCCCGCCTAAAATGGCAAAATGCCCAGCGCGCAGCACGGAAATGGTCACCGAGGCCGTGGGTTATAGCTTTGGTCAGCGGGTGTTGGGGAGGGGGTTTAGGCCTGGTCGCCGAAAATGGTACAGCTTTTCGACGGTCCACGTGGTGCTCAGCTGGGAGGCTACGGTCAAGCCCCGCCCTAAATGGCAAGAATGTCCAGCGCGCGCGTGAAATTGTCGCCGACGCCGCTGGGCTATAGCCTTTGGTCCGCGGGGCCGGGAGGGGTGTTCGGGGCCTGGGCCGAAATGGGTACAGTCTTTTTGAGGGTCCTCGCGTGCCCAGTGGGAGGCTACGGTCAGGGCCTGCCCTAAAATGGCAAGAAATACCCAGCGGCGCAGGGGGTGGAATAGTCGCCGAGGCCGGTGGGCTATACCCTTTGGTCCGCGGGGGTTGGGGAGGAGCGTCGAAAATGGGTACAGTCTTTTCGAGGGTCCTCGTGTGCCCCGTGGGAGGCTACGGTCAGAGGCCTGCCCTAAACGACAAGAAATGCCCAGCGGCGCAGCGCATGAAATAGTCACCGAGGCCGGTGGGCTATAACCTTTGGTCCGCGGGGGTTGGCGAGGGGGTTTCGGGGGTTCTGGTCGTCAGAAATGGGTACAGTCTTTTCGGGGTTCCTCGTGTGCCTAGTGGGAGGCTACGGTCAGAAGCCTGCCCTAAAATGGCAAGAAATGCCAAGCGGCGCAGCGCGTCAAATTGTCGCCAAGGCCGGTGGGCTACAGCCTTTGGTCCGCGGGGGTTGGGGAAGGTGTTTCGGGGACTCTGGGCGTCGGAAATGGGTACAGTCTTTTCGAGGGTCCTCGTGTACCCAGTGGGAGGCTACGGTCAGAGGCCTGCCCTAAAATGGCAAGAAATTCCCAGCGGCGCAGCGCGGGAAATAGTCACCGAGGCCGGTGGGCTATAGCCTTTGGTCCGCGGGGGTTGGGGAGGGGGTTTCGGGGGCTCTGGGCGTCGGAAATGGGTACAGTCTTTTCGAGGGTCCTCGTGTACCCAGTGGGAGGCTACGGACAGAGGCCTGCCCTGAAATGGCAAGAAATGCACAGCGGCGCAGCGCGTGAAACAATCGCCGAGGCCGGTGGGCTATAGCCTTTGGTCCGCGGGGTTTGCGGAGGTGGTTTAGGGGGCTCTTGTCGTCGGAAATGGGTACAGTCTTTTCGAGGGTCCTCGTGTGCCCAGTGGGAGGCTACGGTCAGAAGCCTACCCTAAAATGGCAAGATATGCCCTGCGGCGCAGCGCGTGAAATAGTCGCCGAGGACGGTGGGCTATAGCCTTTGGTCCGCTGGGCCGGGAGGGGCGCTCGGGGTTCGCGCCGGAAATGGTACAGCCTTTTCGAGGGTCCTCGTGTGCCCAGGGAGGCTACGGTCAGAAGCCTACCCTAAATGGCAAGACATGCCCGCGCGCAGCGCTGTGAAATAGTCGCCGAGGACTGGGCTATAGCCTTGTCCGCGGGGTTGGGAGGGGCTCGGGGTTCTGCCTCGAAATGGGTACAGTCTTTTCGAGGGTCCTCGTGGTGCCCAGTGGAGGCTATCCGCCGAGGCCTGCCCTAAAATGGCAAGAAATGCCCAGCGGCGCAGCGCGTGAAATAGTCGCCGAGGCCGGTGGGCTACAGCCTTTGGTCCGCGGGGGTTGGGGAGGGGGTTTCGGGGGTTCTGGTCTTCAGAAATGGGTACAGTCTTTTCGAGGGTCCTCGTATGCCCAGTGTGAGGCTACGGTCAGAAGCCTGCCCTAAAATGGCAAGACATGCCAAGCGGCACAGCGCGTGAAATAGTCACTGACGCCGGTGGGCTATAGCCTTTGGTCCGCGGGGGTTGGGGAGGGGGTTTAGGGGGCTCTGGTCGTCGGAAATGGGTACAGTATTTTCGAGGGTCCTCGTGTGCCCAGTGGGAGGCTACGGTCAGAGGCCTGCCCTAAAATGGCAAGTAATGCCCAGCGGCGCAGCGCGTCAAATAGTCGCCGAGGCCGGTGGCTCAGCCTGGTCCGCGGGATCGGGAGGGGCCAGGGGCTCGTCTGGAAATGGGTATGCTTCGAGGGTCCCTCGGTTCGAGGGGAGGCTACGGTCGAGGCCTGCCCTAAATGGGAAGAAATACAGCTGGGCAGCGCGGTGAAATTGTCGCCGAGGCCGGGCTATAGCCTTTGTCCGCTGGGTTTGGGGAGTGCCGCCGAAATGGGTACAGCCTTTTCGAGGGTCCTCGTGGTGCCTGCTTTGAGGCTACGGCCGAGGCCTGCCCTGAAATGACAAGAAATGCTCAGCGGGCGCAAGACGTGAAATAGTCACCGAGGCCGGTGGCAGCCTTTGGTCCGCGGGGCTGGGAGGTGGTTTCGGCCCGTAGTCGAAATGGGTACAGTATTTTCGAGGGTCCTCGCGCCCAAAGGGGAGGCTAAGGTCGAGGCCTGCCCTAAATGGCAAGAAATGTCCAGCGCAGCGCGAAACAGTCGCCGAGGCCGGTGGCTATATCCCCGGTCCGCTGGGATGGGGAGGCGTCGGGACTCGGGTGTCGGAAATGGGCAGTCTTTCGAGGGTCCTCGGTGCCTGGGTGGGAGGCTACGGTCGAGGCCCGCCCTGAAATGACAAGAAATGCCCAGCCGCAGCGCGTTAAATAGTCACCGAGGCCGGTGGCTATAGCCTTTGGTCCGCGGGGTTTGGGAGGGGCTCGGGCCTGCAGTCGTGAATGGTGGTGTCTTTCGAGGGTCCTCGTACCCGGGGAGGCTACGGTCAAGCCCGCCCTAAAATGGCAAGAAATGCCCAGCGCGCAGCGCTGTGAAATAGTCGCCGAGGCCGTGGGCTACAGCCTTTGGTCCACGAGGGTCGGGAGGGGTTTCGGGGCTCGGCCGGAAATGGGTACAGTCTTTCGAGGGTCTCGTACCCGGGAGGCTACGGATGAGGCCTGCCGCCTGAAATGGCAAGAAATGCACAGCGCGCAGCGTGGAAACAATCGCCGAGGCCGTGGGCTATAGCCTTTGGTCCGCGGGTTTATGGAGGTGGTTTAGGGGCCTTGTCGCCGGAAATGGGTACAGTCTTTTCGAGGGTCCTCGTGTGCCCAAAGTGGGAGGCTACGGTCAGAAGCTCACCGAAATGGCAAGATATGCCTGCGCGCAGCTGCGGAAATAGTCGCCGAGGACGGTGGGCTATAGCCTGGTCCGCTGGGGTTGGGGAGGGGCGCTCGGGGTTCGGGCGCCGGAAATGGGTACAGTCTTTCGAGGGTCCTCGTGCCCAGTGGGAGGCTACGGTCAGAAGCCTGCCCTAAATGGCAAGACATGCCGCGCGCAGCCGCTGCGGAAATAGTCGCCGAGGACGGTAGAGGCTATAGCCTTGGTCCGCTGGGGCTGGGGAGGGGCGCTCGGGTTCTGCCGGAAATGGGTACAGTCTTTTCGAGGGTCCTCGTGTGCCCAGTGGGAGGCTACCGTCAGAAGCCTGCCCTAAAATGGCAAGAAATGCCTAGCGGCGCAGCGCGTGAAATAGTCCCCGAGGCCGGTGGGCTACAGCCTTTGGTCCGCGGGGGTTGGGGAGGGGGTTTCGGGGGTTCTGGTCTTCAGAAATGGGTACAGTCTTTTCGAGGGTCCTCG
Organism: Citropsis articulata; assembly: GCA_030449925.1. Classification (NCBI taxonomy): domain Eukaryota; kingdom Viridiplantae; phylum Streptophyta; class Magnoliopsida; order Sapindales; family Rutaceae; genus Citropsis; species Citropsis articulata. The sequence continues at coordinate 93,180 of JASUUH010000258.1, forward strand.
TATGCCTAGTGTGAGGCTACGGTCAGAAGCCTGCCCTAAAATGGCAAGACATGCCAAGCGGCACAGCGCGTGAAATAGTCACTGACGCCGGTGGGCTATAGCCTTTGGTCCGCGGGGGTTGGGGAGGGGGTTTAGGGCCGTCACGAAAATGGCATGATTGAGGGTCCTCGGTGCCCATGGAGGCTACGGTCGAGGCTCGCCTAAAATGGCAAGTAATGCCCAGCCGGCGCAAAGCACGCCAAATAGTCGCCGAGGCCGGTGGGCTCAGCCTTTTGGTCCGCTGGGGCCGGGGAGGGGTCAGGGGCTCTGGTCGTCGGAAATGGGTACAGTCTTTTCGAGGGTCCTCGTGTTCGGAGTGGGAGGCTACGGTCAGAGGCCTGCCCTAAAATGGGAAGAAATGCCCAGCGGGGCAGCGCGTGAAATTGTCGCCGAGGCCGGTGGGCTATAGCCTTTTGTCCGCGGGGTTTGGGGAGTGTCGTCGGAAATGGGTACAGTCTTTTCGAGGGTCCTCGTGTGCCCCGTTTGAGGCTACGGTCAGAGGCCTGCCCTGAAATGACAAGAAATGCCCAGCGGCGCAGCACGTGAAATAGTCACCGAGGCCGGTGGGCTATAGCCTTTGGTCCGCGGGGGTTGGGGAGGGGGTTTCGGGGGCTCTGGTAGTCAGAAATGGGTACAGTATTTTTGAGGGTCCTCGTGTGCCCAGTGGGAGGCTAAGGTCAGAGGCCTGCCCTAAAATGGCAAGAAATGTCCAGCGGCGCAGCGCGTGAAACAGTCGCCGAGGCCGGTGGGCTATATCCTTTGGTCCGCGGGGGTTGGGGAGGGGCGTTCGGGGACTCTGGGTGTCGGAAATGGGTACAGTCTTTTCGAGGGTCCTCGTGTGCCCCGTTGGAGGCTACGGTCAGAGGCCTGCCCTGAAATGACAAGAAATGCCGAGCGGCGCAGCACGTGAAATAGTCACCGAGGCCGGTGGGCTATAGCCTTTGCTCCGCGGGGGTTGGGGAGGGGGTTTCGGCCCGTAGTCGAATGGGTGGTGTCTTTCGAGGGTCCTCGTACCCAAAGGAGGCTACTCAGAAGCCCGCCCAAAATGGCAAGAAATGCCCAGCGCGCAGCTGCGGAAATAGTCGCCGAGGCCGTGGGCTATAGCCGGTCCACGGGGCCAGGGGTTTTGGGGCTGGCCGGAAATGGGTACAGTCTTTCGAGGGTCCTCGTGTACCCTGGGAGGCTACGGACAGAGGCCTGCCTGAAATGGCAAGAAATGCAGCGCGCACAGCGCTGCGTGAAACAATCGCCGAGGCCGGTGGGCTATAGCCTTGGTCCGGGGTCATGGAGGTGGTTTAGGGCCTTGTCGCCGGAAATGGGTACAGTCCTTTTCGAGGGTCCTCGTGGTGCCTGGGAGGCTACGGTCAGAAGCCTACCCTAAATGGCAAGATATGCTGCGCGCAGCGCGTGAAATAGTCGCCGAGGACGGTGGGCTATAGCCTTTTGGTCCGCTGGGGCCGGGAGGCGCTCGGGGCGCCGGAAATGGGTACAGTCTTGTCGAGGGTCCTCGTGTGCCCAGTGGGAGGCTACGGTCAGAAGCCTACCCTAAAAAGGCAAGACATGCCCTGCGGCGCAGCGCGTGAAATAGTCGCTGAGGACGGTGGGCTATAGCCTTTGGTCCGCTGGGCCGGGAGGGCGTGGGGTTCCGGGCGCCGGAAATGGGTACAGTCCTTTTGAGGGTCCTCGGTGCCCATGGGAGGCTACGGCCAGAAGCCTGCCCAAATGGCAAGAAATGCCCAGCGCGCAGCAGGTGAAATAGTCCGCCGAGGCCGGTGGGCTACGCCTTTGGTCCGCTGGGCCTGGGAGGGGTTTCTGGGTTCTGCCTAAATGGGTACAGTCGAGGTCCTCAGATGCCTGGTGAGGCTACGTCCGAAGCCTCGCCTTTAAAATGGCAAGACATGCCAAGCGGTACAGCGCGGAAATAGTCACCGACGCCGTGGGCTATAGCCTATGGTCTGGGAGGTTTAGGGCTGGTCGTCGGAAATGGGTACAGTATTTTCGAGGGTCCTCGTGTGCCCAGTGGGAGGCTACGGTCAGAGGCCTGCCCTAAAATGGCAAGTAATGCCCAGCGGCGCAGCGCGTCAAATAGTCGCCGAGGCCGGTGGGCTCTAGCCTTTGGTCCGCGGGATTTGGGGAGGGGGTTTAGGGGGCTCTGGTCGTCGGAAATGGGTACAGTCTTTTCGAGGGTCCTCGTGTTCGCAGTGGGAGGCTACGGTCAGAGGCCTGCCCTAAAATGGGAAGAAATGCCCAGCGGGGCAGCGCGTGAAATTGTCGCCGAGGCCGGTGGGCTATAGCCTTTTGTCCGCGGGCTGGGAGGGCGCCGGAAATGGTACAGCTTTTTCGAGGGTCCTCGGTGCCCTGCTGAGGCTACGGTCGAGGCCCGTCTGAAATGGCAAGAAATGCACAGCGCGCAGCGCTGTGGAAACAATCGCCGAGGCCGGTGGGCTATAGCCTTGGTCCGGGGTTTGGGAGGTGGTTTAGGGGGCTCTTGTCGCCGGAAACGGTACAGTCTTTTCGAGGGTCCTCGTGCCCAGCTGAGGCTACGGCCAGAGCTCACCCTAAATGGCAAGACATGCCTGCGCGCAGCTGTGAAATAGCCGCCGAGGACGGTGGGCTATAGCCTGGGTCCGCGGGGCTGGGAGGCGCTCGGGGTTCTGGGCGTCGGAAATGGGTACAGTCTTTTCGAGGGTCCTCGTGTGCCCAGTGGGAGGCTACGGTCAGAAGCCTACCCTAAAATGGCAAGACATGCCCTGCGGCGCAGCGCGTGAAATAGTCGCCGAGGACGGTGGGCTATAGCCTTTGGTCCGCGGGGGTTGGGGAGGGGCGTTCGGGGGTTCTGGGCGTCGGAAATGGGTACAGTCTTTTCGAGGGTCCTCGTGTGCCTAGTGGGAGGCTACGGTCAGAAGCCTGCCCTAAAATGGCAAGAAATACCCAGCGGCGCAGCGCGTGAAATAGTCGCCGAGGCCGGTGGGCTACAGCCTTTGGTCCGCGGGGGTTGGGGAGGGGCTGGGTTCGGCCTCAGAATGGCACAGTCTTTCGAGGGTCCTCAGATGCCTGGGCAGGAGGCTACGGTCAAGCTCGCTAAAATGGCAAGACATGCTGCGCAGCGCGTGAAATAGTCACCGACGCCGTGGGCTATAGCCTTTGGTCCGGGGGCTGGGAGGGGTTTAGGGGCTCCGCCGGAAATGGCATGATTTTGAGGGTCCTCGGTGCCCAGCTGAGGTTACGGTCGAGGCCTGCCCTAAATGGCAAGGGGTAATGCCCAGCGCGTGGCCAAATAGTCGCCGAGGCCGTGGGCCAGCCTCGGTCCGCGGGGCTGGGAGGGGTTTCGGGGCTCGTAGTCGAAATGGCAGTATTTTTGAGGGTCCTCGTGCCCAAGTGAGGCTGCGTCGAGGCCCGCCTAAAATGGCAAGAAATGTCCAGCGCGCAGCACAGGAAACAGCCGCCGAGGCCGTGGGCTATATCCTCGGTCCGCTGGGGTTGGGAGGGCGCTCGGGACTCGTGTCGGAAATGGGTACAGTCTTCGAGGGTCCCTGCAGCCCAGTGGGAGGCTACGGTCAGAGGCCTGCCCTGAAATGACAAGAAATGCCCAGCGGAGCAGCACGTGAAATAGTCACCGAGGCCGGTGGGCTATAGCCTTTGGTCCGCGGGGGTTTGGGAGGGGGTTTCAGGGGCTCTGGTAGTCAGGAATGGGTGGTGTCTTTTCGAGGGTCCTCGTGTGCCCAGTGGGAGGCTACGGCCGAAGCCCCGCTTAAATGGCAAGAAATGCCCAGCCGGGCACACAGAAATAGTCGCCGAGGCCGTGTGGGCTACAGCCTTTGGTCCACGGGGTTGGGGAGGGGTTTCGGGCTCGGGCCGGAAATGGTACAGTCTTTCGAGGGTCCTCGTGTACCTGGGAGGCTACGGTCGAGGCCTGCCCTAAAATGGCAAGAAATGCCCAGCGCGCAGCTGCCACAACAGTCGCCGAGGCCGGTGGGCTATAGCCTTTGGTCCGCGGGGCTGGGGAGGGCTTAGGGCTCGCCGGAAATGGTACAGTCTTTCGAGGGTCCTCGGTGCCCAGGGGAGGCTTATGGTCGAGGCCTGCCCTGAAATGGCAAGAAATGCACAGCGCGCAGCTGCTGAAACAATCGCCGAGGCCGCGGGCTATAGCCTTTGGTCCGCGGGGTTTGGGGAGGTGGTTTAGGGGGCTCTGGTCGTCGGAAATGGGTACAGTCTTTTCGAGGGTCCTCGTGTGCCCAGTGGGAGGCTACGGTCAGAGGCCTGCCCTAATATGGCAAGTAATGCCCAGCGGCGCAGCGCGTCAAATAGTCGCCGTGGCCGGTGGGGTATAGCCTTTGGTCCGCGGGGGTTGGGGAGGTGCGTCGGAAATGGGTACAGTCTATTCGAGGGTCCTCGTGTGCCCCGTTGGAGTCTACGGTCAGAGGCCTGCCTTGAAATGACAAGAAATGCCCAGCGGCGCAGCACGTAAAATAGTCACCGAGGCCGGTGGGCTATTGCCTTTGGTCCGCGGGGTTGGGTTGGGGCTCGGGGCTCGTAGTCGAATGGGCATGTCTTTTCGAGGGTCTCGTGCGCCCAAAGGGGAGGCTACGGTCAGAAGCCCGCCCTAAAATGGCAAGAAATGGCCAGCGCGCAGCTGAAATAGTCGCCGAGGTCGGTGGGCTATGGCCTTGGGGGCTGGGGAGGGGTTTCGGTTTCGCGCCGGAAATGGCATGATTTTCGAGGGTCCTCGTGCCTGGGAGGCTACGGCCGAGGCCCCGCCTAATATGGCAAGTAATGCCCAGCGGCGCAGCGCGTCAAATAGTCGCCGAGGCCGGTGGGCTCTAGCCTTTGGTCCGCTGGGCCGGGAGGGGTTTAGGGGCTCGCCGCCGGAAATGGGTACAGTCTGTTCGAGGTCTCGGTTCGCAGTGTGAGGCTACGGCCGAGGCCTGCCCTAAATGGAAGAAATGCACGGCAGCGGCAGGAAATTGTCGCCGAGGCCGGTGGTCTATAGCCTTTTGTCCGGGGGTTGGGAGGCGTCGGTAATGGGTACAGTCTTTAAGAGGGTCCTCGTGTGCCCCGTTGGAGGCTACGGTCAGAGGCCTGCCCTGAAATGACAAGAAATGCCCAGCGGCGCAGCACGTGAAATAGTCACCGAGGCCGGTGGGCTATAGCCTTTGGTCCGCGGGGGTTGGGGAGGGGGTTTCGGGCCCGTAGTCGAAATGGCATGTGATTTTGAGGGTCCTTGTGTGCCTGCGGGAGGCTAAGGTCGAGGCCCGCCTAAATGGCAAGAAATGTCCAGCGCGTGAAACAGTCGCCGAGGCCGGTGGGCTATATCCTTTGGTCCGCGGGGGTTGGGGAGGGGCGTTCGGGGACTCTGGGTGTCGGAAATGGCAAAAAATACACAGCGGCGCAGCGCGTGAAATAGTGACCGACGCCGGTGGGCTATAGCCTTTGGTCCGCGGGGTTTGGGGAGGTGGTTTAGGGGGCTCTGGTCGTCGGAAATGGGTACAGTCTTTTCGAGGGTCCTCGTGTGCCCAGTGGGAGGCTACGGTCAGAGGCCTGCCCTGAAATGGCAAGAAATGCACAGCGGCGCAGCGCGTGAAACAATCGCCGAGGCCGGTGGGCTATAGCCTTTGGTCCGCGGGGTTTGGGGAGGTGGTTTAGGGGGCTCTGGTCGTCGGAAATGGGTACAGTCTTTTCGAGGGTCCTCGTGTGCCCAGCAGTGAGGCTACGGTCAAGCCTCGCCCTAAAATGGCAAGACATACCAGCGCAGCAGCGCGGAAATTGTCGCCGAGGACGGTGGGCTATAGCCTTGGTCCGGGGTTGGGGAGGGCGTCCTGGGGTTCTAAGGCCGGAAATGGGTACCCTTTTCGAGGGTCCTCGTGGTGCCCAGGCTACGTCGAGGCCCGCCCTAAATGGCAAGAAATGTCCAGCGCGCAGGCTGAAATAGTCGCCGAGGCCGGTGGGCTATCCTTTGGTCCGGGGCTGGGAGGCGTCGGGGACTCGGGTGTCGGAAATGGGTACAGCCTTTCGAGGGTCCTCGCAGCCCTGCTGGAGGCTACGGTCCGAGGCCTGCCTTGAATTGACAAGAATGCCCAGCCGCGCAGCACGTGAAATAGTCACCGAGGCCGTGGGCTATTGCCTTGGTCCGCGGGGCCGGGGATGGGGTTTCGGGCTCGTAGTCCGAATGGGCACATCTTTTCGAGGGTCTCGTGTGCGGGAGGCTACGGTCAAAGCCTGCCCTAAATGGCAAGAAATGGCCAGCGCGCAGCTGCGGAAATAGTCGCCGAGGCCGGTGGGCTATAGCCTTGGTCCGCGGGGTCGGGAGGGGTTTCGGGGTTCCGTCCGGAAATGGGTACATTCTTTCGAGGGTCCCTCGTGGTGCCCAAAGCAGAGGCTACTCACGAAGCCTCGCCCTAAATGGCAAGACACAAGAAGGCGCAGCAGTGAAATTGTCGCCGAGGACGGTGGCTATAGCCTGGTCCGCGGGGGGTTGGGAGGGCGCTCGGGACTCGTGTCGGAAATGGGTACAGTCTATTCGAGGCCCTCGTGGTGCCCAGCTGGGAGGCTACGGTCCGAGGCCCGCCTTGAAATGACAAGAAATGCTCACGCAAAGACGTGAAATAGTCACCGAGGCCGTGGGCTATAGCCTTGGTCCGCGGGGTTTTGAGGGGATTGGGCCCGTAGTCCGGAATGGGTAGTGTCTTTTCGAGCCGCCCTCGTGTGCCCAAAGTGGAGGCTACGGTCAGAAGCCCGCCTACAATGGCAAGAAATGCCCAGCGCAGCGTGAAATAGTCACCGAGGCCGGTGGGCTACAGCCTGTGGTCGGCTGGGGTTGGGGAGGGGTTTCGGGGTTCCGCTTGGAAATGGGTACGCCTTTCGAGGGTCCTCGTGCCCAAAGTGAGGCTACGGTCGAAGCCCGCCTAAATGGCAAGTAATGCCCAGCAGCACAGCGCGTGAAACGGTCGCCGAGGCCGGTGGGCTATAGCCTTTTGTCCGCGGGGGTTGGGGAAGGTGTTTCGGGGGCTCTGGGCGTCGGAAATGGGTACAGTCTTTTTGAGGGTCCTCGTGTACCCAGTGGGAGGCTACGGTCAGAGGCCTGCCCTAAAATGGCAAGAAATGCCCAGCGGCGCAGCGCGGGAAATAGTCACCGAGGCCGGTGGGCTATAGTCTTTGGTCCGCGGGGGTTGGGGAGGGGGTTTCGGGGGCTCTGGTCGTCGGAAATGGGTACAGTCTTTTGGAGGGTCCTCGTGTACCCAGTGGGAGGCTACGGACAGAGGCCTGCCCTAAAATGGCAAAAAATACACAGCGGCGCAGCGCGTGAAATAGTGACCGAGGCCGGTGGGCTATAGCCTTTGGTCGCGGGGTTTGGGGAGGTGGTTTAGGGGGCTCTGGTCGTCGGAAATGGGTACAGTCTTTTTGAGGGTCCTCGTGTGCCCAGTGGGAGGCTACGGTCAGAGGCCTGCCCTGAAATGACAAGAAATGCACAGCGGCGCAGCGCGTGAAACAATCGCCGAGGCCGGTGGGCTATAGCCTTTGGTCCGCGGGGTTTGGGGAGGTGGTTTAGGGCCCGGTCGCCGGAAATGGGTACTGTCTTTTCGAGGGTCCTCGGTGCCTGGGGAGGCTACGTCAGAAGCTCACCCCAAAATGCCAAGACATGCCCTGCGGCGCAGCGCGTGAAATAGACGCCGAGGACGGTGGGCTATAGCCTTTGGTCCGCGGGCTGGGGAGGGCGTCGGGGTTCCGCGCCGGAAATGGGTACAGTCTTTCGAGGGTCCTCGTAGCCCATGGGAGGCTACGGTCAGAGGCCTGCCCTAAATGGCAAGAAATACCGCGGGCGACCGCGTGAAATAGTCGCCGAGGCCGCGGGCTACAGCCTTGGTCCGCGGGGTCGGGAGGGTTTCGGGTTCTGGTTGTCGGAAATGGGTACAGTCTTTTCGAGGGTCCTCAGATGCCTGGGTGAGGCTACGGTCACAAGCCTGCCCTAAATGGCAAGACATGCTGCCGCGCACAGCGCGTGAAATAGTCACTGACGCCGGTGGGCTATAGCCTTTGGTCCGCGGGGGTTTGGAAGGGGATTTCGGGGGCTCTGGTCGTCGGAATGGGTAGTGTCTTTTCGAGGGTCCTCGTGTGCCCAGTGGGAGGCTACGGTCAGAGGCCTGCCCTAAAATGGCAACAAATGCCCAGCGCGCAGCGGCCAAATAGTCGCCGAGGCCGGGCTGGCCAGCCTTTGGTCCGCGGGGTTGGGAGGGGTTTCGGTCGCCGGAAATGGCATGTCCTTTTCGAGGGTCCTCGTGTTCGCGAAGGGAGGCTACGGTCAGAGGCCTGCCCTTAAATGGAAGAAATGCAGCAGCTGCCGTGAAATTGTCGCCGAGGCCGTGGGCCATAGCCTTTGTCCGCTGGGGCTGGGGAAGGTGTTTCGGGGCTCGCCGGAAATGGGTACAGCCTTTTTGAGGGTCCTAGTGTACCTGGGAGGTTACGGTCAGAGGCCTGCCGCCTAAAATGGCAACCCGGGCGCAGCGCGGAAATAGTCACCGAGGACGGTGGGCTATAGCCTGGTCCGCTGGGCTGGGAGGTAGTTTAGGGGCCTGGTCGCTGGAAATGGGTACAGCCTTTTGAGGGTCCTCGTACCCAGTGGGAGGCTACGGACAGACGCCTGCCCTAAATGGCAAAATAACAGCGTGAAACAGTGACCGAGGCCGAGGCCTGGTATAGCCTTTGGTCCGCTGGGTCTGGGAGGTAGTTTAGGGCCTGGGTCGCCGGAAATGGGTACATTTTCGAGGGTCCTCGTAGCCCAAGTGGGAGGCTACGGTACGAGGCCTGCCCTGAAATTGCAAGAAATGCACAGCGCGTGAAACAATCGCCGAGGCCGTGGGCTAGCCTTTTGGTCCGCGGGGTTTGGGAGGTGGTTTAGGGGCTCGGGTCGCCGGAAATGGGTACAGTCTTTTCAAGGGTCCTCGTGGTGCCTGGGGAGGCTACGGTCAGAAGCCTGCCCTAAAATGGCAAGAAATGCCAAGCGCGACCAATAAATTGTCGCCGAGGCCGGTGGCTATAGTCTTTGGTCCGCGGGGTTTGGGAAGGTGTTTCGGGGATCTCGGTGCCGAAATGGCAGCCTTTTTCGAGGGTCCTCGGTACCAAAGTGGGAGGCTACGGTCAGAGGCCTGCCCTAAAATGGCAAGAAATACCCAGCGGCGCAGCGCGGGAAATAGTCACCGAGGCCGGTGGGCTATAGCCTTTGGTCCGCGGGGGTTGGGGAGGTGGTTTAGGGGGCTCTGGTCGTCGGAAATGGGTACAGTCTTTTCGAGGGTCCTCGTGTACCCAGTGGGAGGCTACGGTCAGAGGCCTGCCCTAAAATGGCAAGAAATGCCCAGCGGCGCAGCGCGTGAAATTGTCGCCGAGGCCGGTGGGCTATAGCCTTTTGTCCGCGGGGGTTGGGGAAGGTGTTTCGGGGGCTCTGGCGTCGGAAATGGGTACAGTCTTTTTGAGGGTCCTAGTGTACCCAGTGGGAGGCTACGGTCAGAGGCCTGCCCTAAAATGGCAAGAAATGCCCAGCGGCGCAGCGCGGGAAATAGTCACCGAGGCCGGTGGGCTATAGTCTTTGGTCCGCTGGGCCGGGAGGGGTTTCGGGCTCGTCGCCGAAATGGCAGTCTGAGGGTCCTTGTGTACCCAGGGAGGCTACGGCCGAGGCCTGCCCTAAATGGCAAGAAATGCCCAGCGCGCAGCTGGGAAATAGTCACCGAGGCCGTGGGCTATAGTCTTTGGTCCGCTGGGGTTGGGAGGGGTTTCGGGGCCTGGCCGGAAATGGGTACAGTCCTGAGGGTCTCGTACCCAGTGGGAGGCTACGGTCAGAGGCTCGCCCTAAATGGCAAGAAATGCCCAGCGCAGCTGGAAATAGTCACCGAGGCCGCTGGCTATAGTCCTTTGGTCCGCTGGGGTTGGGAGGGGTTTGGGGCCTGGTCGCCGGAAATGGCATGCTGAGGGTCCTCGTACCTGGGAGGCTTACGACAGAGGCCCGCCCTAAAATGGCAACAAATAAACAGCGGCGCAGCGCGTGAAATAGTGACCGAGGCCGGTGGGCTATAGCCTTTGGTCCGCGGGGATTGGGGAGGTGGTTCAGGGGGCTCTGGTCATCGGAAATGGGTAGAGTCTTTTCGAGGGTTCTCGTGGTGCCCGTGGGAGGCTACGGCCGAGGCCTGCCCTGAAATGGCAAGAATGCACAGCCGCGCAGCGTGAAACACCGCCGAGGCCGGTGGGCTACAGCCTTTGGTCCGCTGGGCCGGGGAGGTGGTTTAGGGGGCTCGGTCGCCGGAAATGGCATGCCTTTTCGAGGGTCCTCGTGTGCCCAATGTGAGGCTACGGTCAGAAGCCTGTCCTAATTTGGCAAGAAATGCCAAGCGGCGCACCGCGTCAAATTGTCGCCGAGGCCGGTGGGCTACAACCTTTGGTCCGGGCTGGGAAGGTGTTTCGGGGGCTCGCCGGAAATGGGCAGTCCTTTCGAGGGTCCTCTTGTACCCTGTGGGAGGCTACGGTCAGAGGCCTGCCCTAAAATGGGAAGAAATACACAGCGGCGCAGCGCGTGAAATAGTGACCGAGGCCGGTGGGCTATTGCTTTTGGTCCGCGGGGTTTGGGGAGGTGGTTTAGCGGCTCGTCGGAAATGGGTACAGTCTGAGGGTCCTCGTGCCTGGGAGGCTACGGCCGAGGCCCCGCCCTGAAATGACAAGAAATGCAGCGCGCAGCGCTGAAACAATCGCCGAGGCCGGTGGGCTATAGCCTTGGTCCGCGGGGTTTGGGAGGTGGTTTAGGGCTCCGTCGAAATGGGTACAGTTTTTTCGAGGGTCCTCGGGTGCCCAGTGGGAGGCTACGGTCAGAAGCCTACCCTAAATGGCAAGACATGCGCTGCGGCGCAGCGCGTGAAATAGTCGCCGAGGACGGTGGGCTATAGCCTTTGGTCCGCTGGGGTTGCGGAGGGGCGTCGGGGTTCTGGGCCGGAAATGGGTACAGTCTTTCGAGGGTCCTCGTGGTGCCCAGTGCGAGGCTACGTCACAGAGGCCTGCCCTAAATGGCAAGAAATACCGCGGCGCACCGCGTGAAATAGTCGCCGAGGCCGTGGGCTACAGCCTGGTCCGGGGCTGGAGGGGTTTCGGGGTTGCCGGAAATGGGTAGTCTTTTCGAGGGTCCTCGATGCCTGGGTGGGAGGCTACGGTCACAAGCCTGCCCTAAATGGCAAGAAGGTGCGTGCGCAGAAATAGTCGCCGACGCTGTGGCTATAGCCTTGGTCCGCGGGGCTGGAAGGGGTTTCGGGGCCTGGTCGCCGGAATGGGTAGTGTCTTTCGAGGGTCCTCGTGCAGCTGGGAGGCTACGGTCGAGGCCTGCCCTAAAATGGGAAGTAATGCCCAGCGCGCAGCGTCAAATAGTCGCCGAGGCCGTGGGCTACAGCCTTGGTCCGCGGGGCTGGGAGGGGGTTTCGGGGTTCTCGCCGGAAATGGGTACAGTTTTCGAGGGTCCTCGTGTTCGCAGTGGAGGCTACGGTCAGAGGCCCGCCCTAAATGGAAGAAATGCCTGCAGCAGCGTGAAATTGTCGCCGAGGCCGGTGGCCATAGCCTGTCCGCTGGGCTGGGAAGGTGCGGGGCTCCGCGCCGAAATGGGTACAGTCTTTTGAGGGTCCTAGGTACCCAGTGGGAGGCTACGGATGAGGCCCGCCCTAAATGGCAAGAATGCCCACAGCGCGCAACAAGGAAATAGTCACCGAGGCCGCTGGCTATAGTCTTGGTCCGGGGCTGGGAGGCGGGGCTCGCCGGAAATGGGTACAGCTTTTCGAGGGTCCTCGTACCCTGGGAGGCTACTACAGAGGCCCCGCCTAAATGGCAAAAGGCGCAGCTGAGGAAACACCGCCGAGGCCGTGGGCTATAGCCTTTGGTCCGCTGGGTCTGGGAGGTGGTTTAGGGGCTCGGTCGCCGGAAATGGGTACAGTCTTTTCGAGGGTCCTCGTGTGCCTGGGCAGAGGCTACGGTCGAGGCCGCCCTGAAATTGCAAGAAATGCACAGCGCGCAGCTGGGAAACAATTGTCGCCGAGGCCGGTGGGCTATAGCCTTTGGTCCGCGGGGTTTGGGAGGTGTTTAGGGCTCGGGTGTCGGAAATGGGTATGCTTTTCAAGGGTCCTCGTGCCTGGGCAGGAGGCTACGGTCAGAAGCCCGCCTAAATGGCAAGAAATGCCCAGCGGCGCATCACAATAAATTGTCGCCGAGGCCGGTGGGCTACAGCCTTTTGGTCCGGGGTCGGGGAAGGTGTTTCGGGATCCTGTCGAATGGGTACAGTCTTTCGAGGGTCCTCGGTACAAAGCTGGGAGGCTACGGTCGAGGCCTGCCCTAAATGGCAAGAAATACCCAGCGCAGCGCTGAAATAGTCACCGAGGCCGGTGGCTATAGCCTTTTGGTCCGCTGGGTTTGGGAGGTGGTTTCGGGGCTCGTCGCCGGAAATGGGTACAGTCTTTCGAGGGTCCCAGTGTACCCATAGGGAGGCTACGGTCAGAGGCCTGCCCTAAAATGGCAAGAAATGCCCAGCGCGCAGTCACAGAAATAGTCACCGAGGTGCGTGGCTATAGCCTTTGTCCGCTGGGCCGGGAGGTGTTTCGGCTCGGCCGGAAATGGGTACAGCCTTTTGAGGGTCCTAGTGTACCTGGGAGGCTACGGTCGAGGCCTGCCCTAAATGGCAAGAAATGCCCAGCCGCGCAGCTAGAAATAGTCACCGAGGCCGGTGGGCTATAGTCTTGGTCCGCTGGGGTCGGGAGGGGTTTCGGGCCTGGCCGCCGGAAATGGGCATGTTTTGAGGGTCCTGGTACCTGCTGGGAGGCTACGGCAGAGGCCTGCCCTAAATGGCAAGAAATGCCCAGCGCAGCGCTGGAAATAGTCACCGAGGCCGTGGCTATAGTCTTGGTCCGCTGGGGCTGGGAGGGGTTTCTGGGCTCGCCGGAAATGGGCAGTCTTTTGAGGGTCCTCGTACCAAGGGGAGGCTACGGCAGAGGCCTGCCCTAAAATGGCAAAAATACACAGCGCGCGGGAAATAGTCACCGAGGCCGGGCTATAGCCTTTGGTCCGCTGGGATTGGGAGGTGGTTCTGGGGCTCCGCCGGAAATGGGTACAGTCTTTTCGAGGGTCTCGTGTGCCCAAGTGGAGGCTACGGACAGAGGCCCGCCTAAAATGGCAAGAATGCACAGCGCGCAGGCAGAAACAATCGACCGAGGCCGGTGGCTATAGCCTTTGGTCCGCTGGGTTCGGGGAGGTGGTTCAGGGCCTGGTCGCCGGAAATGGGTACAGTCTTTCGAGGGTTCTCGTGCCCACGAGGCTACGGTCAGAGGCCTGCCCTAAATGGCAAGAAATGCACAGCGCGCAGCTGCCAAAACAAATTGTCGCCGAGGCCGGTGGGCTACAACCTTGGTCCGCGGGGTTCGGGAAGGTGTTAGGGGGCTCGCACGGAAATGGGTACGCCTTTTCGAGGGTCCTCGTACCCAATGGAGGCTACGGTCAGAAGCTTTCGCCTAAAATGGCAAGAAATGCCCAAGCGCGCACTAAATTGTCGCCGAGGCCGGTGGGCTACAACCTTGGTCCGCTGGGGTTTGGGAGGTGGTTTAGGGGCTCGCCGGAAATGGGTACAGTCTTTTCGAGGGTCCTGGTACCTGGGAGGCTTACGGTCGAGGCCTGCCCTAAATGGCAAGAAATGCCCAGCGCGCAGCGCAAGGAAATAGTCACCGAGGCCGGGCTATAGCCTTGGTCCGCGGGGTTGGGAGGTGGTTTCGGGGGCTCGTCGTCGGAAATGGGTACAGTTTTCGAGGGTCCTCGTACCTGGGAGGCTACGGACAGAGGCCTGCCCTAAAATGGCAAGAAATGCCCAGCGCGCAGCTGCTGGAAATAGTCACGGCCGTGGGCTATAGCCTTGGTCCGCGGGGTTGGGGAGGGGTTTCGGGCCTGTCGTCGGAAATGGGTACAGTCTTTTCGAGGGTCCTCGGTACCTGCTGGGGAGGCTACGGACAGAGGCCCGCCCTAAAATGGCAAGAAATACACAGCCGCGCAGCGCTGGAAACAATCGCCGAGGCCGGTGGGCTATAGCATTGGGTCCGCTGGGTTTGGGGTGGGGGTTTGGGGGGCTCTGGCCGTCGAAATGGGTCTTTTTCGAGGGTCCTCGTGGTGCCTGGGAGGCTACGGTCAGAAGCCTACCCTAAAATGGCAAGATATGCCAGCGCGCAGCTGCGGAAATAGTCGCCGAGGCCGGTGGGCTACAGCCTATGGTCCGCTGGGCTTTGGAAGGCGCTTAAGGGCTCACTGGGCGTCGGAAATGGGTACAGTCTTTTCGAGGGTCCTCGTGTGCCCAGTGGGAGGCTACGGTCAGAGGCCTGCCCTAAAATGGCAAGAAATACCCTGCGGCGCAGCGCGTGAAATAGTCGCCGAGGCCGGTGGGCTACAGCCTTTGGTCCGCGGGGGTTGGGGAGGGGGTTTCGGGGGTTCTGGTTGTCGGAAATGGGTACAGTCTTTTCGAGGGTCCTCGTATGCCCAGTGTGAGGCTACGGTCACAAGCCTGCCCTAAAATGGCAAGACATGCCAAGCGGCACAGCGCGTGAAATAGTCACTGACGCCGGTGGGCTATAGCCTTTGGTCCGCGGGGGTTTGGAAGGGGATTTCGGGGGCTCTGGTCGTCGGAATGGGTAGTGTCTTTTCGAGGGTCCTCGTGTGCCCAGTGGGAGGCTACGGTCAGAGGCCTGCCCTAAAATGGCAAGTAATGCCCAGCGGCGCAGCGCGTCAAATAGTCGCCGAGGCCGGTGGGCTACAGCCTTTGGTCCGCGGGGGTTGGGGAGGGGGTTTCGGGGGTTCTGGTCGTCGGAAATGGGTAGGCCTTTCGAGGCCCCGTGTTCGCAGGGAGGCTACGGGTTAGAGGCCTGCCCTAAATGGGAAGAAATGCCCAGCAGGGCGCAGCTGCGGAAATTGTCGCCGAGGCCGGGCTATAGCCTTTGTCCGCGGGCTGGGGAAGGTGTTTCGGGGCTCAAGGCCGGAAATGGGTACAGCCTTTCGAGGGTCCTCGTACCTGGGAGGCTACGGTCGACACCGCCTAAAATGGCAAGAAATGCCCAGCCGGGCATCGCGGAAATAGTCACCGAGGTCATGGCTATAGTCTTTGGTCCGCTGGGGCCGGGAGGTTTGGGGCCTGGCCGCCGGAAATGGGTACATGCCTTTGAGGGTCCTCATGTACCCAAAGGGAGGCTACGGAGAGGCCTGCCCTAAATGGCAAAAATACACAGCGCGCAAGGTGAAATAGTGACCGAGGCCGGTGGGCTAGCCTTTGGTCCGCTGGTGTTCGGGAGGTGGTTTAGGGCCTGCCGCCTGGAATGGGTACAGCTTTTCGAGGGTCCTCGGTGCCTGGGGAGGTTACGGTCGAGGCCTGCCCCGAAATGGCAAGAATGCACACAGCGCGCAGCGTGAAACAATCGCCGAGGCCGGTGGGCTATAGGTTTTTGTCCGCTGGGTTTGGGGAGGTGGTTTAGGGGTCTCTGGACCTCGGAAATGGGTAAAGACTTTTCTAGGGTCCTCGTAGCCTGGGAGGCTACGTCAGAAGCCACCCTAAATGGCAAGACATGCACAGCGCGCAGCGGTGAAATAGTCACCGAGGACGGTGGGCTAGCCTGGTCCGCGGGGCTGGGAGGGCGTCGGGGTTCGCGCCGGAAATGGGTATGGCCTTTTCGAGGGCCCTCGGGGGGCCTGTGGGAGGTTACGGCCAGAAGCCTGCCCTAAAATGGCCAGAATGCCTCAGCGCAGCAGGCGTGAAATAGTCGCCGAGGCCGGTGGGCTACAGCCTTTGGTCCGCGGGGTCGAGGGGTCGGGGGTTCTGTCTCGTAAATGGGTACGCCTTTTCGAGGGTCCTCAGATGCCCAGCAGGAGGCTACGGTCACAAGCTCGCCTAAATGGCAAGACATGCCAAGCGGCACAGTGCGTGAAATAGTCACCGACGCCGTGGGCTATAGCCTTGATCCGCTGGGGCCGGGGAGGGGTTTCGGCCCGTAGTCGAAATGGGTACGCTTTTTCGAGGGTCCTCGTGCCTGGGAGGCTACGGTCAGAAGCCCGCCCTAAATGGTAAGAAATGGCCAGCGCGCAGTCACAAATAGTCGCCGAGGCCGTGGGCTATAGCCTTGGTCCGCGGGGCTGGGAGGGGTTTCGGGATTCCGCCGCCGGAAATGGGTACAGCCTTTTTCGAGGGTCCTCGTGGTGCCTCAGGTGAGGCTACGGTCAGAAGCCCCGCCAAAATGGCAAGACATGCCCAGCGCGCAGCGTGAAATTGTCGCCGAGGACCTGGGCTATAGCCTGGTCCGCGGGGCTGGGAGGGGTTTCGGGGTTCCGGGCGCCGGAAATGGGTACATGCTTTCAAGGGTCCTCGTGTGCCCAGTGGGAGGCTACGGTCAGAGGCCTGCCCTAAAATGGCAAGAAATGCCAAGCGGCGCAGCGCGTCAAATTGTCGCCGAGGCCGGTGGGGTACAGCCTTTGGTCCGCGGGGGTTGGGGAAGGTGTTCGGGGGCTCTGGGCGTCGGAAATGGGTAAAGTCTTTTCGAGGGTCCTCGTGTACCCAGTGGGAGGCTACGGTCAGAGGCCTGCCCTAAAATAGCAAGACATGCCAAGCGGCACAGCGCGTGAAATAGTCACTGACGCCGGTGGGCTATAGCCTTTGGTCCGCGGGGGTTGGGGAGGGTGTTTCGGGAGCTCTGGTCGTCAGAAATGGGTACAGTCTTTTCGAGGGTCCTCGTGTGCCTAGTGGGAGGCTACAGTCAGAAGCCTGCCCAAAAATGGGAAGAAATGTCCAGCGGCGCAGCACGTGAAATATTCGACGAGACCGGTGGGCTATAGCCTTTGCTCCGCGGGGCCGGGGAGGGCGGTTCGGGGTTCGGGCCGAAAATGGGTACGCCTTTTCGACGGTCCTCGTGTGCAGCCTAGTGCAAGCTACGGTCAGAGGCCTGCCCAAATGGCAAGAAATGCCCACGCGCAGCAGTGAAATAGTCACCGAGGCCGGGGCTATAGCCTTGGTCCGCTGGGGCTGGGGAGGGGGTTTCGGGGCTCTAGTTATCGGAAATATGTACAGTCTTTAGAGGGTCCTCGTGGTGCCTGCGGGAGGCTACGGTCAGAAGCCTGCCCTAAATGGCAAGAATGCCCAGCGCGCAGCTGCGCGTGAAATAATCGCCGAGGCCGGTGGGCTATAGCCTTTGGTCCGCGGGGGTTGTGGAGGGGGTTACGGGGGCTGGGTCGCCTCGGAAATGGGTACAGTCTTTCGAGGGTCCTCGTGCCTGGGGAGGCTACGGTCAGAGGCCTCGCCTAAAATGGCAAGACATGCCCAGCGCGATTGCGTGAAATTGTTGCCGAGGCCGGTGGGCTATAGCCTTTGGTCCGCTGGGCGCTGGGAGGGAAGTTCTGGGCCTGGGCCGGAAATGGCATGCCTTTTCGAGTGTCCTCGTGCCTGGGGAGGCTACGGTCAGAGGCCTACCCTAAAATGGCAACAAATGCCCAACGGCGCAGCGCGTGAAATAGTCACCGAGGCCGGTGGGCTATAGCCCTTGGTCCGCGGGGGTTGGGGAGGGTGTTTCGGGGGTTCTGGTCGTCAGAAATGGGTACAGTCTTTTCGAGGGTCCTCGTGTGCCTAGTGGGAGGCTACGGTCAGAAGCCTGCCCTAAAATGGCAAGAAATGTCCAGCGGCGCAGCTCGTGAAATATTCGCCGAGACCGGGGGGTATAGCCTTGCCCGCTGGGCCGGGAGGGCGGTTCGGGGTTCTGGGCGCGGAAATGGGTACAGGCCTTTTCGACGGTCCTCGTGTGTGCAGTGGTGTTACGGCCGAGGCCTGCCCTAAAATGCCAAGAAATGCCCAGCGGCGCAGCGCGCGAAATAGTCACCGAGGCCGGTGGGCTATAGCCTTTGGTCCACTGGGGCCGGGGAGGGGTTTCGGGGCTCTAGTTATCGGAAATGTAGGTCCTTTTAGAGGGTCCTCGTGCCTGGGAGGCTACGGCCGAAGCTCGCCCTAAAATGGCAAGAAATGCCTAGCGCGCAGCTGCGGAAATAGTCGCCGAGGCCGGTGGGCTATAGCCTGTCCGCTGGGGTTCGGGAGGGGGTATCGGGGCCCGCGCCGGAAATGGGTACAATCTTTCGAGGGTCCTCGTGCCTGGAAGTTACGGTCAGATGCCTGCCCTAAAATGGTAAGAAATACCTATCGCGCAGCAAGTGAAATAGTCACCGAGGCCGTGGGCACAGCCTGGTCCGCTGGGGTCGGGGAGGGGTTTCGGGCTCGTCGTCGGAAATATCTACAGTCCTTTCGAGGGTCCTCGTGCCTGGGAGGCTACGGTCGAAGCCCGCCCTAAATGGCAAGAATGTACAGCGCGCAGCGCTGCGAAATAGTCACCGAGGCCGTGGCAATACCCTTTGGTCCGCGGGGCCGAGGGAGGCTGGGCTCGTCGGAAATATGTACAGTCCATTCGAGGGTCCTCGTGTGCCCAGTGGGAGGCTACGGTCAGAAGCCTGCCCTAAAATGGCAAGAAATGTACAGCGGCGCAGCGCGTGAAATAGTCACCGAGGCCGGTGGGCAATAGCCTTTGGTCCGCGGGGGTTGGGGACGGGGTTTCGGGGCTCGGTCGTCCGGAAATATGTACAGTCCATTCGAGGGTCCTCGTGCCTGGGAGGTGCCAAGCCCGCTCAAAATGGCGCAGCTGGTGAAATAGTCACCGAGGCCGGGGCACAGCCTTTGGTCCGCGGGGCCGGGAGGGGTTTCGGGGCTCGGTCGCCGGAAATATGTACAGTCCATTCGAGGGTCCTCGTGGTGCCTGAGGTTACGTCAAGCTCGCCTAAAATGGCGCAGAAGGTGAAATAGTCAGTGAGGCCGTTGGGCTATAGCCTGGTCCGCGGGGTTGGGAAGGTGTTTCGGGTTCCACCGCCGAAATGGGTACAGTCTTTCGAGGTCCTCGTGTGCCCTGGGAGGCTACTACGAGGCCTGCCCTAAATGGCAAGAAATGCCCAGTCGCGCTGGAAATAGTCACCGAGGCGCTGCAGGATATAGCCTTTGGTCCACTGGGCCGGGAGGGCGCTCGGGGCCCGGGCGCCGGAAATGGGTACGGCCTTTCCAGTGGTCCTCGCAGCCCAGCGGGGAGGATACGCCAGAAGCCCGCCCTAAAATGGCAAGAAATGCCCACGCGGCGTAGCGCCACAAATAGTCGCCGAGGCCGGTGGGCTATAGCCTTGGTCCGCGGGGTCGGGGAAGGTGTTTCGGGCCTCGGCCGCCGAAATGGGTACAGTCTTTCGAGGGTCCTGTGCCCAGCCGGAGGCTACGGTGAGAGGCCTCGCCCTAAATGACAGAATGAAATGCGGCGCAGCAGCTGAAATAGTCACCGAGGACGTGGGCTATAGCACGGTCCGCTGGGGCCGGGGAGGGGTTTCGAGGGCTCGTCCGCCGAAATGGGTACGTCTTTTTCGAGGGTCCTCGGTGCCCATGGGGAGGCTACGCCAGAAGTCTCTAAAATGGCAAGAAATGCCCAATGCCCACGCGTAGCTGGTCAAATAGTCACCGAGGCCGTGGTGGGCTATAGCCTTGGTCCGCGGGGTCAAAGGTGTTTCCGGGCCTGGCCGCGAAATGGGTACAGTCCTTTCGAGGGTCCCTCATGTCCCCAAGGGAGGTTACTACGAGGCCTCGCCCTAGAATGGCAAGAAATGCCCAGCGGCGCACCACGGGAAATAGTCACCGAGGCCGGTGGGTATAGCCTTTGGTCCGCAGGGTCAGAGGGGGTTTCGGGGCTCGCGCCGGAAATGGGTACGCTTTTACGAGGGTCCTAGTGTGCCTGGTGGAGATTACGGTTAGAAGCATGCCCTAAAATGGCAAGAAATGTCCAGCGCGAGCAAGGAAATAGCCGCCGAGGCCGTGGGCTATAGCCTTTGTCTGCGGGGGCTGGGAGGGGCGCCGAAATGGGTACAATATTTCGAGGGTCTCGGTGCCCTGTGGAGGCTACGTGAGAGGCCTGCCCTAAAATGACAGAAATGCCCAGCGCGCAGCGCTGAAATAGTCATCGAGGCCGGTGGGCTATAGCCTTGGTCCATGGGGTGGGAGAGGGGTTCGAGGCTCTGGTCGCCGAAATGGGTACGGCCTTTCGAGGGTCCTCGTGGTGCCTGGGGAGGCTACGGCCAGAAGCCCGCCTTTAAAATGGCAAGAATGCCCAGCGCAGAAGCGCGTGATATAGTCGCCGAGGCCGGTGCTGGCTATAGCCTTGGTCCGCTGGGGAAGGTGTTTCGGCCTGGCCGCCGTAAATGGGTACAGTTTTTCGAGGGTCTCGTGCCCGCGGGAGGCTACGGATGAGGGCTGCCCTAAATGGCAAGAAATGCCCAGCGCGCAGCACGGAAATAGTCAAGGCCGGTCGGGTATAGCCTTGGTCCGCAGGGGTCGGGAGGAGGTTTTGGGCCTGGCCTGAAATGGGTACAGTCTTTCGAGGGTCCTCGGTGCCCAAAGTGGGAGATTACGTTAGAAGCTCGCCCTAAATGGCAAGAAGCAAGAAATGCCCAGCGCGCAGCGGAAATAGTCACCGAGGCCGGTGGGCTATAGCCTTTGGTCCGCTGGGGGAGGGGTTTCGAGGGTCGCCGAAATGGGTACAGTCTTTCGAGGGTCCTCGTAGCTGGGAGGCTACGGCCGAAGCCTGCCCTAAATGGCAAGAAATGCCCAGCGCAGCTGCTGGAAATAGTCACCGAGGCCGGTGGGCTATAGCCTGGTCCGCGGGCTGGGAGGTGTTTCGGTCGCCGAAATGGGTACAGTCTTTCGAGGGTCCTCGTGCCCTGGGAGGCTACGGTCAAGCCCGCCTAAAATGGCAAGAAATGCCCAGCGCGCAGCGCGGAAATAGTCGCCGAGGCCGGTGGGCTATAGCCTTGGTCCGCTGGGGTCGGGAGGGAGTTCGGGCCCGGGCGTCGAAATGGGTACAGTTTTCGAGGGTCCTCGTGTGCCCTGGGGAGGCTACGGTCGAGGGCTGCCCTAAAATGGCAAGAAATGCCCAGCTCAGCGGGAAATAGTCACCGAGGCCGTGGGCTATAGCCTTGGTCCACCGGGGAGGGGGTTTCGGGGCCTGCCGGAAATGGGTACAGACTTTTCGAGGGTCCTCGGTGCCCAGGGAGGCTACGTCAGACCTGTCCTAAAATGGCAAGAAATGCCCAGCGCGCAGCTGGAAATAGTCACCGAGGCCGTGAGCTATAGCCTTGGTCCGCGGGGTCGGAGGGGTTTCGGGGCCTCGTCGGAAATGGTACATCTTTTCGAGGGTCCGCGCCCAGTGGGAGGCTACGGTCAGGCCGAAATGGCAAGAAATGCCCAGCGCTCAGCGGAAATAGTCACCGAGGCCGGTGGGCCATAGCCTTTGGTCCGCTGGGGTCCGGGAGGGACGTCGGGGCTCGGCGAAATGGGTACTTTTTCGAGGGTCCTCGTACCCCGGAGAGGTTACGCGAGGCCCGCCTAAATGGTAAGAAATGCCCAGCGCGCAACGGAAATAGTCACCGAGGCCGTGGGCTATAGCCTTTGGTCCGCTGGGGCCGGGAGGGGTTTCGGCCTGGTCGCCGGAAATGGGTACAGCTTTTCGAGTGCCGTGCCTAGTGGGAGGCTACGGTCGAAGCCTCCCTAAAATGGCAAGAAATGCCCAGCGCGAGCGCTGGAAATAGTCACCGAGGCCGGTGGGCTATAGCCTTTTGGTCCGCGGGGTTGGGAGGGGTTTCGGGTTCTGGTGTCCGAAATGGCATGCTTTTTCGAGGGTCCTCGTGCCCAAAGGGCGAGGCTACGTCAGAGGCTGCCTAAATGGCAAGAAATGCCCAGCGCGCAAAGCGGAAATAGTCACCGAGGCCGGCGGGCTATAGCCTTTGGTCCGGGGGTCTGGGAGGGGGTTTCGGGGCTGCCGAAATGGGTACAGTCTTTTCGAGGGTCCTCGTGTTGCCCAAGGACGGCTACGGTCAAGCCCGCCCTAAATGGCAAGAAATGCCCAGCGCAAGCGCAAATAGTCACCGAGGCCGGTGGGCCAGCCTTTGGTCCGCTGGGGTCGGGAGGTTTCGGCTCTGCCGCCGAAATGGGTACAGCCTTTTGAGGGTCCTCGCAGCGGGACACTATGGTCAAGCCTGCCCTAAAATACCAAGAAATGCCCGGCGGCGCAGCGCACGAAATAGTCGCCGACGCCGTGGGTTATAGCCTTTGGTCCGCGGGGTCCGGAGGGAGTTCGAGGCCTGGGCGTCCGAAATGGGTACAGTCTTTCGAGGGTCCTCGTGCCCAAAGGGAGGCTACGGTCAGAGGCTGCCCTAAAATGGCAAGAAATGCCCAGCGCGCAACGGGAAATAGTCATAGGGCTATAGCCTTTGGTCCGGGGCTGGGGAGGGGTTTCGGGGCTCGTCGCCGAAATGGCTACAGACTTTTCGAGGGTCCTCGTGTGCCAATAGGGAGGCTACAGTCAGACGCATGCCCTACAAAGGCAAGAAATGCCCAGCGCGCAACGCTGAAATAGTCACCGAGGCCGTGGCTATAGCCTGGGTCCGCTGGGGCCGGAGGGGCTCGGGGCCTGCCGGAAATGGGTACAGACTTTTCGAGGGTCCTCGCAGCCTGGGAGGCTACGGCCGACGCCTGCCCCAAAATGGCAAGAAATGCCCAGCCGTTCAGCGCTGGAAATAGTCACCGAGGCCGGTGGCTATAGCCTTTAGGTCCGCTGGGGCCGGGAGGACGTCGGGGCCTGCCGCCGGAAATGGGTACAGACTTTCGAGGGTCCTCGTGCCCGGAGAGGCTACGGCAGAGGCCCGCCCTAAAATGGCAAGAAATGCCCAGCCGCGCAATTGGAAATAGTCACCGAGGGCGGGCATAGCCTTTGGTCCGCCGGGGCCGGGGCTGGGAGGTTTCGGGGCCTGCACAAAATGGGTACAGACTTTTCGAGGGTCCTCGTGTGCCCAGTGGGAGGCTACGGGCTGAAGCCTGCCCTAAAATGGCAAGAAATGCCCAGCGCGCAGGCTGAAATAGTCACCGAGGCGGTGGCTATAGCCTTTGGTCCGCGGGGCCGGGAGGGGTCCGTTCTGTCGAAATGGGTACAGACGAGGGTCCTCGCGTGCCAGCTGGAGGCTACGGTCACGCCCTAAAATGGCAAGAAATGCCCAGCGCGCAGCGCGGAAATAGTCACCGAGGCCGTGGGCTATAGCCTTTGGTCCGGGGGTCGGGAGGCTCGGGGTTCGGCCCGGAAATGGGTATGGACTTTTCGAGGGCCCTCGCAGCCTGCTGGAGGCTACGGTCAAGACGCCCTAAAATGGCAAGAAATGCCCAGGCGCAACGCAGGAAATAGTCACCGAGGCCGGTGGGCAATAGCCTTAGTCCGCTGGGTCGGGGAGGGGTTTAGGGGCTCGGCGCCAAAATGGGCATGCCTTTTCGAGGGTCCTGCCCCATGGAGGCTACGGTCGAGGCCTGCCCTAAATGGCAAGAAATGCCCAGCGGCGCAACGGGAAATAGTCGCCGAGGCCGGTGGCCATAGCCTTTTGTCCGCGGGGGTTGGTCAGAGGGGTTCGGGGATCTGGTCGTCCGAAATGGGTACATGCTTTTCGAGGGTCCTCGGTGCCCAAGGGAGGCTACGGTCAGACGCCTTAAAATGGCAAGAAATGCCAAGCGCAGCTGGAAATAGTCACCGAGGCCGGTGGCTATAGCCTTAGTCCGCGGGGCCGGGGAGGGACGCTCGGGGCCTGGCCCAAATGGGTACGCTTTCAGGGTCCTCGTACCCAGCTGAGGCTACGGTCGAGGCCCGCCTAAATGGCAAGAAATGCCCAGCGAACGCTGGAAATAGTCACCGAGGCCGGTGGGCTATAGCCTTGGTCCGCGGGGTCGGGAGGTGTTTCGGGGGCCTGTCGCCGGAAATGGGTACAGACTTTTCGAGGGTCCTCGTGGTGCCCGTGAGGCTACGGGTCGAGCCTGCCTTAAATGGCAAGAAATGCTCAGCCGCGCAGCTGGAAATAGTCACCGAGGCCGGTGGCTATAGCCTTGGTCCGCGGGGCTGGGAGGGGTTTCGGGGCTCGCCGGAAATGGGCGCTTCTTCGAGGGTCCTCGCAGCCTGTGGGAGGCTTACGGTCAGGCTCGCCCTTTAAATGGCAAGAAATGCCCAGCGGTGCAGCTGAAATAGTTGCCGAGGCCGGTGGCTATAGCCTTGGTCCGCGGGAGGTGTTTCGGGGCCCGTCCGGAAATGGGTACAGTCTTTTCGAGGGTCCCCGTGCCCAGCTGGGAGGCTACGGTCAAGGCCTGCCCTAAAATGGCAAGAAATGTCCAGCGGCAGCTGGGAAATAGTCACCGAGGCCGGTGGACATAGCCTTTGGTCCGCGGGAGCTGGGAGGGGTTTCGGGGCCTGCCGCCGGAAATGGGTACATGCTTTTCGAGGGTCCCTGCAGGCCCAGCTGGGAGGCTACGGTCAAAGGCCCGCCTAA
The DNA here is from genome assembly GCA_030449925.1 of Citropsis articulata. NCBI lineage: Eukaryota > Viridiplantae > Streptophyta > Magnoliopsida > Sapindales > Rutaceae > Citropsis > Citropsis articulata. The sequence continues at coordinate 117,660 of JASUUH010000258.1, forward strand.
AATGGCAAAATGCCCAGCGTTCAGCTGTGAAATAGTCAACGAGGCCGGTGGGCTATAGCCTCGTCCGCTGGGGTCGGGAGGGGTTTAGGATGCCTGCCGAAATGGGTATGCTTTTCGAGGGTCCTAGTGTGCCCAGCTGAGGCTACGGTCAAAGGCCTGCCCTAAATGGCAAGAAATGTCCAGCGGCGCAGCGCTGGTGAAATAGTCACCGAGGCCGGTGAGCTATAGCCTTGGTCCGCTGGGGTTGGGAGGCTCGGGGGCTCGTCAGAAATGGGCGCTTTTTCGAGGGTCCGCGTGCTCATGGGAGGCTACGGTCAAGCCCGCCTAAAATGGCAAGAATGTCCAGCGGTTCAACAAGGTGAAATAGTCACCGAGGCCGGGAGCTATAGCCTTGGTCCGGGTCATGGAGGGCTCGGGGCCTGGGTGTCGAAATGGGTACATGCTTTCGAGGGTCCTCGTGCCCTGGGAGGCTACGGCCAGAGGCGGCCTAAATGGCAAGAAATACCCAGCCGTTCAGGGGAAATAGTCGCCGAGGCCGGTGGGCTATAGCCTTTGGTCCGCATGGGGGTGAGGGGTTTAGGCGTCCGAAACGGGTACAGTCTCTTCGAGGGTCCTCGTGCCCTGGGAGGCTACGGTCAGAGGCCCGCTCAAAATGGCAAGAAATGTCCAGCAGAATACGGAAATAGTCACCGAGGCCGTGGGCTGGCAGCCTGGTCCGCTGGGTCGGGAGGGGCTTTCGGCCCGTCAAATGGGTACTCTCGAGGGTCCTCGTGGTGCCTGGGAGGCTACGGTCGAGGCCCGCTAAAATGGCAAGAAATGCTCAGCCGAGCAAGGAAATAGTCCGCCGAGGCCGTGGGCTATAGCCTCGGTCCGCTGGGGTCGAGAGGGGAGGCGCGTCAAATGGGTACAGCCTTTTCGAGGGTCCTCGTGCAGCTGGGAGGCTACGGTCAGAGGCCTGCCCTAAATGGCAAGAAATGCTGTGCAGCGCACAAATAGTCATTGCCGAGGCCGGTGGGCTATAGCCTTTGGTCCGCGGGGTCGGGAGGGGGGGCCGGAAATGGTACAGACTTCGAGGGTCCTCGTGCCCAGTGGGAGGTTACGGTCAGAGGCCTGCCCCTAAAATGGCAAGAAATGCCCAGCGCAGCATGAAATAGTCATCGAGGCCGGTGGGCTATAGCCTTTGGTCCGCTGGGGTCGGGAGGGGCTTTTCGGCCCGGGTCCGGAAATGGTACAGACTTTTCGAGGGTCCTCGTGCCTGGGAGGCTACGGTCGAGGCCCGCCCTAAATGGCTAAGGCCGTAGAGACCGCCTAAATGGCAAGAAATGTCAGAGGCGCAGGAAATAGTCACCGAGGCCGCTGGGCCATAGCCTTTGGGTCCGGGGTTGGGGAGGTTTCGGCCTGGTCGAAATGGCAGGCTGAGGGTCCTCGTGCCCAGCTGGGAGGTTACGTCAAAGGCCCGCCCTAAAATGGCAAAATACCAAGCGCAGCAGCACAAATAGTTGCCGAGGCCGTGGGCTATAGCCTTTGGTCCGCTGGGGTGGGGAAGGTGTTTCGGGGCTCGGTCGTCCGAAATGGGTACAGTCTGAGGGTCCTCAGCCTGGCTGAGGCTTACGGTCGAGGCCCGCCCTAAATGGCAAGAAATGCTCAACAAATGCTGGAAATAGTCACCGAGGTGGGACATAGCCTTGGTCCGGGCGGGAGCTGGGAGGGGTTTCGGGCCTCGCCGGAAATGGGTACATGCTTTTCGAGGGTCTCGGTGCCCGGGAGGCTACGGTCAAAGGCCTGCCCTAAATGGCAAAATGCCCAGGGCTCGCCGCTGCGAAATAGTCAACGAGGCCGGGCTATAGCCTTTGTTCCGGGGTCGGGAGGGGGTTTAGATGCTCTGTTCAAAATGGGTACATTTTCGAGGGTCCTAGTGTGCCCATGCCGAGGCTACGGTCGAAGCCTGCCCAAATGGCAAGAATGTCCAAGGCGCAATACAGGAAATAGTCACCGAGGCCGTGAGCTATAGCCTTTGGGTCCGCGGGGTCCGGGAGGGCGTCGGGGCCTGTGTCGAAATGGGTACAGTCTTTTCGAGGGTCCTCGCGTCAGCTGGGAGGCTACTGGCCAGCGTGGCCTAAAATGGCAAGAAATACCCAATGTTCAGCTGGAAATAGTCACCGAGGTCGGACATAGCCTTGGTCCGGGTCGGGGGTTTCGGGGCCTGTCCGAAATGGGTACATGCTGAGGGTCCTCGTGCCCAAGGGAGGCTACGGTCAAAGGCCCGCCCTAAAATGGCAAAATGCCCCGCTCAAGGTGAAATAGTCAACGAGGCCGGCTATAGCTTTTGGTCCGCTGGGGCCGGGAGGGGGTTTAGATGCTCGCCGTCACGAAATGGGTACGCTTTTTCGAGGGTCCGAGGTGCCTGGGAGGTTACGGCCAAGCTCGCCGCCTAAATGGCAAGAATGTCCACGCGCAGCAGGAAATAGTCACCGAGGCCGGTGAGCTATAGCCTTTTGGTCCGCTGGGGCCGTGGAGGGCGCTCGGGGATCCGTGTCGAATGGCATGCTTTTTCGAGGGTCCTCGCGCGCCTGGGCTGAGGTTACCACGCGTGGCCTAAAATGGCAAGAAATACCCCGTGTTCAGCGCGGAAATAGTCAGCCGAGGCCGGTGGGCTATAGCCTGGTCCGCTGGGGGGTGGGAGGGCGCCCAAATGGGTGCATGCTTTCCGAGGGTCTGGTGCTCTGGTGGGAGGCTACTCAGAGGCTCGCCCTAAATGACAAGAAATGCCCAGCGCAGCTGGAAATAGTCACCGAGGCCGGTGGGCTATAGCCTTTGGTCCGCGGGGGTCGGGGAGGGGTTTCGGCCTGGTCGCCGGAAATGGGTACCTTCGAGGGTCCTCGTGCCCAATGGGAGGCTACGGTCGAGGCCCGCCTAAATGGCAAGAAATGCTCAATGAGCAGCTGGAAATAGTCACGGAGGCCGGTGGGCTATAGCCTTTGGTCCGGGGGCCGGGAGGGGTTTCGGGGCCTGCCGCCGGAAATGGGTACAGTCTCTTCGAGGGTCCTCGTGTGCCCGCTGGAGGTTACGGTCGAGGCTCGCCTAAATGGCAAGAAATGCCAAGCGTGCAGCGGTCAAACAGCTTGCCGAGGCCGGTGGGCTATAGCCTTGGTCCGCGGGGTTGGGAGGGGCGCGAAATGGGTACAGACTTTTCGAGGGTCCTCGTGCCCGAAGTGAGGCTCCGGTCAGACGCCTGTCCTAAATGGCAAGAATGCCCAGCGCGCAGCTGGAAATAGTCATCGAGGTCGCGGGCTATAGCCCTTGGTCCGCGGGGCTGGGAGGGGGTTTCGCCTGCCGCCGGAAATGGGTACAGTCTCTTCGAGGCTCCTCGTGTGCCCAGTGGGAGGCTACGGTCAGAGGCCTGCCCTAAAATGGCAAGAAATGCTCAGAGGCGCAGCGCGGGAAATAGTCACTTAGGCCGGTTGGCCATAGCTTTTGGTCCGCGGGGGTTGGGGAGGGGGTTTCGGGGGCTCTGGTCGTCGGAAATGGGTACAGACTTTTCGAGGGTCCTCGTACCCAGCTGAGGTTACGGCCGAGGCCGCCCTAAAATGGCAAGAAATGCTCAGAGGCAGCGCTGGAAATAGTCACCGAGGCCGCGGGCTATAGCCTTTTGGTCCGCTGGGGTTGGGAGGGGTTTCGGGCCTGGCCGCCGGAAATGGGTACAGGCTTTCGAGGGTCCTCGGTGCTCAGTGAGGTTACGGTCAAAGGCCCGCCTCAAAATGGCAAAAATACCAAGCGCAGCACACAAATAGTTGCCGAGGCCGGTGGCTATAGCCTTGGTCCGCGGGTGGGGGAAGGTGTTTTGGGGCCTGTCGCTTAAATGGGTATGCCTTTGAGGGTCCTCGTTCCCGTTGAGGCTACTACGAGGCCCGCCTAAAATGGCAAGAAATGCCAGCGGCGCAAAGGCTGGAAATAGTCACCGAGGCCGTGGACATAGCCTTTGGTCCGCGGGAGCCGGGAGGGGGTTTCGGGGCCTCGCCGCCGGAAATGGGTACATGCTTTCGAGGGTCCTCGTGCCTGGGGAGGCTACGGTCAAAGGCCCGCCCTAAATGGCAAAATGCCCACTGGGCCAAAGAATAGTCAACGAGGCCTGTGGGCTATAGCCTTTGGTCCGCGGGTTGGGAGGGGTTTAGATGCTCGTCAATAAAATGGGCACAGGCCTTTTCGAGGGTCCGATGGGAGGCTACGGTCCGATGCCCGCTCTAAAATGGCAAGAATGTCCAGCCGCGCAGCACAGGAAATAGTCACCGAGGCCGGTGAGTTATAGCCTTTGGTCCGGGGGCTGGAGGGGCGTCGGGGCCTGCGTCGAAATGGCACAGCTTTTCGAGGGTCTCGCGGGGAGGCTACGTCAGGCGTGGCCTAAAATGGCAAGAAATACCCAATGTTCAACAGGAAATAGTCGCCGAGGCCGCGGGCTATAGCCTTGGTCCGGGGGTGGGGAGGGGCGTCCAAATGGGTAGCCTTCCGAGGGTCTCGTGGTGCCCTGTGGAGGCTACGTCAGAGGCCCGCCCTAAAATGACAAGAAATGCCCAGCGCGCAGCTGGAAATAGTCACCGAGGCCGGTGGCTATAGCCTTTGGTCCGCCGGGTTGGGAGGGGTTTCGGGGCCTGCCGCCGGAATGGGTACTGTCTCTTCGAGGGTCTCGTGGTGCCTGGGGAGGCTACTCGAGGCCTGCCTTAAAATGGCAAGAAATGCCCAGCTGGAGCGCGGGAAATAGTCACCGAGGCCGGTGGCTATAGCCTGGTCCGCTGGGGTCGAGGAGGGCTGGGGCCTGGTCGCCGAAATGGGTACAGCTCTTCGAGGGTCCTCGTGCCAGCTGGGAGGCTACGGTCGAGGCTCGCCTAAATGGCAAGAAATGCCAAGCGGTGCAGCGTCAAACAGTTGCCGAGGCCGCGGCTATAGCCTTTCGGGTCCGCTGGGGCCGGGGAGGGCGCCGGAAATGGTACAGACTTTCGAGGGTCCTCGGTGCCCAGCTGAGGCTACGGTCAGACGTCCTAAAATGGCAAGAAATGCCCAGCGCAGCGCTGGAAATAGTCATCGAGGCCAGGGGCCAGCCCCGGTCCGCGGGGTGGGAGGGGGTTTCGGGCTCGTCGCCGGAAATTGGTACACTTCGAGGGTCCTCGTGCCCGCTGAGGCTACGGTCAGAGGCCTGCCCTAAAATGGCAAGAAATGCTTAGAGGCGCAATGCGGGAAATAGTCGCCGAGGCCGGTGGGCCATAGCCTTTGGTCCGCGGAGGTTGGGGAGGGGTTTTGGGCCTGTCAGTCCGAAATGGGTACAGACTTTTCGAGGGTCTCGGTACCCAGCTGAGGCTACTTAGAGGCCTGCCCTAAATGGCAAGAAATGCTCAGAGGCGAAGCGGAAATAGTCACCGAGGTCGGGGCCATAGCCTTTGGTCCGCTGGGGTCGGGAGGGGTTTCGGGGCTCGTCGCCGGAAATGGGTATGTGCTTTCGAGGGTCCTCGTGTGCCTGGGAGGCTACGGTCAAAGGCCCGCCCTAAATGGCAAAATGCCCGCCGCGCAAATACACAACATTGCCGAGGCCGGGGCTATAGCCTTTGGTCCGCGGGGTTGGGGAAGGTGTTTTGGGGCTCGTCGCCGGAAATGGGTACATGCCTTTTCGAGGGTCCTCGTACCCAGCTGGGGAGGTTACGGTCAGAGGGTTGCCCTTAAATGGTAAGACATGCCCAGCGGCGCCGCGCAGAAATAGTCGCCGAGGCCGGTGGGCTAGCCTTGGTCCGCTGGGGGGAGGGATGCCTCGGGGCTCAAGCGCCGGAAATGGCATGTTTTTTCGAGGGTCCCTCATGTACCTGAGAGGCTATGGTCGAGGCCTCGCCCTAAATGGCAAAATGCCGGGCGCAGCTGGGGAAATAGTCACCGAGGCCGGTGGGCTATAGCCTTTGGTCCGCTGGGCCGGGAGGCTCGGGGCCCGGTCGTCGGAAATGGGTACAGTCTTTTCGAGGGTCCCTCGCAGCCTGCTGGTGAGGCTACGCTGCAGGCCCCGCCCTAAAATGGCAAAATGCCCAGCCAGCGCAGCTGCGTGAAATAGTCAACGAGGCCTGGGCTATAGCCTTTTGGTCCGCGGGGTTGGGGAGAGGGGTTTAGATGCTAAGGTCGCCGAAAATGGTACAGTTTTCGAGGGTCCTCGTGGTGCCCAGCTGGGAGGCTACGGTCGAGGCCCCGCCCAAAATGGCAAAAATTCCCAGCGCGCAGCTGTGAAATAGTCAACGAGGCCGGTGGGCTATAGCCTTTGGTCCGCTGGGGTTGGGGAGGGGGTTTAGGATGCTAAGGTCACGAAATGGGTACAGCTTTTCGAGGGTCCTCGTGTGCCTGGGCAGGGCTACGGTCGAAGCCCTAAAATTGCAAGAAATGTCCAGCCGCGCAGGAAATAGTCACGGAGGCCGGTGGGCTATAGCCTGGTCCGCGGGTCGTGGAGGGCGCTGGGATCCGGGTGTCGAATGGCATGTTTTTCGAGGGTCCTCGCTGCTCAAAGGGGAGTCTACGGTCGACCGCCCTAAAATGGCAAGATATGCCCAGCGCGCAGCTGGAAATAGTCACCGAGGCCGTGGGCTATAGCTTTTGGTCCGCGGGTCAGAGGGATTGGCCTGTTGTCGGAAATGGCACAGTTTCGAGGGTCCTCGCGCCTAATGGGATGCTACGGTGCCGAAGCCCGCCCTAAAATGGCAAGAAATGCCCAGCGGTTCAGCGCGTGAAATAGTCACCGAGGCCGGTGGGCTGGCAGCGCTTGGTCCGCCGGGGTTGGGAGGGCGCCGGAAATGGGTACAGCCTTTTCGAGGGTCTCGTGGTGCCTGTGGAGGCTACGGTCGAGGCCCGCCCTAAATGACAAAAATGCCTAGCGCGCAGCTGCGAAATAGTCACCGAGGCCGGTGGGCTATAGCCTTTGGTCCGCGGGGTCAAAGGTGTTTCGCCCGTCGCTTTAAATGGGTACGCTTTTCGATGGTCCTCGTGGTACCCGCGGAGGTTACGGTCGACGTACGCCTTTAAAATGGCAAGACATGGCCAGGGGCGCAGCTGGAAATAGTCACCGAGGCCGGGCTATAGCCTTGGTCCGCTGGGCTGGGAGGGATTTCGGGGCCGTTGTCGGAAATGGTACAGCCTTTTCGAGGGTCCTCGTGTGCCCATTGGGATGCTACGTCAAGCCCGCCTTCTAAAATTGCAAGAAATTCCCAGCCGCGAGCTGCGGAAATAGTCGCCGAGGCCGGTGGGCTATAGCCTTCGTCCACCTGGGCCGGGAGGGGGTTTCGGCCTGCTGTCGAAATGGCACCGCTACTGAGGGTCCTCGTGCCTGGGCAGAGGCTACGGTCGAGGCCTGACCTGTATATAAAAACGCCCAGCAACAAGCGTGGAATAGTCACCTGAGGCCGGTGGGCTAGCTGCTGGTCCGCTGGGCTGGGAGGGGGTTTAGGGCTCGTCATCGGAAATGGGTACGCTTTTCGAGGGTCCTCGTGGTGCCTGGGCAGAGGCTACGGTCAAGCTCGCCTCTAAATGACAAGAAATTTCAGCGCGCAGCTGCGGAATAGTCGCCGAGGCCGGTGGGCTATAGCCGTCCCACGGGGTTGGGGAGAGAGTTTTGGGGCCTGCCACTCTGAAATTGGTAACATTTTCGAGGGTCTCGTAGCTCAGGGGAGGCTACGGTCAAGCCTCGCCCTAAATGGCAAGAATGCCTGGCGCAGAGCGTGAAACGGTCGCCGAGGCCGTGGGCTATAGCCTTTGGTCCGCTGGGTCGGGGAGGAAGTTCGGGGCCTGGGCCGGAAATGGGTACAGCCTTTTTCGAGATTCCTCGCAGCCCAAGGGGAGGCTACGGTCGGGCCTGCCCTAAATGGCAAGAAATTCTCAGCCGCGCACAAGGTGAAATAGTCGCCGAGGCCGTGGGCTACAGGCTTCCGTCCACCTGGGCCGGGGAGGGGGTTTCGGGGGCTCTGGTCGTCGGAAATGGGTACCGTCATTTCGAGGGTCCTCGTGTACCCAGTGGGAGGCCACGGTCACAAGCCTGCCCTAAAATGGCAAGACATGCCCAGCGGCGCAGCGCGTGAAACGGTCGCCGAGGCCGGGCTGGCTATAGCTGGTCCGCTGGGGCCGGGGAGGGACGCTCGGTGGCCTCGGGTGTCTGAAATGGGTACAGCCTTTACGAGGGTCCTCGTACCTGGGGAGGCTACGGTCGAGGCCTCGCCCTAAATGGCTAGAATGCCCAATGCTTAGCGCTGGAAATAGTCACCGAGGCCGGTGGGCTATAGCCTTTGGTCCGCTGGGGGGTGGAGGGGTTTCGGGGCCTCGGGTCACGAAAATGGGTACAGTCTTTGAGGGTCCTCGTAGCCTGCTGGGAGGCTAAGCCTTCCCAAAATGGCAAGAAATGCCCAGGCACAGCTGCTGGAAATAGTCACCGAGGCCGTGGGCTACAGCCTCGGTCCGCGGGCCGGGGAGGGAAGTTCTGGGCTCGGGCGCGGAAATGGGTACAGTCTTTTCGAGGGTCCTCGGTGCCTGGGGAGGCTACGGCCAGAAGCCCGCCCTAAAATGGCAAGAAATGCCCAGCGGCACAGGAAATAGTCACCGAGGCCGTGGGCTACGCCCTGGTCCGCCGGGGCCGAGGAGGCCTGGCCTGCCGAAATGGTACAGCCGAGATTCCTCGTGCTGCTGGAGGCTACGGTCAGAAGCCTGCCCTAAAATGGCAAGAAATGCCCAGCCGCGCAGCTGCAAGGTGAAATAGTCACCGAGGCCGGTGGGCTATAGCCTTCGTCCACGGGCCGGGAGGGGCCTCGGGCTCTGGTCATCGGAAATGGGTACAGTCTTTTCGAGGGTCCTCGTGTGCCCAGTGGGAGGCTACGGTCACAAGCCTGCCCTAAAATGGCAAGACATGCCCAGCGGCGCAGCGCGTGAAACGGTCGCCGTGGCCGGTGGGCTATCGCTTTTGGTCCGCGGGGGTTGGGTAATGAAGTTCTGGGGCTCTGGGCATCGGAAATGGGTACCGTCATTTCGAGGGTCCTCGTGTACCCAGTGGGAGGCCACGGTCACAAGCCTGCCCTAAAATGGCAAGACATGCCCAGCGCGCACAAGGTGAAACGGTCCGCCGAGGCCGTGGGCTATAGCCTTGGTCCGCGGGGTTGGGAGGGACGCTCGTGGCTCGGTGTCTGAAATGGTACAGCCTTTTCGAGGGTCCTCGTGCCCAGTGGAGGCTACGGTCGAGGCCCGCCCTAAATGGCAAGAAATGCCCAGCGCTTAGCGCTGGAAATAGTCACCGAGGCCGGTGGGCTATAGCCTGGTCCGCGGGGCCGGGAGGGGTTTCGGGGCTCGCCGAAATGGGTACAGTCTTTTCGAGGGTCCTCGTGGTGCCCAGCTGGGAGGCTACGGTCAGAAGCCTGCCCTAAATGGCAAGAACGCCCAGCGCGCAGCAAAAATAGTCACCGAGGCCGGTGGGCTATAGCCTTCGTCCACCCGGGGAGGGGCCTGGCTCGGGCTCATCGGAAATGGGTACAGTCTTTTCGAGGGTGCTCGTGGTGCCCAGCGGGAGGCTACGGTCGAGGCCTGCCCTAAATGGCAAGAAATGCCAGCCGCGCAGCTGTGAAACGGTCGCCGAGGCCGTGTGGCTATAGCCTTTATCCGCTGGGGCCGGGGAGGGAAGTTCGGGGCTCGCCGGAAATGGGTACAGTCTTTCGAGGTCCTCGTGTGCCCTGGGAGGCTACGGTCAAGCCTGCCCTAAATGGCAAGAAATGCCCAGCGCGCAGCGTGAAATAGTCGCCGAGGCCGTGGGCTATAGCCTTTGGTCCGCGGGGCTGGGAGGGAAGTTCGGGCTCGGGCGCCGGAAATGGGTACAGTCTTTCGAGGGTCCGGTGCCCAAAGTGGAGGCTACGGTCAAGCCCGCCCAAAATGGCAAGAAATGCCCAGCGCACAGCGCTGGAAATAGTCACCGAGGCCGTGGGCACAGCCTTTGGTCCGCGGGGTTGGGAGGGGTTTCGGGGCCTGGGCGCCGGAAATGGGTACAGCTTTTCGAGGGTCCTCGCAGGGAGGCTACGTCAAGCCTGCCCTAAATGGCAAGAAACGCCCAGCGCGCAGCTGCGAAATAGTCACCGAGGCCGTGGGCTATAGCCCGTCCACGGGTCGAGGGGCCCTGCGGCTCGATCATCGGAAATGGGTACCTTTTCGAGGGTGCTCGGTGCCTGGGAGGCTACGGTCGAGGCCTGCCCTAAATGGCAAGAAATGCCCAGCGCGCTGCGGAAACGGTCGCCGAGGCCGTGGGCTATAGCCTTTATCCGCGGGGTTGGGGAGGGAAGTTCTGGGCCTGGGCGCCGGAAATGGGTACAGTCTTTCGAGGTCCTCGTGCCTGGGAGGCTACGGTCAGAAGCCTGCCCTAAAATGGCAAGAAATGCCCAGCGGCGCAGCGGGTGAAATAGTCGCCGAGGCCGGTGGGCTATAGCCTGGTCCGGGGGTCGGGGGAGGAAGTTCGCCTGGGCGCCGGAAATGGTACAGTCTTTCGAGGGTCCTCGTAGCCTGGAGGCTACGGCCGAAGCCTGCCCTAAAATGGCAAGAAATGACCAGCGGCGCAGCGCGAGAAACGGTCGCCGAGGCCGGTGGGCTATAGCCTTTATCCGCGGGGTTGGGAGGGAAGTACGGGGGCCCTGGGCGTCGGAAATGGGTACAGTCTTTTCGAGGGTCCTCGTGTGCCCAGTGGGAGGCTACGGTCAGAAGCCTGCCCTTAAATGGCAAGAAATGCCCAGCGGCGCAGCGCGTGAAATAGTCGCCGAGGCCGGTGGGCTATAGCCTTTGGTCCGCGGGGGTTGGGGAGGGAAGTTCTGGGGCTCTGGGCGTCGGAAATGGGTACAGTCTTTTCGAGGGTCCTCGTGCCTGGGAGGCTACGGCCGAAGGCTGCCCTAAATGGGAAGAAATGCCCAGCGCGCAGCTGTGAAATAGTCGCCGAGGCCGGTGGGCTATAGCCTTGGTGCCCGGGGTTGGGAGGGGTTTCGGTGCCTGCGTCGGAAATGGGTACAGTCTTTTCGAGGGTGCCTCGGTGCCCAGTGGAGGCTACCAGAGGCCTGCCCTAAAATGGCAAGAATGCCCAGCGCGCAGCGTGAAACGTCCGCCGAGGCCGTGGGCTATAGCCTTTGTCCGCTGGGGCTGGGAGGAAGTTCTGGGCCTGTGTCGAAATTGGTACAGTCTTGTCGAGGGTCCTCTTGTGCCTAGTGGGAGGCTACGGTCAGAAGCTTGCCTTAAAATGGCAGGAAATGCTCAGCAGCGCAGCGCGCGAAATAGTCGCCGAGGCCGGTGGGCTATAGCCTGGTCCACGGGGTTGGGGAGGCCGGAAATGGGTACAGCTTTTCGAGAGTCCTCGTGTGCCCTGTGGGAGGCTACGGCAAGAGGCCTGCCATAAAATGCCAGGAAATGCCCAGCGCGCAGCTGGGAAACGGTCGCCGAGGCCGGTGGCTATAGCCTTGGTCCGCTGGGTTCTGGGAGGGAAGTTCTGGGGCTCGTCATCGGAAATGGGTACAGTCTTTTCGAGTGTCCTCGTGGTGCCTGGGGAGGCTACGGTCGAGGCCTGCCCTAAAATGGCAAGAAATGCCCAGCGCGCAGCTGCGGAAACGGTCGCCGAGGCCGGTGGGCTATAGCCTTTGGTCCGCTGGGGTTGGGAGGAAGTTCGGGCCTGGAAATGGGTACAGTCTTTCGAGGGTCCTCGGTGCCCAGTGGGAGGCTACGGTCAGAAGCCTGCCCTAAAATGGCAAGAAATGCCCAGCGCGCCGCGCGGTAAATAGTCACAGAGGCTGCGTGGGCTATAGCCTTGCACGGGGCCGGGAGGGGTTTCGGGGCCCGTCGTCGGAAATGGGTACAGTTTTCGAGGGTCCTCGTGCCCAGCAGGCCACGGTCACAAGCCTGCCCTAAATGGCAAGATGCCCAGCGCGCAGCGTGAAATAGTCGCCGAGGCCGGTGGGCTATAGCCTTTTGGTCCGCGGGGCCGGGGAGGAAGTTCGGGGCCTGGGCGCCGAAATGGGTACAGTCTTTTCGAGGGTCCTCGTAGCCCAAGTGGAGGTTACGGTCAGAAGCCTGCCCTAAAATGGCAGGAATGCCCAGCGCGGCTGCGTGAAATAGTCGCCGAGACCGGTGGGCTATAGCCTTGGTCGACGGGGCCGGGGAGGGGTTTCGGGGCCTGGTCGCCGGAAATGGGTACATGCCTTTTCGAGGGTCCTCGTGTGCCCGCGGGAGGCCACGGTCACAAGCCCGCCCTAAATGGCAAGACATGCCCAGCGCGCAGCGCGGTGAAATAGTCGCCGAGGCCGGTGGGCTATAGCCTTGGTCCGCAAGGGCTGGGAGAGGCGCTCGGGGCCTGCGCCGACATGGGTACAGTCTTTTCGAGGGTCCTCGTGTGCCCAGTGGGAGGCTACGGTCAGAGGCCTGCCCTAAAATGGCAAGAAATGCCCAGCGGCGCAGCGCGTGAAATTTTCGCCGATGCCGGTGGGCTATAGCCTTTGGTCCACGGGGGTTGGGGAGGAGCGTCGGAAATGGGTACAGTCTTTTTGAGGGTCCTCGTGTGCCCCGTGGGAGGCTACGAGGCCTGCCCTAAATGACAAGAAATGCCCAGCGGCGCAGCAAGGGAAATAGTCACTGAGGCCGGTGGGCTATAGCCTTGACGGGGCCGGGAGGGGCTCGGGGCGTCGGAAATGGGTACAGTCTTTTCGAGGGTCCTCGTGTGCCCAGTGGGAGGCTACGGTCAGAGGCCTGCCCTAAAATGGCAAGAAATGCCCAGCGGCGCAGCGCGTGAAACGGTCGCCGAGGCCGGTGGGCTATAGCCTGTGGTCCGCGGGGGTTGGGGAGGGAAGTTCTGGGGCTCTGGGCGTCGGAAATGGGTACAGTCTTTTCGAGGGTCCTCTAGTGCCCAGTGGGAGGCTAAGGTCAGAAGCCCGCCCTAAAAGGCAAGAATTGCCCAGCGTCGCAGCGCGTGAAATAGTCGCCGAGGCCGTTGGGCTATAGCCTGCATGGGGCCGGGAGGTGGTTTCGGGCTCGGTCGCCGGAAATGGGTACAGTCTTTCGAGGGTCCTCGCGTGCCCATGGGAGGCTACGGTCGAGGCCTGCCCTAAATGGCAAGAATGCCCAGCCGCGCAGCTGGAAACGGTCGCCGAGGCCGGTGGGCTATAGCCTTGGTCCGTGGGGTTGGGGAGGAAGTTCGCCTGGCATCGGAAATGGGTACGCTTTCGAGGTCCTCGTGCCCATGGGAGGCTACGGTCAAGCCCGCCCTAAATGGCAAGAAATGCCCAGCGCAGCTGCGGAAATAGTCGCCGAGGCCGTGGGCTATAGCCTGGTGCACGGGGTTGGGGAGGGGTTTCGGGCCTGCGCCGGAAATGGGTACAGCCTTTTCGAGGGTCCTCGGTTCAGCCTGGGAGGCTACGGTCACAAGCCTGCCCTAAATGGCAAGACATGCCCAGCGGCGCAGCGCTGAAATAGTCGCCGAGGCCGGTGGGCTATAGCCTTTGGTCCGCAGGGCCGGGAGGCGTCGGAGCCCGGGGGTCGGAAATGGGTACAGTCTTTTCGAGGGTCCTCGTGTGCCCAGTGGGAGGCTACGGTCAGAGGCCTGCCCTAAAATGGCAGGAAATGCCCAGCGGCGCAGCGCGTGAAATAGTCGCCGAGGCCGGTGGGCTATAGCCTTTGGTCCACGGGGCCGGGAGGGGTTTCGATGCTCATCGGGGGCAGTCTTTTCGAGGGTCCTCGTGCCTGGGAGGCCACGGTCACAAGCCCGCCCTAAATGGCAAGACATGCCCAGCGCGCAGCGTGAAATAGTCGCCGAGGCCGGTGGGCTATAGCCTTGGTCCGCAGGGGTTGGGAGGGCCGGGGGCTCGCCGGACATGGGTACAGTCTTTCGAGGGTCCTCGTGCCTGGAGAGGCTACGGTCGAGGCCTGCCCTAAAATGGCAAGAATGCGAGCGCACAGCTGGAAATAGTCGCCGATGCCGGTGGGCTATAGCCTGGTCCACGGGGTTGGGGAGGGCGCCGGAAATGGCACAGCCTTTGAGGGTCCTCGCAGCCTGTGGGAGGCTACGGTCAGAGCCTGCCCTAAAATGACAAGAAATGCCCAGCGGCGCAGCGCGTGAAATAGTCACCGAGGCTGGTGGGCTATAGCCACGGGCCGGGAGGGGCTCGGGGCCCGTCATCGGAAATGGCAGTCTTTTCGAGGGTGCTCGTGGTGCTCAGGGGAGGCTACGGCCAGAGGCCTGCCCTAAACGGCAAGAAATGCCCAGCGCGCAGCTGCGGAAACGGCCGCCGAGGCCGGTTGGCTATAGCATTTGGTCCGCGGGGGTTGGGGAGGGAAGTTCTGGGGCTCTGGGCGTCGGAAATGGGTACAGTCTTTTCGAGGGTCCTCGTGTGCCCAAGGGGAGGCTACGGTCAGAAGCCTGCCCTAAAATGGCAAGAAATGCCCAGCGCGCCACGCCACAAATAGTCGCCGATGCCGGTCGGCTATAGCCTGGTCCACGAGGTTTGGGAGGGCCGGAAATGGGTACAGCCTTTTGAGGGTCCTCGGTGCCTGGGTGAGGCTACGGTCGAGGCCTGCCCTAAAATGACAAGAAATGCCCAGCGCAGCGTGAAATAGTCAAGGGGGCCTGTCGCCGGAAATGGGTACAGTTTTTCGAGGGTCCTCGGTGCCTGGGAGGATACGTCGAGGCCTGTCCCTAAATGGCAAGAAATGCCCAGCGCGCAGCAGCTGCTGAAACGTCCGCCGAGGCCGGTGGCCAGCCTTGGTCCGCGGGTTGGGGAGGGAAGTTCTGGGGCTCGCCGGAAATGGGTACAGCCTTTTCGAGGGTCCTCGTGCCAGTGGGAGGTAGCCTGCCCTAAAATGGCAAGAAATACCCAGCGCAGAGCGTGAAATAGTCGCCGAGGCCGTGGGCTATAGCCTTTGGTCGACGGGGTTGGGGAGGGGTTTCGGGCCTCGCCGGAAATGGGTACAGTCTTTCGAGGGTCCTAGTGTTCCCAAAGTGAGGCTACGGTCACAAGACTGCCCTAAATGGCAAGACCTGCCAGCGCAGCTGCTGAAATAGTCGCCGAGGCCGTGGGCTATAGCCTTTGGTCCACGGGGTTGGGAGGGGTTTCGGGGCTCATCGGAAATGGGTATAGTCTTTACGAGGGTCCTCGTGCCCAGTGGGAGGCTACGGTCAAGCCGCCCTCAAATGACAGAAATGCTGCCGCGCAGCTGCGTGAAATAGTCGCCGAGGCCGTGGGCTAGCCTTTTGGTCCACGGGCCGGGGGAGGGGTTTCGATGCTCGTTGTCGGAAATGGGTACAGTCTTTTCGAGGGTCCTCGTGCAGCCTGGGAGGCCACGGTCACAAGCCCGCCTTAAATGGCAAGACCTCGCCGCGCAGCTGAAATAGTCGCCGAGGCCGGTGGGCTATAGCCTTTGGTCCACGGGGGTTGGGGAGGGGTTTTGGGGCTGGTCATCGGAAATGGGTATAGTCTTTACGAGGGTCCTCGTAGCCCAGTGAGGTTACGGTCAAGCCTCAAATGGCAAGAAATGCCGAGCGCGCAGCTGAAATAGTCGCCGAGGCCGTGGGCTGTAGCCTTTGGTCCACGGGGTTGGGGAGGGGTTTCGATGCTCGTCGCCGGAAATGGCAGTCTTTTCGAGGGTCCTCGCAGCCCAGTGGAGGCCACGGTCACAAGCCCGCCCTTAAAATGCCAAGACCGCCAACAGCGCGTGAAATAGTCGCCGAGGCCGGTGGGCTATAGCCTTTGGTCCACGGGGGTTGGGGAGGGGGTTTCGGGGGCTCTGGTCATCGGAAATGGGTATAGTCTTTACGAGGGTCCTCGTGTGCCCAGTGGGAGGCTACGGTCAGAAGCCTGCCCTCAAATGGCAGGAAATGCCCAGCGGCGCAGCGCGTGAAATAGTCGCCGAGGCCGGTGGGCTATAGCCTTTGGTCCACGGGGGTTGGGGAGGGGGTTTCGGATGCTCTGGTCGTCGGAAATGGGTACAGTCTTTTCGAGGGTCCTCGTGTGCCCAGTGGGAGGCCACGGTCACAAGCCTGCCCTAAAATGGCAAGACCTGCCCAGCGGCGCAGCGCGTGAAATAGTCGCCGAGGCCGGTGGGCTATAGCCTTTGGTCCGCAGGGGCCGGGAGGGCGCTCGGGGCTCGGGCGCCGGACATGGGTACAGTCTTTCGAGGGTCTCGGTGCCTGGGGAGGCTACGGTCAGAGGCCCGCCCAAATGGCAAGAAATGCGCAGCGCGCAGCGTGAAATAGCCGCCATGCCGTGGCGGCTATAGCCTCGGGTCCACGGGGCCGGGGAGGGCGCCGGAAATGGTACAGTCTTTTCGAGGGTCCTCGTGTGCCCAGTGGGAGGCTACGGACCTAGGCCTGCCCTAAGTTGACAAGAAATGCCCAGCGACGCAGCGTGAAATAGTCACCGAGGCTGGTGTGCTATAGCCTTTGACGCGGGGCCGGGAGGGGTTTCGGGCTCAGCCGGAAATGGTACAGCCTTTTCGAGGGTCCTCGCAGCCTGGGGAGGATACGGCAGAGGCCCGCCCTAAAATGGCAAGAAATGCCCAGCGCGCAGCTGCGAAACGTCCGCCGAGGCCGTGGGCTACAGCCTGGTCCGCGGGGCTGGGAGGAAGTTCTGGGCCTGGGCCGGAAATGGGTACAGCCTTTTTCGAGGGTCCTCGTGGTGCCCAAGTGAGGCTACGGCGAAGCCCGCCCTAAAATGGCAAGAAATACCCAGCCGCGCGCAGCGCAAATAGTCCCCGAGGCCGGTGTGCTATAGCCTTTGGTCGACGGGGCCGGGAGGGGTTTCGGGGCCTCGCCGGAAATGGGTACAGTCTTTCGAGGGTCCTCGTGTTCCCAAAGTGGAGGCTACGGTCACAAGCCCGCCTTAAATGGCAAGAATGCCAGCCGCGCAGCTGCTGAAATAGTCGCCGAGGCCGGTGGGCTATAGCCTTGGTCCACGGGGCCGGGGAGGGGTTTCGGGGCCCGTCATCGGAAATGGGTATAGTCTTTACGAGGGTCCTCGGTGCCTGGGGAGGCTACAAGCCCGCCCTAAATGGCAAGAAATGCCCAACGCGCAGCGCAGGAAATAGTCGCCGATGCCGGTGGGCTATAGCCTTTGGGTCCACGGGGTTGGGGAGGCCGCCGAAATGGGTACAGTCTTTGAGAGTCCTCGTAGCCCTGGGGAGGCTACTGGCCAGAGTCCCGCCTAAATGACAAGAAGCGCGCAGCGTGAAATAGTCACCGAGGCCGGTGGGCTATAGCCTTTGGTCCGCGGGGGTTGGGGAGTGGGTTTAGGGGCTCTGGTCGTCGGAAATGGGTACAGTCTTTTCGAGGGTCCTCGTGTGCCTACTGGGAGGCTACGGTCAGAGGCCTGCCCTAAAATGGCAAGAAATGCCCAGCGGCGCAGCGCGTGAAACGGTCGCCGAGGCCGGTGGGCTATAGCCTTTGGTCCGCGGGGGTTGGGGAGGGAAGTTCTGGGGCTCTGGGCGTCGGAAATGGGTACAGTCTTTTCGAGGGTCCTCTTTGTGCCCAGTGGGAAGCTACGGTCAGAAGCCTGCCCTAAAATGGCAAGAAATACCCAGCGGCGCAGCGCGTGAAATAGTCGTCGAGGCCGGTGGGCTATAGCCTTTGGTCCGCAGGTCGGAGGGGCGTCGGGGCCTGGGCCGGACATGGCACAGTCCGAGGGTCCTCGCAGCCTGGGAGGCTACAGGCAGAGGCCTGCCCTAAATGGCAAGAATGCGCAGCGCGCAGCGCGGTAATTAGTCCCCGCGGCCGGTGGGCTATAGCCTTTGGTCCACGGGGTTGGGAGGGCGCCGGAAATGGGTACAGCCTTTTGAGGGTCCTCGTGCCCTGTGGGGAGGCTACGGCCGAGGCCTGCCCTAAATGACAAGAAATGCCCAGCGCGCAGCTGCGGAAACGGTCGCCGAGGCCGTGGGCTATAGCCTTTGGTCCGCGGGGCTGGGAGGGATGTTCTGGGGTTCGCGCCGGAAATGGTACATGCCGAGGGTCCTCGTGGTGCCCTGGGGAGGCTACGGTCAGAAGCCCGCCCTAAAATGGCAAGAAATGCCCAGCGCAGCGGTGAAATATTAGTCGAGGCCGGTGGGCTATAGCCTTTGGTCCACGGGGGTTGGGGAGGGGCTTTCGGATGCTCGTTGTCGGAAATGGCACAGTCTTTCGAGGGTCCTGCAGCCCTGGGAGGCCACGGTCACAAGCCTGCCCTAAAATGGCAAGACATGCCCAGCGCGCAGGTGAAATAGTCGCCAAGGCCGTGGGCTATAGCCTTTGGTCCGCAGGGGCCGGGAGGGCGCTCGGGGCCTGGGCTCGACATGGGTACAGTCCTTTCGAGGGTCCTCTGGTGCCCAGTGGGAGGCTACGTCAGAGGCCTGCCCTGGCTAGTCGCCAAGGCCGGTGGGCTGGGTCCGCAGGGGTTGGGAGGGGCGTCGGGGCGCCGGAAATGGGTACAGTCTTTCGAGGGTCCTCGTGCCCATGGGGAGGCTACGTCGAGGCCTGCCCTTAAATGGCAAGAAATGCCCAGCGGCGCAGTGTGCGAAATAGTCGCCAGGCCGGTTGGCTATAGCCTTTGGTCCGCTGGGGCTTGGGAGGGATGTTCCGGGTTCGCCGGAAATGGGTACAGTCTTTTCGATGGTCCTCGCGTGCCCAGTTGGAGGCTACGGTCAGGGCCTGCCCTAAAATGGCAAGAAATGCCCAGCGGCGCAAAGCGTGAAATAGTCGCCGAGGCCGGTGGGCTATAGCCTTTGGTCCACGGGTTGGGGAGGGGGTTTCGGGCCTGCCGGAAATGGGTACAGTCTTCGAGGGTCCTCGTGTGCCCAGTGAGGCCACGGTCAAGCCCGCCCTAAAATGGCAAGACATGCCCAGCGCGCAGCGCGGAAATAGTCGCCGAGGCCGGTGGGCTATAGCCTTGGGTCGACGGGCCGGGAGGCGCTCGGGGCCTGGGCGGAAATGGGTACAGTCTTTCGAGGGTCCTCGCAGCCCGGTGGGAGGCTACGGTCGAGGCCTGCCCTAAAATGTCAAGAAATGCCCAGCGGCGCAGAGCGGGAAATAGTCTCTGAGGCCGGTGGGCTATAGCCTTGGTCCCGGGCCGGGAGGGGTTTCGGGGCCCGTCATCGGAAATGGGTACAGTCTTTTCGAGGGTCCTCGTGGTGCCTGGGAGGCTACGGCCGAGGCCTGCCCTAAATGGCAAGAAATGCCCAGCGCGCAGCCAGAAATAGTCGCCGAGGCCGGTGGGCTATAGCCTTTGGTCCGGGGGCCGGGAGGGGCTCGGGGCCTGTGCCGGAAATGGGCATGCCTTTTCGAGGGTCCTCGTGCCCAAAGTGGGAGGCTACGGTCAGCCTGCCCTAAGAAATGGCAAGATGGAAATAGTCGCCGAGCCGTGGGCTATAGCCTTTGGTCCACGGGGCTGGGGAGGCCTGGAGCGGAAATGGGTCCTTTTCGAGGGTCCTCGTAGCCCCAGTGGAGGCTACGTCAGAGCCTGCCCTAAATGACAAGAAATGCCCAGCGGCGCAGCTGGAAACGGTCCGCCGAGCCGGTGGGCTATAGCCTTGGTCCACGGGGTCGGGGAGGATGTTCGGGGCGCCGGAAATGGGTACAGTCTTTCGAGGGTCCTCGGTGCCTGTGGGAGGCTACGGTCAGAGGCCTGCCCTAAAAAGGAAAGAAATGCGTAGCAGCGTAGCATGCGAAATAGTCGCCGAGGCCGGTGGGCTATAGCCTTGCACGGGCCGGGGAGGGGTCTGGGCTCGCCGGAAATGGGTACAGTCTTTTCGAGGGTCCTCGTGGTGCCCAGTGAGGCTACGGTCACAAGCCTGCCTTAAAATGGCAAGTACTGCCCCGCGCCAGCAGCTGAAATAGTCGCCGAGGCCGTGGGCTAAAGCCTTGGGTCCACGGGGTTGGGGAGGCTTTCGGGCCCGTCATCGGAAATGGGGATAGTCTTTACGAGGGTCTCGTGCCCAGTGGGAGTTACGGTCAAGCCTGCCTAAAATGGCAGGAAATGCCCAGCGGCAAAGCGCGTGAAATGGTCGCCGAGGCCGGTGGGCTATAGCCTTGGTCGACGGGCTGGGAGGGGTTTCGCTCGCCGTCCGGAAATGGTACAGTCTTCGAGGGTCCTCGGTGCCCAGCTGGGAGGCCACGGTCACAAGCCTGCCCTAAAATGGCAAGACATGCCCAGCGGCGCAGCGCATCAAATAGTCGCCGACGCCGGTGGGCTATCAGCCTTTGGCCCGGGGGCTGGGAGGGCGCTCGGGGCCTGCCGGACATGGGCAGTCTTTTCGAGGGTCCTCGGTGCCCAAGAGGAGGCTACGGCCGAGGCCTGCCCTAAAATGGCAAGAAATGCCCAGCGCGCAGCGCGCGGAAATAGTCGCCGAGGCCGGTGGGGCTATAGCAGCCTGGTCCACGGGGCCGGGAGGGGGTTTCGGGGGCTCTGGTCGTCGGAAATGGGTACAGTCTTTTCGAGGGTCCTCGTGTGCCCAGTGGGAGGCTACGGTCACAAGCTGGCCCTAAAATGGCAAGACCTGCCCAGCGGCGCAGCGCGTGAAATAGTCGCCGAGGCCGGTGGGCTATAGCCTTTGGTCCACGGGGCCGAGGGGTTTCGGGGCCCGTCATCGGAAATGGGTACAGTCTTTACGAGGGTCCTCGTGTGCCCAGTGGGAGGCTACGGTCAGAAGCCTGCCCTAAAATGGCAGGAAATGCCCAGCGGCGAAGCGCGTGAAATAGTCGCCGAGGCCGGTGGGCTATAGCCTTTGGTCGACGGGGGTTGGGGAGGGGGTTTCGGGGGCTCTGGTCGTCGGAAATGGGTACAGTCTCTTCGAGGGTCCTCGTGTGCCCAGTGGGAGGCCACGGTCACAAGCCTGCCCTAAAATGGCAAGACATGCCCAGCGGCGCAGCGCATCAAATAGTCGCCGAGGCCGGTGGGCTATAGCCTTTGGTCCGCAGGGGTTGGGGAGGGGCGTTCGGGGGCTCTGGGCGTCGGACATGGGTACAGTCTTTTCGAGGGTCCTCGTGTGCCCAGTGGGAGGCTACGGTCAGAGGCCTGCCCTAAAATGGCAAGAAATGCCCAGCGGCGCAGCGCGTGAAATAGTCGCCGAGGCCGGTGGGCTATAGCCTTTGGTGCACGGGGGTTGGGGAGGGGGGTTCGGGGGCTCGTCGTCCGGAAATGGGTACAGTCTTTTCGAGGGTCCTCGTGTGCCTGGAGGCTACTCACAAGCCGCCCTAAAATGGCAAGACCTGCCCAGCGCAGCGCTGAAATAGTCGCCGAGGCCGGTGGGCTATAGCCTCGTCCACGGGGTGGGGGTTTTTGGGCCCGTCATCGGAAATGGTACAGTCTTTACGAGGGTCCTCGTGTGCCTGGGGGAGGCTACGGTCAAGCCTGCCCTAAATGGTAGGAATGCCCAGCGCGCAGCCGCTGGAAATAGTCGCCGAGGCCGGTGGGCTATAGCCTGGTCCACGGGGGGGAGGGGGTTTCGGGGCTCGTCATCGGAAATGGGACAGTCTTTACGAGGGTCCTCGTAGCCCAGTGGAGGCTACGGCCAAGCCTGCCTAAAATGGCAGGAAATGCCCAGCGCAAAGCGCGGAAATAGTCGCCGAGGCCGTGGGCTATAGCCTGGTCGACGGGGTCGGGAGGGGTCTCGGGCCTGGCCGCCGGAAATGGGTACAGTCTCTTCGAGGGTCCTCGTAGCCCGGGAGGCCACGGTCACAAGCCTGCCCTAAATGGCAAGACATGCCCAGCGCGCAGCGATCAAATAGTCGCCGAGGCCGGGCGGGCTATAGCCTTGGCCCAGGGGGGAGGCGTCGGGGCCCGCGCCGGACATGGCACAGTCTTTCGAGGGTCCTCGTGCCCAGAGAGGCTACGGTCGAGGCCTGCCCTAAATGGCAAGAAATGCCCAGCGCGCAGCGCGGTGAAATAGTCGCCGAGGCCGGTGGGCTATAGCCTGGTGCACGGGGTCGGGGAGGGGTTTCGGGCCTGGGTCGCCGGAAATGGGTACAGTCTTTTCGAGGGTCCTCGGTGCCCAGGAGGCTACGGTCACAAGTCGCCCTAAAATGGCAAGACCTGCCCAGCGCGCAGCTGCGTGAAATAGTCGCCGAGGCCGTGGGCTATAGCCTGGTCCACGGGGTCGGGGGGGTTTCGGCTCCATCGGAAATGGCATGCCTTTACGAGGGTCCTCGTGCCTGGGAGGCTACGGTCAAAGCCTGCCCTAAATGGTAGGAAATGCCCAGCGCGGTTGCTGAAATAGTCGCCGAGGCCGGTGGGCTATAGCCTTTGGTCGACGGGGCCGGGGAGGGCTCGGGGCCCGTCGCCGGAAATGGGTACAGTCTTCGAGGGTCCTCGTGGTGCCTGGGAGGCCACGGTCACAAGCCTGCCCTAAATGGCAAGACATGCCCAGCGCGCAGCGATCAAATAGTCGCCGAGGCCGGTGGGCTATAGCCTTGGTCCGCAGGGGCCGAGTAGGGCGCCTGGGGCCTCTGGGCGTCGGACATGGGTACAGTCTTTTCGAGGGTCCTCGTGTGCCCAGTGGGAGGCTACGGTCAGAGGCCTGCCCTAAAATGGCAAGAAATGCCCAGCGGCGCAGCGCGTGAAATTTTCGCCGATGCCGGTGGGCTATAGCCTTTGGTCCACGGGGGTTGGGGAGGAGCGTCGGAAATGGGTACAGTCTTTTTGAGGGTCCTCGTGTGCCCCGTGGGAGGCTACGGTCAGAGGCCTGCCCTAAAATGACAAGAAATGCCCAGCGGCGCAGCGCGTGAAACGGTCGCCGAGGCCGGTGGGCTATAGCCTTTGGTCCGCGGGGGTTGGGGAGGGAAGTTCTGGGGCTCTGGGCGTCGGAAATGGGTACAGTCTTTTCGAGGGTCCTCGTGTGCCCAGTGGGAGGCTACGGTCAGAGGCCTGCCCTAAAATGGCAAGAAATGCCCAGCGGCGCAGCGCGTGAAATAGTCGCCGAGGCCGGTGGGCTATAGCCTTTGGTGCACGGGGGCTGGGGAGGGGGTTTCGGGGGCTCTGGTCGTCGGAAATGGGTACAGTCTTTTCGAGGGTCCTCGTGTGCCCAGTGGGAGGCTACGGTCAGAGGCCTGCCCTAAAATGGCAAGAAATGCCCAGCGGCGCAGCGCGTGAAACGGTCGCCGAGGCCGGTGGGCTATAGCCTTTGGTCCGCGGGGGTTGGGGAGGGAAGTTCTGGGGCTCTGGGCGTCGGAAATGGGTACAGTCTTTTCGAGGGTCCTCGTGTGCCCAGTGGGAGGCTACGGTCAGTAGCCTGCCCTAAAATGAAAAGAAATGCCCAGCGGCGCAGCGCGTGAAATAGTCGCCGAGGCCGGTGGGCTATACCCTTTGGTGCACGGGGGTTGGGGAGGGGGTTTCGGGGGCTCTGGTCGTCGGAAATGGGTACAGTCTTTTCGAGGGTCCTCGTGTGCCCAGTGGGAGGCTACGGTCACAAGCCTGCCCTAAAATGGCAAGACCTGCCCAGCGGCGCAGCGCGTGAAATAGTCGCCGAGGCCGGTGGGCTATAGCCTTTGGTCCACGGGGGTTGGGGAGGGGGTTTCGGGGGCTCTGGTCATCGGAAATGGGTACAGTCTTTTCGAGGGTCCTCGTGTGCCCAGTGGGAGGCTACGGTCACAAGCCTGCCCTAAAATGGCAAGACATGCCCAGCGGCGCAGCGCGTGAAATAGTCGCCGAGGCCGGTGGGCTATAGCCTTTGGTCCGCAGGGCTGGGAGGCGCTCGGGGCCTGGGCGTCGGAAATGGGTACAGTCTTTTGGAGGGTCCTCGGTGCCCAGTGGTAGGCTACCGTCAGTAGCCTGCCCGAAAATTGCCAGAAATTCCCAGCGGCGCCGCTCGGGAAATAGTACCCTAGGCCGGTGGGCTATAGCCTTGGTGCACGGGGTTTGGAGGGGCTCGGGGCCTGCCGTCGGAAATGGGTACAGTCTTTTGAGGGTCCTCGTGTTCCAGTGGAGGCTACGTCACAAGCCCGCCTTAAATGGCAAGACATGCCCAGCGCGCAGCGCACAAATAGTCGCCGAGGCCGGTGGGCTATAGCCTGGTCCGCAGGGCCGGGAGGGGCGCTCGGGGCTCGGGCGCCGGACATGGGTACAGCCTTTTCGAGGGTCCTCGTGCCTGGGAGGAGGCTACGGTCGAGGCCCGCCTAAATGGCAGGAAATGCACAGCGCCGCAGCGCGCGAAATAGTCGCCGAGGCCGGTGGGCTATAGCCTTTGGACCACGGGGTCGGGGAGGGGTTTCGATGTTCTTGTCGCCGGAAATGGGTACAGTCTTTTCGAGGGTCCTCGTGGTGCCTGAGGCCACGGCCACAAGCCTGCCCTAAATGGCAAGACATGCCCAGCGCGCAGCTGGAAATAGTCGCCGAGGCCGGTGGGCTATAGCCTTTGGTCCGCAGGGGTTGGGGAGGGGCGTTCGGGGGCTCTGGGCGTCGGACATGGGTACAGTCTTTTCGAGGGTCCTCGTGTGCCCAGTGGGAGGCTACGGTCAGAGGCCTGCCCTAAAATGGCAAGAAATGCGCAGCGGCGCAGCTGCAGGAAATAGCCGCCGATGCCGATCGGCTATAGCCTTGGTCCACGGGGCTGGGGAGGGCGCTGAAATGGGTACAGCCTTTTGTGGGTCCTCGTGTGCCCTGTGGGAGGCTACGGTCAGAGGCCTGCCCTAAAATGACAAGAAATGCCCAGCGGCGCAGCGCGGGAAATAGTCACCGAGGCTGGTGGGCTATAGCCTTGGCCCGGGGCCGGGAGGGGTTTCGGGGCCTGGTCATCGGAAATGGGTACAGTCTTTCGAGGGTGCTCGTGCCCAGCTGGGAGGCTACGGTCGAGGCTCGCCCTAAACGGCAAGAAATGCCCAGCGGCGCATCGCGTGAAATAGTCGCCGATGCCGTTGGGATATAGACTTTGGTCCGCAGGGGCCGGGAGGGGCGCTCGGGGCTCGGGCGCCGGACATGGGTACAGCCTTTTCGAGGGTCCTGCAGCCTGGGTGGGAGGCTACGGTCGAGGCCTGCCCTAAAATGGCAAGAAATGCCCAGCGCGCAGCGCTGAAATAGTCGCCGAGTGCCGTGGGCTAGCCTTGGTCCACGGGGTTGGGGAGGCGCCGGAAATGGGTACAGTCTGAGGGTCCTCGTGTGCCTGTGGAGGCTACGGTCTGAGGCCTGCCCTAAAATGACAAGAAATGCCCAGCGGCGCAGCGCGTGAAATAGTCACCGAGGCTGGTGGCCTTTGGCCCGCGGGGGTTGGGGAGGGGGTTTCGGGGGCTCTGGTCATCGGAAATGGGTACAGTCTGTTCGAGGGTGCTCGTGCCTGGGCGTTACGTCGAGGCTCGCCCTAAAACGGCAAGAATGCCCAGCGCAGAGCGTGAAATAGTCGCCGATGCCGGGGGCTATAGCCTTGGTCCACGGGGTTGGGAGGGGCGCCGAAATGGGTACGCCTTTTGAGGGTCCTCGTGTGCCCCGTGGGAGGCTACGGTCCGAGGCCTGCCCTTAAATGACAAGACATGCCCCGCGGCGCAGCGCGTGAAATAGTCACCGTGGCTGGTGGGCTATAGCCTTTGGCCCGCGGGGCTGGGAGGGGTTTCGGGCTCGGTCATCGGAAATGGGTACAGTCTTTTCGAGGTGCTCGTGCCCAGCTGGGAGGCTACGGTCGAGGCCTGCCCTAAAACGGCAAGAAATGCCCAGCGCGCAGCTGCGGAAATAGTCGCCATGCCGGTGGGCTATAGCCTTGGTCCGCAGGGCTGGGAGGGCGCTCGGGGCCCGGGCGCCGGACATGGGTACAGTCTTTCGAGGGTCCTCGTGGTGCCCAGCTGGGAGGCTACGGTCGAGGCCTGCCCTAAATGGCAAGAAATGCGCAGCGCGCAGCGCTGAAATAGTCGCCGGCGCCGGGGGCTATAGCCTTTGGTCCACGGGGCTGGGAGGGCCGGAAATGGGTACAGTCTTTTTGAGGGTCCTCGTGTGCCCCGTGGGAGGCTACGGTCAGAGGCCTGCCCTAAAATGACAAGAAATGCCCAGCGGCGCAGCGCGTGAAATAGTCACCGAGGCTGGTGGCCTTTGGCCCGCGGGGGTTGGGGAGGGGGTTTCGGGGGCTCTGGTCATCGGAAATGGGTACAGTCTTTTCGAGGGTGCTCGTGTGCCCAGTGGGAGGCTACGGTCAGAGGCCTGCCCTAAAATGGCAAGAAATGCCCAGCGGCGCAGCGCGTGAAATAGTCGCCGATGCCGGTGGGCTATAGCCTTTGGTCCACGGGGGTTGGGGAGGGGCGTCGGAAATGGGTACAGTCTTTTTGAGGGTCCTCGTGTGCCCCGTGGGAGGCTACGGTCAGAGGCCTGCCCTAAAATGACAAGAAATGCCCAGCGGCGCAGCGTGAAATAGTCACCGAGGCTGGTGGGCTATAGCCTGGCCCGGGGTTGGGAGGTTTCGGGGCCCTGTCATCGGAAATGGGTACAGTTTTTCGAGGGTCCTCGGTGCCCAAGGGGAGGCTACGCCGAGGCCCACCCAAAATGGCAAGAAATACCCAGGCGCAGCTGAAACGGTCACGAGGCCGCGGGCTATAGCCTTTGGCCCACGGGGGGAGGAAGTTCTGGGGCTCGCCGAAATGGGTACAGTCTTTTCGAGGGTCCTCGTGTGCCCAGTGGGAGGCTACGGTCAGAAGCCTGCCCTAAAATGGCAAGAAATGCCCAGCGGCGCAGCGCGTGAAATAGTCGCTGAGGCCGGTGGGCTATAGGCTTTGGTGCACGGGGGTTGGGGAGGGGGTTTCGGGGGCTCTAGTCGTCGGAAATGGGTACAATCTTTTCGAGGGTCGTCGTGTGCCCAGTGGGAGGCTACGGTCACAAGCCTGCCCGAAAATGACAAGACCTGCCCAGCGGCGCAGCGCGTGAAATAGTCGCCGAGGCCGGTGGGCTATAGCCTTTGGTCCACGGGGGTTGGGGAGGGGGTTTCGGGGGCTCTGGTCATCAGAAATGGGTACAGTCTTTACGAGGGTCCTCGTGCGCCCAGTGGGAGGCTACGGTCAGAAGCCTGCCCTAAAATGGCAAGAAATGTCCAGCGGCGCAGTCAAGTGAAATATTCGCCTAGGCCGGTGTGCTATAGCCTTAGGTCCGCTGGGGTTGGGAGGAAGTTCTGGGCCTGGCGCCGGAAATGGGTACAGTCTTCGAGGGTCCTCGGTGCCCAAGGGGAGGCTACGGTCACAAGCCCGCCCTAAAATGGCAAGAATGCCCAGCGCGCAATACAAGGAAATAGTCCCCGAGGCCGGTGGGCTATAGCTTTGGTCCACGGGGGGGGAGGCTCGGGGCTCTGGTCATCGGAAATGGGTACAGTCTTTACGAGGGTCCTCGTGTGCCCAGTGGGAGGCTACGGTCAGAAGCCTACCCTAAAATGGCAAGAAATGTCCAGCGGCGCAGCGCGTGAAATAGTCGCTGAGGCCGGTGGGCTATAGGCTTTGGTGCACGGGGGTTGGGGAGGGGGTTTCGGGGGCTCTAGTCGTCGGAAATGGGTACAGTCTTTACGAGGGTCCTCGTGTGCCCAGTGGGAGGCTACGGTCACAAGCCTGCCCTAAAATGGCAAGACCTGCCCAATGGCGCAGCGCGTGAAATAGTCGCCGAGGCCGGTGGGCTATAGCCTTTGGTCCACGGGGGTTGGGGAGGGGGTTTCGGCCCGGTCACTGAAATGGGTAGTCTTATAAGGGTCCTCGGTGCCCAAAGGGGAGGCTACGGTCAGAAGCCCGCCTTAAATGGCAAGAAATGCCAGGGCGCAGCTGGTGAAATAGTCGCCGAGGCCGGTGGGCCAGGCTTTGTGCACGGGGGTTGGGGAGGGGTTTCTGGGGCCCGTCGCTGGAAATGGGTACAGTCTTCGAGGGTCCTCGTGTGCCTGCTGGGAGGCTACGGTCACAAGCCTGCCCTAAATGGCAAGACCTGCCCAGCGCAGCTGCTGAAATAGTCCCCGAGGCCGTGGGCTATAGCTGGTCCACGAGGGTTGGGGAGGGGTTTCGGGGCTCCGTCCGGAAATGGTACAGTCTTACGAGGGTCCTCGTAGCCCAGTGGAGGCTACGGTCAAGCCCGCCTAAAATGGAAGAAATGGGAGGGGGAGGTCGCAGGGCAGCCCGCTATAAGGTTGGAAGAAAATGCCCGCGCAGCCCGGCAGATAGTAGTCCGGGCCGCGGGTCAGGCCGCCTGGTCCCGGGCGGGGGCGGGTGTCCGGGGGGGGCCCGAAATGGGTACATTCTTTCGTCCTGGTGGCGAGTGCTGGTGGGGGTGGTGTCACAAGCGTCTTGAAGCCGATGGCGTGGCGCAGTGAAATAGTCGCCGAGGCCGTGGCTATAGCCTTTGGTCCACGGGGGGAGGGGTTTCGGGCTCGAAATGGGTACGCCTTTACAAGGGTCCTCGTGGGCCCGGTCAGAAGGTTGCCCTAAAATTGCAAGACATGCCCAACGCGCAGCGCGGAAATTGTCGCCGAGGCCGTGGGCTATAGCCTGGTCCGCGGGGCTGGGAGGGGTTTCGGGGCCCTAGTCAAAATGGTATAGCTTACGAGGGTCCTCGTGGTGGTCAGTGAGGCTACGGTCAGAAGCTTGCCCTAAAATAGTGCCTGCCCAGCGCAAGGCGCGAAAGAGGGGCGGGCGGGTGCTATAGCAGCCTGGGTGGGAGGCGCCGAGGCTTGCCCAAATAGTGCTTGTTCACGCAAGGCGAAAGACGGGGCAGGGGCGGTCAGAACCTTGGGCCCGTGGGGTGGGGAGGGGGTTCCCAATGGGCACCTGGAAAGGGGTCCGTCTTTCGAGGCCCCTGGGCTCGGGAGGTCATGACTGAGGGTTGCCCTAAAATAGTGCTTCGGCCCAGCGCAAGGGCGGGCGGGGCGCAAGGAGTAGCCTTGGGCACGTGGGTGGGGATGGGGGTTCAACCAATGGCAATGAAAGGAATCCAGTCTCGAGGCCCTGGGGCTCATGGAGGTCAGGCCAGAGGTTTGCTAAAATAGTGCCACGCAAGGCACAAAACAGGGCGGGCGGCATACCCTTGGGCCCAGTGGAGGCTCACGGGCTGTCGGAAAGGGTCTAGGCTTTTTGAGCCCTGGGGCGGGCGGTTATAGCCTGGGCCTGGGGGTTAGGGGGTTCACCTGGAAGAGGTCCAGCTTTTCGAGGGCCCTGGGGCTGAGGTCCGCCAGAGCCTTGCCCTAAAATAGTGCTTCCCGGCGCAAGGAAGGAAAGAGGGGCGGGGCGGTTATAGCCTTGGGCCCTGGGTGGAGGGGGGTTCAGCCGGGCTGCCTGGAAAAGGGTCTAGTCTTTTTCGAGGGCCCCTCGAGGGCTCAGAGGCCAGAGGCTTTGCCCTAAAATAGTGCTTCGCCCAGCGCAAGGAGCGAAAGAGGGGCGGGCGGAAGCAGCCTTGGGCCCGTGGGGGGGAGGGGTTCAGCCAATGCCGGAAAGGGTCCGCCTTTTCGAGGTCCCTGGGGCCTGGGAGGCCACGGCCAGGCTTGCCTAAAATAGTGCTTGGCCCAGCAGCACAAGGCGCGAAAGAGGGGCGGTGTGCTATGCAGCCTTGGGGCCAGCTGGGATGGGGGTTCAGCCACCGGGCTGTCGAAAGTGGTCCGCTTTTTCGAGGGCCCTCGGGGCCTGGGAGGTCAGCAGAGGCTTGCCATAAAAATAGGCCGCCCAACAAGCAAGGCGCGAAGAGGGCGCGGTATAGCCTTGGGCCTGGGGCGGGAGGGGGTTCAGCCACGGGCTGTTGAAAGGGGGTCCAGCTTTTTCGAGGGCCCTGGGCCCGTGAGGCTGCCAGAGGCTTGCCCTAAAATAGTACTTGACCGAGCGCAAGGCCAAACAGGGGCGGGCGGCGTGCTATAGCCTTGGGCCCGTGGGGTGGGAGGGGGTTCAGCCACTGGCTATCGGAAAGGGGTCCAGCTTTCGAGGGCCCTGGGGCTCAGGGAGGTCACCAGAGGCTTGCCCTAAAATAGTGCTTGGCCCAAGAGCGCAAGGCGAAAGAGGGGCGGGCAGCTATAGCCTTGGGCCTGGGGGTGGGAGGGGTTCGCCAGTCGGGTTGTTGAAAGGGGTCCAGTCTTTCGAGGGCCCTGGGCCTCAGTGAGGCCGCCTCAGGCTTGCCCTAAAATAGTGCTTCGGCCCAAGACAAGGCGAAAGAGGGGGCGGTAAAGCTATAGCCTGTGGGGGGATGGGGGTTCAGCCACTTGCTGAAAGGGGTCCAGTCTATTCGAGGGCCCTCGGGGCCTCTGGGAGCCCGCGGCCAGAGGGTTGCCCTAAAATAGTGCTTCTGGCCCAGAGGCGCAGGCGAAAAGAGGGCGGGGTGTTATAGCCTGGACCCGTGGGGTGGGAGGGGTTCGCCATCGGGCTGTCGAAAGTGGTCCTTTCTTTCGAGGGCCCTCGGGACCTGGGACGCCGCGCCAGAGGCTTGCCCTAAAATAGTACTGGCCCAGCGCCGCGCCAAAAGCAGGGCGGCGGTGTGCAGCCTTGGGCACGGGGCGGGATGGGGGTTCAGCTAGTCGGGCTGTCGGAAAGGGTCCAGTTTTTTCGAGGGCCCTGGGGCCTGTGGAGGCCGCCAGAGGTTTGCCCTAAAATAGTGCTTCCGCCGCAAGGCACAAAACAGGGCGGGGCAGTTATACCTTGCGCCTGGCCGGGTGGAGGGGCGCTTTCACTAGTCGGGCTGTCGGAAAGGGGTTCAGTTTTTCGAGGCCTCGGGCCTGTGGAGGCCGCGCCAGAGGGTTGCTCTAAAATAGTGCTGGCCGCGCAAGGCACAAATGCGGGCGGGCAAAGGTGCTATAGCCTTGGGCCTGTGGGGTGGGAGGGGTTCGCCAGTCGGGCTGTCGGAAAGGGATCCGAGGGCCCTGGGGCCTGTGGGAGGCCGCGCCAGAGGCTTGCCCTAAAATAGTGCTTCGCCCAAGAGCAAGGCGCGAAAGAGGGGCGGGGCGTGCAGCTATAGCCTGGCCTGGGAGTGGGTAGGGGGTTCGCCAACAGCCGGAATGAGGTCCACCTTTCGAGGGCCTCGGGGCCTGGGAGGCCGACCAGAGGTTTGCCCTAAAATAGTGCTTCTTCGCGCAAGGAAGCGAAAGAGGGGCGGGGCGTGTTAAAGCCTTGGGCCCGTGGGGGGGGTTCAACCGGGCTGCCTGGAAAGGGGTCCAGTTTTTCGAGGGCCCTGGGGCCCGCGGAGGTCCGTGCCTGAGGCTTGCCCAAAATAGTGCTTCCGCCCAGCGGGGCGGGGCCTATAGCCTGGGCCCGGGGCGGGATGGGGGTTCAGCCATGGGGCTGTCAAAGGGGTCCAGTTTTTTCGTGGGCCCTCTGGGGGCCTCTGGGTGGCGGCGGCCAGAGGTTTGCCATAAAATAGTGGTTCTGCCCCCGCGGCCCATGGCGCGAAAGAGGGGCGGGCGGTGTATAGCCTGGGCCTGGGGGTGGGATGGGGGTTCACCACCTGGAAAGGGGTCCAGTTTTTCGAGGGCCCCTGGGCCTGGGAGGCTGAGGCTTGCCCTAAAATAGTGCTTGGGCCCAGCGCGAAAGTGGGCGGGGCGCAAAGCCTTGGGGTGGGGGTGGGGAGGGGGTTCAGCCACTGGCTGTGGAAAGGGGTCCAGTGTTTTTAGGCCCTGGGGCTCAGGCCGTGCCAGAGACTTGCCCTAAAATAGTGCTGGCCCAGGCAAGGCGCGAAAGAGGGGCGGGCGGTGTGCTATAGCCTTGGGCCCGTGGGTGGAGGGGTTCGCCACCGGGCTGTTGAAAGAGGTCCACCTTTTTCGAGGCCCTGGGGCCTGGGAGGCCGCAACCAGAGGCTTGCCTTAAAATAGTGCTTCTGGCCCAGCGGCGCAAGGAAGGAAACAGGGGGCGCGGGCGGTGTAGCCTTGGGTCCGTGGGTGGGGAGGGGGTTCGCCACCGGCTGCCGGAAAGGGGTCCACCTTTTTGAGGGCTCTCGGGGGGCCTATCCGAGGCCGGGCCAGAGGCTTGCCCTAAAACAAAGCTTCACCCAGCGCACAAGGCGCGAAGAGGGGCGGGCGGTATAGCCTTGGGCCTGGGGGGGGAGGGGGTTCAGCCACTGAAAGGGGTCCGCTTTTCGAGGGCCCTGGGGCCTATGAGGCCGCAGAGGCTTGCCCTAAAATAGTGCTTCGCCCAGCGCAGGCGCGAAGAGGGGCGGGCGGTTATAGCAGCCTTGGGCCCGTGGGGGTGGGAGGGGTTCAGCCATCAGCCGGAAAGGGGTCCAGTTTTGAGGACCCTGGGGTGTGGAGGACGCGCCAGAGGCTTGCCCTAAAATAGTGCTTCGCTCACAAGGCGCGAAACAGGGGCGGGGGCAAAGTTATAGCCTTCTGTGGGTGGAGGGGGTTCGCCACCGGGCTGTCGGAAACTGGTCCAGTGTTTTCAAGGTCCCTGGGGCCTGGGAGGCCGCCGAGGCTTGCCCTAAAATAGTGCTTGGCCTGGGCAGGCGAAAAGGGGGGCAAGCTAGCAGCCTTAGGGCCTGGGGGTGGGAGGGGGTTCGCCAAGCCGGAAAGGGGTCCAGCTTTGAGGCCCTGGGCCTGGGAGGCCGCGCCAGAGGCTTGCCCTAAAATAGTGCTTCGCCCAGCCGCACAGGCGCGAAAGAGGGGCGGGCGGGGCATAGCCTTCGCCTGGGGGGTGGGGAGGGGGTTCGCCAATCGGCTGTCGGAAAGGGGTCCAGCTTTTTCGAGACCCTCGGGGCTCAGGAGGACGCGCCAGAGGCTTGCCCTAAAATAGTGCTTCGCCTGCCCAAGGCGCGAAACAGGGACGGGGCGCGGGCTATAGCAGTCTGGGGTGGGGAGGGGTTCGCCACGCTGGCCGGAAAGTGGTCCAGTCTTTCGAGGTCCCTGGGGCCTGTGGGAGGCCGAGCCAGAGGCTTGCCATAAATAGTGCTTCGCCCAGCGCAAGGCGCGAAAGGGGGCTGGGCTATAGCCTGGGCCCGTGGGGAGGGGGTTCGCCACCGGGCTGTTGGAAAGGGGTCTAGTTTTCGAGGGGCCCTAGGGGGCCTTTGGGAGGCCGTGGCCTGAGGCTTCGCCTAAAATAGTGCTTCGCCCGCCGGCTCTAGGCGCGAAAGAGTGAGGCTGGGCTGGCAGCCTGGGCCTGTGGGGTGGTGAGGGGGTTCGCCATTCAGGCCGGAAAGGGGTCCAGATTTTGAGGGCCCTCGGGGCTCTGGGAGGCCGCGCCAGAGGCTTGCTCCTAAAATAGTGCTTTCCGCCCAGCCGCACAATGCGCGAACAGGGCGGGGCGGTAAAGCAGCCTTCGCCCGGGGGGGTGGGAGGGCGGTTCGCCAATCGGGCTGCTCGGAAAGGGGTCCAGCTTTTTCGAGGGCCCTGGGCCTGTGGAGGCCGCGCCAGAGGCTTAGCGAAAATAGTGCTTCGCCCAGCGCAAGGAGCAAAAGAGAGGGCGGGCGCGGAAAGCTATAGCCTTGGGCCGTCTGGGGCGAGGATAGGGGTCTGCATGGGCCACGGAAAGGGGTCCTGTCTTTTCGAGGGCCCTCGGGGGGCCTGTGGGAGGCCGCGGCCAGAGGCTTGGCCAAAAATAGTGCTTTTGGGCCAGCGGTGCAAGGCGCAAAAGAGAGGGCGGGGGCGGTGTGCTATAGCCTTGGGCCCGTGGGGGGTGAGCATAGGGGGTTCAGACTAAAAAATTTTTGAGATGCTCCAATATGGTTAAAATGATAATTGTTTTTGTCTTATTTTCAATCTTTGAATTTTACAAATATATAAAGATGTTCAAGATGCTGTAAAAGGAAAGACAATATTTACAATAATTATAATAATCAACTAGCCGTTGTGAAGAATCCTCCATGACATGTGCTGCTATATTTTGCATTAGTTATGGCTTAGACGTGATGTCGAAAATCCTCTTGCCATGGCGGTACAAGCTACCATATTTGTTGCTTGTGACTTGTCCTTATCAGCCCCCCTCAAGGTAGGCAGTGACATGCGATGAACGCCTAGCTTGGTTCGTAGCGTGAGAAATTGATGCTTCCCTAAAGGTTTTGTGAGAGTGTCCGCAATCAAGATGAGAAGGCACATATCGTAAATAATGACCCTTGGCAACCTTCTCACGAACAAAATGCACGCTAAGCTCAATATGTTTCATTCTAGCATGAAACACCGGTTCTTAGTCATATGTATTGCACTCCAAATTGTCACAGAAGTGTGGGTGCTTTCGAATACATAACCCAATGTCATTAAGAGATATGTGAGCCATGTTAGCTCGGCAGCGGCAGAGGCCATGGACCCATATTCGCTTCGCACTTGAGCGAGAGATCAGGTGTTGTTTCTGAGCCCAAGAGATACAATTGCTTCCAAGATAAATGCAAAATCTGTTGTATTGCCTTGTTATCGGACATCCAGCCCAATCGAAATCGGAAAAGGCATAGAGCTTGAGAGCTTTGAGACAAAAATCTAAGGCCAAAGTCAAGGGTACCTTTAAGGTAACGAATGATCCTTTTCACTCGAGGTTGGCTTTGCTACGCTGGAAGTGTTGAGACCCGATTGACAGCAAATGTGATATCAGGCCTGTGTAGGTGAGATATCAAGGCTTCCAACAAGGCCTCTATATTCAGTCGCATCTACAGGTTCATTATCATCCGAACACGGTATTGATCGTATAGCCATTGGCGTGTTGATAGAACAACAATCCTGCATTCTTGCCTTGGAAAGAAGGTCTTTAGTGTACTTCGCTTGAGATAGAAAGATGCCATGCGTGAATTGTTGAACTTCAATGCCTAGGAAGTAATGTAGGTTGCCAAGATCTTTTAAAGCAAACTTTGAGCTCAGATTGTTGATGATTGATTGAATTTCCTTCTCATTATTTCCTGTAATTATATCCCTTAAAACAAAAATCTGATTTCTTTGGGTGCTTCTTGAAATTTCAGAAACAAGTTGAAAATCAATTGACAAAAGATCACAATATTTCAAAGCGATGGAGGAGGGAATTTAATTCACGGCCTTCATCAAACATCTTGAAAATTATGCATCACAAGACAAATTTCTGTCCATACACCCGGAGCAAAATGGTGTTGTTGAGAGAAAGCATAGGCACATCAATGAGACAAATTTTGACGATGATGTTTCATGCTTCTTGCCACCAAATTATGGGTGGATTCTTTCGAGCCACTTATATCATTAATAGGCTGCCTCTTCACCTTTAAAAATAAAAGCCCTTATGAAATTCTTTTCAAAAATTACCGACTATAGAGTGTTAAAAGTCCTAGGTCAGATGTTTTCCTTATCTTCGGATTACGGTAAAACAAAATTTGATAAAAATCATATCCATGTGTTTTCATAGGCTATAGTCCTCCATAAAGGATATCGTTGTTCACAACCCGAGACTAATCGTGTTTATATATCAAGGCATGTTGTATTTGATGAAAATTATTTACCATTCAAAAATTAACATCATTTTTTAATGCGTGAACATAGTACATTGACCACCTTCCTCAACAAGACGAGTGGCTCCCAAAGAATTCTCCCAATTGTGAGAATTTTAATAATTCACGCTGTCAAAGTAAACAATTGTAAAGGCGCCACATTATCACCACCACATGTGCAATTCATACCCCACATGGACGTGAACTTGGACAACAACTCAAACGTCATCTCCAATTATTTCATATTTCCCACAAGACAATTTAAAGACAATTTGAATACTCTTCTAGTAATTCAGCAACCCACACAAGTCGCAATTCCAAATATTTTGAGTTCCACATGCAATGCAACCTTTGACTACAAATGATCCAAATTTAGTGGTTCACATGCAATCGAACCAACCAATTTGTCCAGAACACGGACAATAGCTGCCACAAATTCACAACCAGATTATCCCGACATATCCAATCGCTTATTTGGAACTTACGATACCAAACACGACCGCAGTAACCACAAAGCCTAAATACTCATCCCATGATGACACGCAATAAACTCAAACAAAATCCTAAGTTGGCCCTTCAACCAGCCAGAGCCAAATTGAACCCAAAACACTCAAAATCGCTTTAAAGAATCCACTTTGGACTCAAGCTATGAAAGAAGAGCTTCAAGCATTGCATCAAAATCAGACATGGGTCCTTGTGCCGCGCCTCAACAATGTTAATGTCATCGGATCGGCGGGTATATCGATCACGTAGAAGATGGAACCATTGATCGCTATAAAGCTCGATTAGTTGCGGGATTCACACAAGTTCCTCGGAGTCGACTTCGGCGAAACCTTCAGTCCCGCTATAAAGGCTACAACTATTCGCTTTATCCTTGCACCGCTGTAAGCTCAAAATGGCTTATCAAGCTGGATGTTCGCAATGCTTTTCTTCATGGACTATTAAAGGAAACCGCTCATACATGGAGCAGCCTCCCGGGTTTCGCAATTCACGTCATCCAACATATGTTTGCAAACTTCAAAAATCGCTCTATGGCCTGAAACAGGCGCCTAGAGCGTGGTTCGAGTGTCTTTCTCAAGCCTTAATTTCTCTTGGATTTTCTAGTAGCAAAGCTGATAGCTCTTTATTTATATTTAATTACCTCTATACGGCCTTATATGATCAAGATTACCTGTGTTATTTGTCATGTGTGATGTTGCTCCAGAATCCACATAGAACTGTTGATCATTATTTTCTTGAAGATTCATGGCAGCTAGAGCTTGTGGATCCTCTTCATTGTCATAGTCGTATCTGTACCAACATTCAGCAGCACTATGTTTGCGTTTGTGACAGATTTGGCAAATAACTTCTTCATCTGAGGTATTATTTTCTTTATTTGGTTTTTGAGGCTGCTGTTGTGGTTTACGGTTGTTGCCATTGTAATTGTTGTAGTTGTCGGGGTAATTTCTACCACCCGAAGGCGTTGAGATCCTCTCGCCTTGCATGGAGGTCTTCCACCTCTTTGATTTCTTCCTCTTCCACGCTGACCAAAGAAGGCTTGGTTTTGATTTGTGCCAAGTCTAGCTTTATCTTTTCACGATCACGATGCTCATGGTTTTGAGAGCATTGATGAATTGTTTAAGGCTGGGATGTGGAGGTTTAGTGAGCATTGCAGCTGTCGCCAGATTTGGGACCTAAGGCTCTTGCAATTTGAAAATCTTGTCATCATCCATTGGTTTTCCAATGGCTGCCAACTTGTCACAAAGGCCCTTGAATTTCTTAAGAAATTCATCAAGCTTGGAAGATCCTTTCTTTAGAGAATAAAGGCTATCTTTAAGCCATGTTTTGCTCCTTTGTTGCGGTGCAGATGTTTTCAACGGTGAGCCAGATTTCGAGCCGCTTGCAAGCCGATAACCATGCTCAACACATCTTCGCTCATCATACTTAAGCCAAGTTCAGAAGTCCATCATTATTTTTCCACATGAGAAAATCTGATTAATTATCTCCTTCCCATCTTGCTCTATCATCTTCGTGGAGTCTTAGCATCAACTATACGATGATTTAGCCCAAGGGTAAATATAAGTGGTTGAACTTGAGAACCCAAAGAAGATAATTTTCGTGTTGAGTTTTATCGAACCAAACTCAACACCGATGAAAGATCAAGGGATATGGATGCTCGAATTTGAACTTGAAGCCATAAGGCTCTGATACCATAAAAAATATTTGAGATGCTCCAATATGGTTAAAATAATAATTGTTTTTGTCTTCTTTTCGATCTTTGAATTTTACAAATATATAAAGATGTTCAAGATGCTGTAAAAGGAAAGACAATATTTACAATAATTATAATAATCAACTAGCCATTGTGAAGAATCCTCCATGACATGTGCTGCTATATTTTGCATTAATTATGGCTTAGACGTGATGTCGAAAATCCTCTTGCCATGGCGGTACAAGCTACCATATTTGTTGCTTGTGACTTGTCCTTATCACAGACAGTCGGGCCATCGGAAAGGGGTCCTGTCTTTTCGAGGGCCCTCGGGGGGCCTGTGGAAGGCCGCGGCAAGAGGCTTGCCCTAAAATAGTGCTTTCCGCCCACGCAAGGCCCAAACAGGGGCGGGGCATAGCCTTGGGCCCGTAGGGGGTGGGGAGGGGGGTTCGGCCAGTCGGGATGTCGGAATGGGGTCCAGTTTTTTCGAGGGCCCTCGGGGGGCCTGTGGGAGGCCGCGGCCAGAGGCTTGCCCTAAAATAGTGCTTCTGACGCAGCGGCGCAAGGCGCGAAAGAGAGGCGGGTGCGGTGTGCTATAGCCTCTGGCCCGTGGGGGGTGGGGAGGGGTGTTCGGCCAATCATACTGTCAAAAAGGGGTCCAGTCTTTTCGAGGGCCCTCGGGGGGCCTGTGGGAGGCCGCGGCCAGAGGTTTGGTAAAAAATAGCGCTTCCGGCCCAGCGGCGCAAGGTGCGAAAGAGGGGGCGGGGCAAAGCAGGCTTGGGCCCGGCGGTGGGCGGGAGGGGTTCGCCACCGGCCAGCCGGAAGGAGTCCAGTCTTTTCGAGGTCCCTGGGGCCAGCTGGAGTCCGCGCTGCAGGCTTGCCCTAAAATAGCGCGCCCAGCCGGGCAAG
Source organism: Citropsis articulata (assembly GCA_030449925.1). Classification (NCBI taxonomy): domain Eukaryota; kingdom Viridiplantae; phylum Streptophyta; class Magnoliopsida; order Sapindales; family Rutaceae; genus Citropsis; species Citropsis articulata. The sequence continues at coordinate 156,051 of JASUUH010000258.1, forward strand.
GCGAGAACAGGGGCGGGGTATTATACCCTTGGGCCCGTGGGGGTGGGGAGGGGGGTTCAGCCACTCGGGTTGTCGGAAAGGGGTCCAATCTTTTCGAGGCCCCTCGGGGGGCTTGTGGGAGGCCGCGGCCAGAGGCTTGCCCTAAAATAGTGCTTCTTGCCCAGTGGCGGAAGGCGCAAAAGAGGGGGCGGGGGCAGTGTGCTATAGCCTTGGGACTGTGGGGGGTGGGGAGGGGGGGTCAGCCACTCGGGCTGTCGGTAAGGGGTCCAGTCTTTTTAAGGGCCCTCGGGGGGCCTGGGAGGCGGCATATATCCTTGTGCCCGTGGAGGCGGGAGGGGTTTATCCAAATGGGCTGTCGAAGGGGTCCAGCCATGATGGCCTGGGGCTGGGGAGGCATCGCCGCAGGCTTGCCCTAAAATAGTGCTTCGGGCCCAGCGGCGCACGGCGCGAAAGCGGGGGCGGGGGCGGTGTGCTATAGCCTTGGGCCCGTGGGGGGTGGGAGGGGGGTTCGCCACCGGGCTGTCGGAAAGGGGTCAGGTGTTTCGAGGGCCCTTAGGGGGCCTGGGCAGCCGCGCGAGGCTTGCCCTAAAATAGTGCTTATGGGCCAGGGGGCTTGGGGTGGGGGGGGCGGAAGGGGTCCAGCTGGGCCTGGTTGGGCCGGGGTCTGCGAGGGCCCTGAGGGCTGGGCTGAGGCCGCGCCGAGGCTTGAGCTAAAATAGTGCCGGCCCAGCGGGCAAGGCGAAAAGAGGGGCGGGGCGGTAAAGCAGCCTTGGGCCCGTGGGGGAGGGGGTTCTGCCAGTCGGGCCATCGGAAAGGGGTCCAGCTTTTCGAGGCCCCTGGGGCTCGTGGGAGGCCGAGCCCAGAGGCTTGCCCCAAAATAGTGCTTGGCCCAACAAGCGCAAGGCGCGAAACAAAGGGCGGGGCGGTGTGCTATAGCCTTGGGTCTGGGGGTGGGAGGGGGTTCAGCTTGGCTGTCGGAAATGGGTCCAGCTTTGAGGGCCCTGGGACTCGTGGAGGTCAAGGCATGAGGTTTGCCATAAAATAGTGCTTCGCCCAGCCGCGAAGGCGAAAAGAGGTGGCGGGCGTAAAGCAGCCTTAGGCCTGGGGGTGGGGAGGGGGTTCGGGCTAGTCGGGATGTCGGAAAGGGGTCCAGTCTTTTCGAGGTCCCTGGGGGCCTGGGAGGCCGCGCCAGCAGGCTTGCCCTAAAATATCGCTTCGCCCAGCGCGCGCAAGGCGCGAAACAGGGCCGGGACGGTAAAGCAGCCTTGGGCCCGTGGGGGTGGGAAGGGGGTTCGCCACCGGGCTGTCGAAGGGGTCCAGCTGCTTGAGGACCCTGGGCTCAGGGAGGCCGCGGCCAGAGGCTTGCCTCAAAATAGTGCTTCTGGCCCAGCGGCACAAGGCGCGAAACAGGGGGCGGCGGCGGTGTGCTATAGTTTTGGGCCCGTGGGGGGTGGGGAGGGGGGTTCAGCCATTCGGGCTATCGGAAAGGGGTCCAGTCCTTTCGAGGGCCCTCAGGGGGCCTGTGGGAGGCCGCGGCCAGTGGCCTGCCCTAAAATAGTGCTTCTGGCCCAGCGTCGCCAAGCGCGAAAGAGGGGGCGGGGGCGGTGTGCTATAGCCTTGGGCCCGTGGGGGGTGGGGAGGAGGGTTCGGCAAGTCGGGCAGCCGGAAAAGGGTCCAGTCATTTCGAGGGCCCTCGAGGAGCCTGTGGGAGGCCACGGCCAGAGGCTTGCCCTAAAATAGTGCTTCTGGCCCAGCGGCACAAGGCGCGAAACAGGGGGCGGAGGCGGTGTGCTATAGCCTTGGGCCCGTGGGGGGTGGGGAGGGGGGTTCAGCCATTCGGGCTATTGGAAAGGGGTCCAGTCCTTTCGAGGGACCTCGGGGAGCCTGTGGGAGGCCGCGGCCAGAGGCTTTCCCTAAAATAGTGCTTCTGGCCCAGCGGCGCAAGGCGCGAAAGTGGTGGCGGGGGCGGTGTGCTATAGCCTTGGGCCCGTGGGGGGTGGGGAGGGGGGTTCAGCCATTCGGGCTATTGGAAAGGGGTCCAGTCCTTTCGAGGGACCTCGGGGGGCCTGTGGGAGCCCGCGGCCAGAGGCTTGCCCTAAAATAGTGCTTCTGGCCCAGCGCATGGCGCCAAACAGGGGCGGGCGGTGTGCAGCCTGGGGCCCGTGGTGGTGGGAGGGGGGTTCGGCCAGTCGGGATGTCGGAACGGGGTCCAGTCATTTTGAGGGCCCTCGAGGAGCCTGTGGGAGCCCGCGGCTAGAGGCTTGCCCTAAAATAGTGCTTCTGGCCCAGCGGCGCAAGGCGCGAAAGAGGGGGCGGGGGCGGTGTCCTATAGCCTTGGGCCCGTTGGGGGGGGAGGGGGGTTCGGCCAGTCGAGCTATGGGAAAGGGGTCCAATCTTTTCGAGGGCCCTCGGGGGGCCTGTGGGAGGCCTGGGCCAGAGGCTTGCCCTAAAATAGTGCTTCTGGCCTAGTGGCGCAAGGCGCGAACAGGGCGGGCGTGTACAGCCTAGGCCCGGGGTGGGGATGGGGGTTCGGCCAGTCGGGCTGTCGGAAAGGGGTCCAGTCTTTTCGAGGGCCCTCGGGGGGCCTGTGGAAGGCCGCGGCCAGAGGTTTGCCCTAAAATAGTGCTTCTGGCCCATCAACGCAAGGCGCGAAACAGGGGGCGGGGGCGGTGTGCAATGGCCTTGGGACCGTGGGGGGTGAGGAGGCGGGTTCAGCCAGTCGGGCTGTCGGAAAGGGGTCCAGTCTTATCGAGGGCCCTCGGGGGGCCTATGGGAGGCCGCGGCCAGAGGCTTGCCCTAAAATAGTGCTTCGGGCCCAGCGGTGTAAGGCGCGAAACAGGGGGCGGGGCGGTAAAGCAGCTTAGGGCCTGGGGGTGGGGAGGGGGTTCGCCAGCCGGGCGTCGGAAAGGCGCCAGTCTTTTCGAGGGCCTCTTGGGGCCTTTTGGGAGGCCAGCGTAGAGAGACTTGCCCCAAATACTTACTGCTTCGGGCCCAGCGGCGTAAGGCGCAAACGGGGCGGGGCGGTGTGCCATAGCCTAGGGCCCGTGGTGGGTGGGGAGGGGGGTTCGGCCAGTCGGGCTGTCGGAAAGGGGTCCAGTCTTTTCGAGGGCCCTCGGTGGGCCTGTGGGAGGCCCCGGCCAGAGGTTTGCCCTAAAATAGTGCTTCTGGCCCATCAGCGCAAGGCGCGAAACAGGGGGCGGGGGCGGTGTGCAATGGCCTTGGGACCGTGGGGGGTGAGGAGGCGGGTTCAGCCAGTCGGGCTGTCGGGAAGGGGTCCAGTCTTTTCGAGGGCCCTCGGGGGGCCTATGGGAGGCCGTGGCCAGAGGCTTGCCCTAAAAGGCGCGAACAGGGGCGCGGGCGGTATAGCAGCCTAGGGCCCGTGGGGGCTGGGAGGGGGTTCGCCACCGGCTGTCGGAAAGGGGTCCAGTCTTTTCGAGGGCCATCGGGGGGCCTGTGGCAGGCCGCCGCCAGAGGCTTGCCCTAAAATAGTGCTTCTGGCCCAGCGGCGTCTGGCGCGAAAGAGGGGGCGGGCGCGGTGTGCCATAGCCTAGGGCCCGTGGGGGGTGGGGAGGGGGGTTCGGCCAGTCGGGCTGTCGGAAAGGGGTCCAGTCTTTTCGAGGGCCATCGGGGGGCCTGTGGCAGGCCGCCGCCAGAGGCTTGCCCTAAAATAGTGCTTCTGGCCCAGCTGCCCTGCACGAAAGAGGGGCGGGCGCGGTGCTATAGCCTAGGGCCCGTGGGGGTGGGAGGGGGTTCCACCGTGGGTTTTCGGAAAGGGCTCCTGGCGTCTCGGGTAGGTCTGCCAGAGGCTTGCCCTAAAATAGTGCTTCGGGCCCAGCGGCGTAACGCGCGAAAGAGGGGGCGGTGGCGGTGTGCTATAGCCTTGGGCCCGGGGGTGGGAGGGCGTCGCCGCTGGCTGGGAAAGGGGTCCAGTCGAGGGCCCTCGGGGCCTGTGGAGGTCGGCGCAGAGGCTTGCCCTAAAATAGTGCTTCTGGCCCATCGGCGCAAGTCGCCAAACAGGGGCGGGCGGTGCTAGCCTTGGGCCCGTGGGGGGAGGGGGTTCGCCACGGGCTGTCGAACGGGTCCAGTGATTTTGAGGGCCTCGAGGAGCCTGTGGAGCCCGCCAGAGGCTTGCCCTAAAATAGTGCTTCGCCCAGCGCGAAGGCGCGAGGGGCGGGGCGAGGATAGCCTTGGCCTGGGGCGGGAGGGGGTTCGCCAGCCGGGTTGTTTCGGAAAGGGGTCCTTTCGAGGCCTCGGGCCTGGAGGCCGCGGCGAGACTTGCCCTAAAATAGTGCTGGGCCCAGCGCGAAGGCGAAAACAGTAGGCGGCGCGATGTTATAGCCTAGGGCCCGTGGGGCGGGAGGGGTTCGCCACCGGGCTGTCGGAAAGGGGTCCAGTCTTTTCGAGGGCCCTCGGGGGGCCTTTGGGAGGCCGCGGCGAGAGACTTGCCCTAAAATAGTGCTTCGGGCCCAGCGGCGTAAGGCGCAAAACAGGGGGCGGGGGCGGTGTGCCATAGCCTAGGGCCCGTGGGCTGGGGGGAGGGTGCTTCGGCCAGTCGGGCTGTCGGAAAGGGGTCCAGTCTTTTCGAGGGCCTCGGGGCCTGTGGAGGTCATGCGCCAGAGGTTTGCCTAAAATAGTCTCATCAGCGCGCGCGCAAACAGGGGCGGGGCGTAATGGCCTTGGGACCGTGGGAGGAGGCGGTTCAGCCCCGAGCTATCGGAAAGGGGTCCAGTTTTTCGAGGGCCTGGGGGCGGGAGCGGCCAGAGGCTTGCCCTAAATAGTGCCGGGCCCAGCGGTGTAAGGCGCAACAGGGGCGGGCGCGTGTTACAGCCTAGGGCCCGTGGGGAGGGGGTTCGCCAGTCCGGGCTGCCTGAAGGGGTCCCGCTTTTTTCGAGGGCTCCTGGGGCTCACAGTCAGCCGCCAGAGGCTTGGCCTAAAATAGTGCTTCGCCCAGCGATGGGCGCGAAAGAGGGGCAGGGCGTGCTATAGTCAGGGCCCGTGGGGTGGGGAGGGGGTTCGCCACCGGGCTGTCGGAAAGGGGTCCAGTATTTTCAAGGGCGCTCGGGGGGTCTGTGGGAGGTCGGGGCCAGAGGCTTGCCCTAAAATAGTGCTTCTGGCCCTGCGGCGCAAGACGCGAAACAGCGGGCGGGGGCGTTGTGCTATAGCCTTGGGCCCGTGGGGCGTGGGGAGGGGGGTTCAGCCAGTCGCGTTGTCGGAAAGGGCTCCAGTCTTTTCAAGGGCCCTCGGGGGGCCTGTGGTAGGCCGCGGCCAGAGGCTTGCCCTAAAATAGTACTTCTGACCGAGCGGCGCAAGGCCCGAAACAGGGGGCGGGGGCGGTGCGCTATAGCCTTGGGCCCGTGGGGGGTGGGGAGGGGGGTTCAGCCACTCGGGCTATCGGAAAGGGGTCCAGTCTTTTCGAGGGCTTTCGGGGGGCTTGTGGGAGGCCGCGGCCAGAGGCTTGCCCTAAAATAGTGCTTCTGGCCCAGCAGCGCAAGGCGCGAAAGAGGGGGCGGGGGCGGTGTGCCATAGCCTTGGGCCCGTGGGAGGGGGTTCGCCACCGGGTTGTTGGAAAGGGGTCCAGTCTTTTCGAGGGCCCTCGGGGGGCCTGTGCGAGGCCGTGGCCTCAGGCTTGCCCTAAAATAGTGCTTCTGGCCCAGCAGCACAAGGCGCGAAAGAGGGGGGGGGCGGTGTGCTATAGCCTTGGGCCGCGGGGATGGGGGTCTAGCCACCGGGCTGTCGAAGTGGTCCGCTTTTTCGAGGGCCCTCGGGGGGCCTGTGGGAGGCCGCGGCCAGAGGCTTGCTCTAAAATAGTGCTTCTGGCCCATCCGCGCAAGGCGCGACAGTGGGGGTGGTGGCGGTGTGCTATAGCCCTGGGCCCGTAGGGGGTGGGGTGGGGTTCGCCAGCGGGCTGTTGGAAAGGGGTCCGCCTTTTGAGGGCTGGGGTCTCAGAGGCCACGGCCAGAGGCTTTCCCGAAAATAGTGCTTCTGGACCAGTGGCGTAAGGCGCGAAGCGGGCGGGGCGGTGCTACAGCCTTGGGCCCTGGGGGATGGGAGGGGGTTCGCCAGGGCGACGAAAGGGGTCCAGTTTTCCAGGCCCTGGGGCCTGTGGTGGCCGCGCCAGAGGCTTGCCCTAAAATAGTGCTTGGCCCACGCAAGGCGCGAAAGAGGGGCGGTATGTGCCATAGCCTTGGGCCCGTGTGGGATGGGGAGGGGGGTTCGCCCAGTCGGGCTGTTGGAAAGGGGTCCAGTGTTTTTGAGGGCCCTCGGGGGGCCTGTAGGAGGCCACGGCCAGAGGCTTGCCCTAAAATAGTGCTTCTGGCCCAGCGACGGAAGGCGCGAAAGAGGGGGCGGGGGCGGTGTGCCATAGCCTTGGGCCCGTGGGGGATGGGGAGGGGGGTTCGGCCAGTCAGGCTGCCGGAAAGGGGTCCAGTCTTTTCGAGGGCCCTCGGGGGGCCTGCGGGAGGCCGCTCCCAGAGGTTTGCCCTAAAATAGTGCTTCTGGCCCAGCGGCGGAAGGCGCGAAAGAGGGGGCGGGGGCGGTGTGCTATAGCCTTGGGGCCGTGGGGGGTGGTGAGGGGGGTTCGGCCAGTCGGGCTGTCGGAAAAGGGTCCAGTCTGTTCGAGGGCTGTCGGGGGGCCTGTGGGAGGCCACGGCCAGAGGCTTGGCCTAAAATAGTGCTTTCCGCCGGGCGCAAGGCGCGAAGAGGGGCGGGGTGCCATAGCCTTGGGCCCGTGGGGGGTGGGGAGAGGGGTTCGGCCAGTCGGGCTGTCGGAAGGCGTCCAGTCTTTTCGAGGGCCCTCGGGGGGCCTGTGAGTGGCCGCGGCCAGAGGCTTGGCCTAAAATAGTGCTTCTGGCCCAGCGGCGTAAGGCGCGAAAGAGGGGGCGGGGGCGGTGTGCCATAGCCTTGGGCCCGTGGGGGATGGGGAGGGGGGTTCGGCCAGTCGGGCTGTCGGAAAGGGGTCCAGTCTTTATTAGGGCCCTCGGGGGGCCTGTAGGAGGCCACGGCCAGAGGCTTGCCCTAAAATAGTGCTTCTGGCCTACCGACGGAAGGCGCGAAAGAGGGGGCGGGGGCGGTGTGCTATAGCCTTGGGCCGGGGGGGGTTGGGGGTTCGGCCAGTCGGGCTGTCGGAAAGGGGTCCAGTCTTTCCAGGCCCTAGAGGATCTGTGGAGGCCGCGCCAGAGGCTTACCCTAAAAGTGCTTTCGCCCGCGGCACAAGGCGCAAACAGGGGGCGGGGCGGTGAAGCATAGCCTTAGGCCCGTGGGGGCGGGGGGGGCGGGTTCGGCCAGTCGGGCTGTCGGAAAGGGGTCCAGTCTTTTCGAGAGCCCTCGGGGGGCCTGTGGGAGGCCGCGGCCAGAGGCTTGCCCTAAAATAGTGCTTCTGGCCCAGCGGCGCAGGGCGCGAAAGAGGGGGCCGTGGCGGTGTGCCATAGCCTTGGGCCCGTGGGGGATGGGGAGGGGGGTTAGGCCAGTCGGGCTGTTGGAAAGGGGTCCAGTCTTTTTGATGGCCCTCGGGGGCCTGTAGGAGGCCGCGGCCAGAGGCTTGCCCTAAAATAGTGCTTATGGCCCAGCGACGGAAGGCACGAAAGAGGGGGCGGGGTCGGTGTGCTATAGCCTTCGGCCCGTGGGGGGTGGGGAGGGGGGTTCGGCCAGTCGGGCTGTCGGAAAGGGGTCCAGTCTTTTCCAGGGCCCTCGAGGGGACTGTGGTAGGCCGCGGCCAGAGGCTTGCCCTAAAATAGTGCTTCTGGCCCAGCGGCGCAAGGCGCGAAAGAGGGGGCGGGGCGAAGCAGCCTTGGGCCTGGGGGATGCGGAGAGGGTTCGCCACCGGGCTGGAAAGGGGTCCAGTCTTTTCGAGGGCCCTCGGGGGGCCTGTGAGAGGCCGCGGCCAGAGGCTTGGCCTAAAATAGTGCTTCTGGCCCAGCGGCACAAGGCTCGAAACAGGGGGCGGGGGCGGTGTGCCATAGCCTTGGGCCGGTGGGGGATGGGGAGGGGGGTTCGGCCAGGCGGGCTGTTGGAAAGGGGTCCAGTGTTTTTGAGGGCCCTCGGGGGGCCTGTAGGAGGCCACGGCCAGAGGCTTTCCCTAAAATAGTGCTTCTGGACCAGCGGCGTAAGGCGCGAAAGAGGGGGCGGGGGCGGTGTGCCATAGCCTTGGGCCCGTGGGGGATGGGGTGGAGGGTTCCCACCGGGCTGCCTCGAAGGGGTCCAGCTTTTCCAGTGGCCCCTGGGGCCTGGGAGGCCGCGACCAGAGGCAAGCCCTAAAATAGTGCTTCGCCCAGCGCGCAAGGTCTGGAAAGAGGGGCCGTGGCGGTGCTGCGGCCTGGGCCTGGGGGATGGGAGGGGGTTCGCCAGTCGGCTGTTGGAAAGGGGTCCAGCCTGAGGGCCTCGGGCTCAGGAGGCCACGACCAGAGGCTTTCCCTAAAATAGTGCTTCTGGACCATTGGCGTAATGCGCGAAAGAGGGGCCGGGGGCGGTGTGCATAGCCTTGGGCCCGTGGGGGATGGGGGTTCGCCACGGGCTGTGAAAGGGGTCCAGTCTTTCCAGGGCCCTGGGGCCTGGGAGGTCAGGGCCAGAGGCTTGCCCTAAAATAGTGCTTCTGGCCCATCGTCGGAAGGCGCGAAAGAGGGCGGGGCGGTGCTATAGCCTTGGGCCTGGGGGATGGGGAGGGGGTTCGCCACTGCAGCCCGGAAAGGGGTCCAGTCTTTTCGAGGGCCCTGGGGCTGTGGAGGCCGCGGCCAGAGGCTTGCCCTAAAATAGTGCTTTCCGCCCACGGGCGAAGGCGCGAAAGAGGGGCGGGGCGGTGGTTATAGCCTTGGGCCTGGGTGGTGGGAGGGGGTTCGCCACCGGGCGGTCGGAAAGCGGTCCAGTCTGTTCGAGGGCTGCCGGGGGGCCTGTGGAGGCTGGCCGAGGCTTGGCCTAAAATAGTGCTTCGCCCAGCGCAAGGCGCGAAAGACGGGCGGGGCGGTGTGCAGCCTGGATGGAGATGTAGCGCCTTCCTTCTGCTCATCAACTCGAACCTCACAAGATCCTCCGCTCCCTTTTCTCGCAGCCCAACTGGGCCCGTGGGGGCGGGAGGGGGTTCGCCACCGGGCTGTCGGAAAGGGGTCCGCTTCTGTGGCCTCGGGGACGCGGGAGGCCGTGCGAGGCTTTCCCTAAAATACTGCTTCGCCCAGCGCAAGGCGGGAAAGAGGGGCAGGGGTGTGCTATAGCCTTGGGCCCGTGGGGGTGGGAGAGGGGTTCGCCACCGGGCTGCAAGGCGCCCAGTTTTTTCGAGGGCCCCTGGGGGGCTCAGAGTGGCCGCGCCAGAGGCTTGGCCTAAAATAGTGCTTCGCCCAGCGGCGAAGGCGAAAGAGGGGCGGGGCGGTGTGCCATTGCCTTGGGCCTGGGGGATGGGAGGGGGTTCGCCACGGGCTGTCGGAAAGGGGTCCAGCCTTTTCCAGAGCCCTCGGGCTCTGGGAGGCCGCGGCAAGAGGATTGCCCTAAAAAAGTGCTTCTGGCCCAGCGGCGCAAGGCGCGAAAGATGGGGCGGTGGCGCTGCTACAGCCTTGGGCCCGTGGGGACGGGAGGGGGTTCGCCACCGGGCTGCCGGAAAGGGGTCCAGTCTTTTCGAGGGCCCTAGGGGCTCAGTGGAGGCCGCGCCAGAGGCTTGCCCTAAAATAGTGCTTCCGCCCAGCAAGGCGCGAAAGAGGGGCGGGCGGAAAGCAGCCTTGGGCCCGCTGGGGCCTGGGAGGGGGTTCGGGGTTCGGGCATAAAAATGGGTCCAGTCTTTTCGATCATCCTCGTGCCCAGTGGGAGGCTACGGTCGAGGCCTGTCCTAAAATGGCAATGCCTGTCGGCCTGGGGGGGGGTTCGGGGCCTGGGCCACAGAAATCAGTCCACCTTTCGAGGGGCCTGTGGGAGGCTACGGTTAGAGTCCTGCCCTAAAATGGCAAGAAAGCCCAGGCAGCGCCGAAATAGTCGCCGACGCCGTGGGCTATAGCGTCCGCTGGGGCTGGGAGGGGGTTCGGGGCTCGCTGTCGGAAATGGGTACAATCCGTTCGAGGGGAGGGGGGTTCGGCGGCTCTGGGCATCAAAAATGCCTCAAGTCTTTTCGAGGGTTCTCGTGTGCCCAGTGGGAGGCTACGGTCAGCGGCCTGCCCTAAAATTGCAAGAAATGCCCAACGGCGCAGCGTGCGAAATAGTCACCGAGGCCGTGGGCTATATCCTTGGTCCGCGGGGCTTGAGAGGGGGTTCGGGGCCTGCCGGAAATGGTATAGTCTTTTAGGGTCCTGTGGTGCCTGGGAGGCTACAGAGGCCCGCCCTAAAATGGCAAGAAATCCTCAAGCGCAGCGCGATATTGTTGTTGAGTCCGTGGCTATAGCTTTTGGTCCGGAGGGTTGGGAAGGGGTTCGAGGACTCGGGTGTCGGAAATTGGCACACCTTTTCGAGGGCCTCGTGGTGTCCAAAGGGGAGGCTACGGTCAGAGGCCCTAGCTAAAATGGCAAGAAAAGCACAGCGCACAACGTGAAATAGTCGCTAAGGCGGTGGGCTGTACCTTGGTCCGCTGGGGCTGGAGGGGTGGGGGCACTCTGGGCGTCCGAAATGGGTCGAGTCTTTTTTAGGGGCCTCGTTTTCTCAGTGGGAGCCTACAGTCGGAGGCCTTCCCTAAAAAGGCTAGTAATGCCCCGCGGCGCAGAGCGCAAAATAGTCTCCAAGCCCGGTGGGTTATAGCCTTTGTTCCGCGCGGGTTGGGGAGGGGGGTTCGGGGGTCTGGGCATCAAAAATGGGTCCAGTCCTTTGAGGGGCCTCGTGTGCTCAGTGGGATCCCACGGTCGAGGCCCGCCCTAAAAGGCAAGAAATTTCGGCAGTCAGCGCAGCGAATTGTCTCCGAGCCCGTGGGCTACAGCCTGGTCCGCTGGGGTGGGAGGGCGTTAGGGGTTCCCGAGCGCCGAAATGGGTAAAGGCTGAGGGTCCTCGTGCGCCCAAAGAGAGGCTGGCGGCCGAGGCCTGCCCAAAATGGTAAGAAATACCCAGCCGCGCAGCAGAAATAGTCGGCGAGGCCGGTGGGCTATAGCCATTGGTCCGCTGGGGCCGGGGAGGGGGTTCGGGGCCTGGGCTGGAAATTGGTATAGTCTTTTCAAGGTCCTCGTGGTGCCTGGGAGGCTACGGCCGAGGCTGCCCTAAAATGGTAAGAAACACCCAGCGCGCAACAAGAAAATAGTCACCGAGGCCGGTGGGCTATAGCCTTGGTCCGCTGTGGGCTGGGAGGGGGTCTGGGGCTCGGGCTCAAATGGGTATAGTCTTTGAGGGTCTTGTGTGTTGGGATCCCACGGTCATAGAGGCTGCCCTAAATGGCAAGAAATGCCCAGCAACAGAAAGCACGTAAAATAGTCGTCGAGGCCGGTGGACTATCGCCTTCTGTCCGCGGGGGTTGGGAAGGGCGGTTCGGGGCCTCTGGCTGTCGGAAATGGGCAAGGACTTTTCGAGGGGCCTCGTGTGCCCAGTGGGAGGCTACGGTCAGAGGCCCGCCCTAAAATGGGAAGAAATGCACAGCGGCAGAGCGACGAAAATAGTCGCCCAGGCCGGTGGGCTATAGCCTTTGGTCTGCGGGGGTTGGAGTGGGGGTTTCGGGGATTCTGGGCATCGGAAATGGGTCTAGTCTTTTCGAGGGTCCTCTAGTGCCCAGTGGGAGGCTACGGTCAGAGTCCTGCCGTAAAGTAGCAAGAAATGCCCAGCGGCGCAGCGCGCGAAATAGTCGTTGAGGCCGGTGGGCTATAGAATTTGGTCCACGGGGGTTGGGGAGGGGGGTTTGCAAGCTCTGGGAGTCGGAAATGGGCACAGTCTTTTCGAGGGGCCTCGTGTGCCCAGTGGGAGGGTACGGTCAGAGGCCAGCCCTAAAAAGGCAAGAATCGTGACAATGGCACAAAGACGCGAAATAGTCACCAAGGCCGGTGGGCTATAGCCTTTGGCCCGCGGGGGTTGGGGAGGGGGTTCGGGGACTATGGGTGTTGGAAATGGGTCTCGTGTGCTTAGTGGGAGCCTACGGTCAGAGGCCTGGGCTAAAAAGACAAGAAATGCCTGGCGGCACAGCGCGCGAATTTGTTGCCGAGGCCGGTGGGCTATAGCCTTTGGTCCGCGGAGGTTGGGGAGGGGGGTTCAGGGGCTCTGGGCTTCGGAATTGGGTCCAGTCTTTTTGAGGGGCCTCGTACACTCAGTGGGAGCCTACGGTCAGAGGCCTGCCCTAAAAAGGCAAGAAATGCCCCGCAGCGCACCGCGCTAAATAGTCTTCGAGCCCGGTGGGCTATAGCCTTTGGTCCGCGGGGGTTGGGGAGGGGGGTTAGGGGGCATTGGGTGTCAGAAATGGGTTTAGTCTTTTCTAGGAGCCTCGTGCACCCACTGGCAGGCTGCGGTCAGAGGCCTACCCAAAAATGGCAAGAAATGCCCAGCGGCACAGCGCGCAAAACAGTCGCCGAGGCCGGTGGGCTGTAGCTTTTGGTCCGCGGGGGTTGGCGTGGGGGGTTCGGGGGCTCTGGGCATCGGAAATTGGTACAATCTTTTCGAGGGGCCTCTTGTGCCCAGTGGGAGGCTACGGTCAGATGCCCGCCCCAAAATGGCAGGAAATGAACAGCGGCAGAGCGCGCGAAATAGATGCCAAGGTCGGTGGGCTATAGCCTTTGGCCCTCGGGGGTTGGGGAGCGGGTTCAAGGCTCGTGTCGAAATGGGTCTAGTCTTTGAGGCCCCATGTTCGGAGCCTACGGTCGAGGATCGCCCAAAAGCCCAGAATGCCCCGCGCAGACGCGAAATAATCGCTGAGTCCGCTGGACTATGGCCGTTGGTCCGGGGTCAGGGGTTCGGGGCTCGGGGCCGGAATGGGTCCGCTTTTGAGGGGCCCGTGTACCCAGTGGGAGGCTACGGTCAGAGGCCTGCCCTAAAATGGCAAGAAATGCCCATCGGCGCAGCGCGCGAAATACGCTCCGAGCCCGGTGGGCTATAGCCTTTGGTCCGCGCGGGTTGGGGAGGGGGGTTCGGGGGCTCTGGGCATCGAAAATGGGTACAGTCTTTTCGACGGGCCTCGTGTGTCCAGTGGGAGGCTACGGCAGAGGCCCGCCCTAAAATGGTAAGAAAAGCCCAGCGGCACAGCACGCGAAATAGTCACCGAGGCCGGTGGGCTATAGCCTTTGGTCCGCGGGGGTTGGGGAGGGGGGTTCGGGGGCTCTAGGAATCGGAAATGGGTACAGTGTTTTCAAGGGTCCTTGTGTGCCCAGTGGGAGGCTACGGTCAGAGTCCTGCTCTAAAATGGCAAGAAATGCCCAGCGGCGCAGCGCGCGAAATAGTCGCTGAGGCCGGTGGGCTATAGCCTTTGGTCCGCGGCGGTTGGGTAGGGGGTTCTGGGGATCTGGGCGTCGGAAATGGGTACAGTCCTTTCGCTGGTCCTCGTGTGCCCATTTGGAGGCTACGGTCAGAATCCTGCCCTAAAATAGCAAGAAATGCCCAGTGTCGCAGCGCGTGAAATATTCGCCGAGGCCGGTGGGCTACAGTGTTTGGTCTGCGGGGGTTAGGGAGGGGGGTTCCGGGATTCTGGGCATCGAAAATGGGTACAGTCTTTTCGAGGTCCTCGCATGCCCAGTGGGAGGCTACTGTCAGAGGCCTGCCCTAAAAGGGCAAGAAATACCAAGCGATCCAGCGCGCGAAATATTCGCCAAGGCCGGTGGGATATAGCCTTTGGTCCGCGGGGTTGGGTAGGGGGGTTCTGGGGATCTGGGCGTCAGAAATGGGTACAGTCTTTTCGAGGGGCCTCGTGTGCCCAGTGGGAGGCTACCGTCAGAGGCCTGCCCTAAAAGGGCAAGAAATACCCAGCGATACAGCGCACGAAATAGTCGCCGAGGCCGATGGGATACACCCTTTGGTCCGCGGGGGTTGGGGTGGGGGGTTATAGGGCTCTGGGCGTCGGAAATGGGTACAGTCTTTTCGAGGGTCCTCGTGTGCCCAGTGGGAGGCTACGGTCAGAAGCCTGCCCTAAAATGACAGGAAATGACCAGCGGCGCAGCGCTTGAAATAGTCACCGAGGCCGGTTGTCTATAGCCTATGGCCCGTGGGGGTTGGGGAACGGGGTTCGGGGGCTCTGGGCATCGGAAATGGGTACAGCCTTTTCGAGGGTCCTCGTGTGCCCAGTGGGAGGCTAAGGTCAGAAGCCTGCCCTAAAATGGCAAGAAATGTCCAGCGGAGCAGTGCGCGTAATAGTCTCCGAGCCCAGTGGGCTATCGCCTTTGGTCCGCGGTGGTTGGGGTAGGGGGTTCGGGGGCTCTGGGCGTCGGAAATGGGTCGAGTCTTTTCGAGGGGCCTCGTGTGAACAGTTGGAGGCTACGGTCAAAGGACTGCCTTAAAAGGGCAAGAAATGCTCAGCGATGCAGCGCGTGAAATAGTCGCCGAGGCCGGTGGGCTATAGCCTTTTGTCCGCGGGGGTTGTGTAGGGGGGTTCGGGGGTTCTGGACGTCGGAAATGGGTACAGTCTTTTCGAGGGGCCTCGTGTGCCCAGTGGGAGGCTACGGTCAGAGGCCTGCCCTAAAAGGCCAAGAAATGCTCAGCGATGCAGCGCGTGAAATAGTCGCCGAGGCCGGTGGGCTATAGCCTTTGTCCGCGGGGGTTGTGTAGGGGCGTTATGGGGATCTGGGCGTTGGAAATGGGTACAGTCCTTTCGATGGTCCTCGTGCGACCATTGGGAGGCTACGGTCAGTATCCTGCCCTAAAATAGCAAGAAATGCCCAGCGTCGCAGCGCGTGAAATAGTCCCCGAGGCCGGTGGGCTACAGCGTTTGGTCCACGGGGGTTAGAGAGGGGGGTTCGGGGGCTCTGGGAGTCGGAAATGGGTACAGTCTTTTCGAGGGGCCTCCTGTGCCGAGTGGGAGGCTACCGTCAGAGGCCTGCCCTAAAAAGGGAAGAAATTCCAAGCAGCGCAGCGCGCGAAAAGGTCGCCTAGGCCGGTGGGCTATAGCCTTCGGTCCGCGGGGGTTGGTGATGGGGGCTCGGGGGCTCTGGGTGTCGGAAATGGTTACAGTCTTTTCAAGGGTCCTCTTGTGCCCAGTGGGAGGCTACGGTCAGAAGCCTGCCCTAAAATGACAAGAAATACCCAGCGGCACAGCGCGTGAAATAGTCACCGAGGCCGGTTGGCTATAGCCTATGGTCCGCGGGGGTTGGGGAGGGGGGTTCGGGGGCTCCGGGCGTCGGAAATGGGAACAGCCTTTTCGAGGGGCCTCGTGTGCCCAGTGGGAGGCAACGATCAGAGGCCTGCCCTAAAAATGCAAGAAATACCCAGTGACGCAGCGCGCGAAATAGTCGCCGGGGCCGGTGGGCTATAGCCTTTGGTCTGCGGGGTTTGGGAGGGGGTTCGGGGACTCTGGGCATCGGAAATGGGTCTAGTCTTTTTCAGGGGCCTCGTGTGCTCAGTGGGAGCCTACGGTCTGATGTCTGACCTAAAAACCCAAGAAATGCCCCGCGGCGAAGCGCGCGAAATAGTCTCCGAGCCCGGTGGGCTATCGCCTTTTGTCCGCGGTGGTTGGGGTAGGGGGTTCTGGGTCTCTGGGCATCGGAAATGGGTACACTCTTTTCGAGGGTCCTCGTGTGCCCAGTGGGAGGCTACGGTCAGAAGCCTGCCCTAAAATGGCAAGAAATACCCAGCGGCGCAGCACGTGAAATAGTCGCCGAGGCCGGTGGGCTATAGCCTTTGGTCCGCGGGGGTTGGTGACGGGGGTTCGGGGGCTCTTGGCTTCGGAAATGGGTGCAGTCTTTTTGAGAGTCCTCGTGTGCCCAGTGGGAGGCTACGGTCAGAGGACTACCCTAAAATAACAAGAAACGCCCAGCGGCGCAGTGCACGAAATAGTCGCCGGGGCCGTTGGGCTATATCGTCTGCTCGACGGGGTTAGAGGGGGTTCGGGGTTCGGGCGCCGAAATGGGTCCGCCTTTACGGGGCCTGTGACCAGTTGAGGCTACGGTCAAAGGCCCCGCCTTAAATGGGCAAGAAATACCCACATGCAGCACAAGAAAATAGTGGCCGAGGCCGATGGGCTATAGCCTTTGGTCCGCGGGGGTTGGGGAGGGGGGTTCGGGGCCTCTGGGCATTGGAAATGTGTACAGTCTTTTCAAGGAGCCACGTGATCCCAGACGGAGGCTACTGTCAGAAGCCTAGCCTAACATGGCAAGAAATGACCAGCGACGCCGCGCGTGAAATAGTCGCCGGGGCCGGTGGGCTATAGCCTTTGGTCCGCTGGGGTCGGGAGGGGGTTCGGGCCTGGGCATTGGTACGTGTACAGCCTTTCAAGGGGCCTCGTAGCCCAGTGGAGGCTATGGTCAGAAGCCCGCCAGAAATGGCAAGAAATACCCAGCGGCGCAGCACGTGAAATAGTCGCCGAGGCCGGTGGGCTATAGCCTTTGGTCCGCGGGGGTTGGTGAGGGGGGTTCGGGGGCTCTTGGCTTCGGAAATGGGTACAGTCTTTTTGAGAATCCTCGTGTGCCCAGTGGGAGGCTACGGTCAGAGGCCTACCCTAAAATAACAAGAAACGCCCAGCGGCGCAGTGCGCGAAATAGTCGCCTAGGCCGGTGGGCTATAGCCTTTGGTCCGCGGGGGTTGGGGAGGGGTTTCGGGGGCTCTGGGCGTCAGAAATGGGTACAGCACTTTCGAGGTTCCTCGTGTGCCCAGTCGGAGGCTACGGTCAGAGGCCTGCCATAAAATGGCAAGAAATGCCCAGCGGCGCAGCGCGTAAAATAGTAGCCGACGCCTGTGGCTATAGTCTTTGTTCGCGAAATAGTCTCCGAGCCAGGTGGGTTATAGCGTTTGGTCCGCGAGGGTTGGGGATGGGTGTTCTGGGGTTCTGGCCGAAATGGGTACGGTCTTTCGAGGGTCCTTGTGTGCCTGAGGCTAGGCTACAAGCCCCGCCCTAAAATGACAAGACATGCCCAGTGGCGCAACGCGTGGAATAGTCGCCGACGCCGGTGGGCTATAGCCTTTGGTCCGCGTGGCTTGGGGAGGGGCGTTCGGGGGCTCTGGGCGTCGGAAATGGGTACAGTCTTTTTGAGGAGCGTCGCGTGCCCAGTGCGAGACTACGGTCAGAGGCCTGCCCTAAAAGGGCAAGAAATGCACAGCGATGCAGCGCGTGAAATAGTCGCCGAGGCCGGTGGGCTATAGCTTTTGGTCCGCGGGGCCGGGAGGCGTCGGGGCTCGCCGAAATGGGTACAGTCTTTTTGAGGGTCCTCGTGCGCCCAGTTGGTGACTACGGTCAGAGGCCTGCCGAAAAATGGCAATAAATACCAAGCGGCTCAGCGCGTGAAATAGTTGCCGAGGGCGGTGGGCTATAGCTTTTGGTCCGCGGGGGTTGGGGAGGGGGGTTCGAGGCCTCTGGGCATCAGAAATGAATAAAGGCTTTTCGAGGGTCCTCGTGTGCCCAGTGGGAGGCTACGGTCGGAAGCCTGCCGTAAAATGGCAAGTAATGCCCAGCGGCGCAGCGCGTGAAATAGTCGCCGAGGCCGGTGGGCTATAGCCTTTGGTCCGCGGGGGCCGGGAGGGAGTTCGGGGCCTCGCATCGGAAATGGCATAGCTTTTCGTGGGTCCTCTTGTACCCTGTGGTTGGCTACGGTCTGAGGCTTGCCATAAACGGGCAATAAATACCCTGCATTGCAGCGTGCTAAATTTTCATCGTGGCGGGTGGGATATAGCCTTTGGTCCGCTGGGCCGGGAGGGAGTTCGGGGCCTGCCGAAAATGGGTACAGTCTTTTCGAGGTTCCTCGTGTGCCCAGTCGGAGGCTACGGTCAGAGGCCTGCCATAAAATGGCAAGAAATGCCCAGCAGCGCAGCGCGTAAAATAGTAGCCGACGCCTGTGGCTATAGTCTTTGTTCGCGCGGGGGTTCGGGAGGGGGGTTCGAGGGTTCTGGGTGTCGGAAATGGGTACAGTCTTTTCGAGGGTCCTCGTGTGCCCTGTGGGAAGTTACGGTCAGAGGCCTGCCCTAAAATGGCAAGAAATGTCCAGCGGCGCAGCACGTGAAATAGTTGCCAACGCCGGTGGGCTATAGCCTTTGGTCCGCGGGGCCGGGAGGGGTTTCGGGCCTGGTCGCCGGAAATGGCAGTTTACGAGGGTCCTCGTGGCTGGCTGGGAGGCTACGGTCAGAAGCCCGCCAAAATGGCAGGTACGCACAGCGCGCGCAGCGCGGAAATAGTCGCCGAGGCCGTGGGCTATAGCCTTTGGTCCGCTGGGGTCGGGAGGGGACTTCTAGGCTCGCATCGGAAATGGGTACAGCCTTTTCGAGGGTCCTCGCAGCCAGAGGAGGCTACGGTCGAGGGCTGCGCTTAAAAGCGGCAAGAAATACCCAGTGATGCAGCGGCAAATAGTCGCCGAGGCCGGTGGGCTATAGCCTTTGTTCCGCTGGGGTGGAGAGGGGTTTTGCGGGTTCGGCCGGAAATGGGTAACGGTCTTTTCGAGGGTCCTTGTGTGCCTGGGAGGCTACCAGAAGCCCGCCCTAAAATCACAAGACATGCTCAGCGCGCAGCTGCGGAAATAGTCGCCGAGGCCGGTGGGCTATAGCCTGGTCCGCTGGGGCTGGGAGGCGCTCGGGGCCTGGGTGTCGGAAATGGGTAGTGTCTTTCGAGGGTCCTCGTGGTGCTCAAGTGGGAGGCTAGGCAGAGGCCTGCCCTAAAATAGCAAGAAATGCCCAGGGGCGCAGCGCGTGAAATAGTCATCGAGGCCGGTGGGCTATAGCTGGGTCCGCGGGGCCGGGAGGGCCGCTCGGGGCCTCGGGCGCGAAATGGGTACAGTCTTTTAGGGTCCTCGGCGCCAAAGTGGTGACTACGGCCGAGGCCTGCCAAAAAATGGCAAGAAATACCAAGCGGATCAGCGCGTGAAATAGTTGCCGAGGGCGGTGGGCTATAGGTTTTGGTCCGCGGGGGTTGGGGAGGGGGGTTCGGGGGCTCTGGGCATCAGAAATGAATAAAGGCTTTTCGAGGGTCCTCGTGTGCCTAGTGGGAGGCTATGGACAAAAGCCTGCCGTAAAATGGCAAGTAATGCCCAGCGGCGCAGCGCGTGAAATAGTCGCCGAGGCCGGTGGGCTATAGCCTTCGTCCGCGGGTCGGTGGGGGTTCGGGGCTCGCACGGAAATGGCATGCCTTTTCGAGGGTCCTCGTGAACCCAGTGGGAGGCTACGGTCAGAGGCCTGCCCTAAAAGGGCAAAAAATACCCATCGATGCAGCGTGCGAAATAGTCATCGAGGCCGGTGGGCTATAGCCTTTGGTCCGCGGGGGTTGGGGAGGGGAGTTCGGGGGCTCTGGGCGTCGAAAATGGGTACAGTCTTTTCGAGGTTCCTCGTGTGCCCAGTCGGAGGCTACGGTCAGAGGCCTGCCATAAAATGGCAAGAAATGCCCAGCAGCGCAGCGCGTAAAATAGTAGCCGACGCCTGTGGCTATAGTCTTTGTTCGCGCGGGGGTTCGGGAGGGGGGTTCGAGGGTTCTGGGTGTCGGAAATGGGTACAGTCTTTTCGAGGGTCCTCGTGTGCCCTGTGGGAAGTTACGGTCAGAGGCCTGCCCTAAAATGGCAAGAAATGTCCAGCGGCGCAGCACGTGAAATAGTTGCCAACGCCGGTGGGCTATAGCCTTTGGTCCGCGGGGGTTGGGGAGGGGGTTTCGGGGGCTCTGGTCGTCGGAAATGGGTACAGTCTTTACGAGGGTCCTCGTGTGGCCAGTGGGAGGCTACGCCGAAGCTCGCCAGAAATGGCAAGTACGCCCAGCGCAGCGTGAAATAGTCGACGAGGCCGGTGGGCTATAGCCTGGTCCGCTGGGGTGGGAGGGGATTCTAGGGCTCTGGGCATCGGAAATGGGTACAGTCTTTTCGAGGGTCCTCGTGTGCCCAGTAGGAGGCTACGGTCAGAGGGCTGCGCTAAAAGGGCAAGAAATACCCAGTGATGCAGCGTGCGAAATAGTCGTCGAGGCCGGTGGGCTATAGCCTTTGTTCCGCGGGGGTTGGAGAGGGGTTTTATGGGGTTCGGGGCGTCGGAAATGGGTACGGTCTTTTCGAGGGTCCTTGTGTGCCCAGTGGGAGGCTACAGTCAGAAGCCTGCCCTAAAATCACAAGACATGCCCAGCGGCGCAGCGCGTGAAATAGTCGCCGAGGCCGGTGGGCTATAGCCTTTGGTCCGCTGGGCCGGGAGGCGCTCGGGGCCTCGTCGGAAATGGGTAGGGTCTTTTCGAGGGTCCTCGTGTGCCCAGTGGGAGGCTATGTTAGAGGCCTGCCCTAAAATAGCAAGAAATGCCCAGGGGCTCAGCGCGTGAAATAGTCATCGAGGCCGGTGGGCTATAGCGCGGTCCGCTGGGGCCGGGAGGGCCGCTCGGGGCTCGCCGAAATGGCATTTTTTGAGGGTCCTCGTGCGCCCAGTGGGTGACTACGGTCAGAGGCCTGCCCAAAAATGGCAAGAAATACCAAGCGGATCAGCGCGTGAAATAGTTGCCGAGGGCGGTGGGCTATAGGTTTTGGTCCGCGGGGGTTGGGGAGGGGGGTTCGGGGGCTCTGGGCATCAGAAATGGGTAAAGTCTTTTCGAGGGACCTAGTGCCTGGGCGGGGAGGCTACGGTCAAGCCCGCCAGAAATGGCGAGTAATGCGCAGTGGCGCAGCGCGTGAAATAGTCGCCGAGGCCGGTGGGCTATAGCCTTTGGTCCGCGGGGCCGGGAGGCGCCTGGGCTCGCATCGGAAATGGGTACAGTCTTTTCGAGGGTCCTCGTGTACCCAGTGGGAGGCTACGGTCAGAGCCCTGCCCTAAAAGGGCTAGAAATACCCAGCGATGCAGCGTGCGAAATAGTTATCGAGGCCGGTGGGCTATAGCCTTTGGTCCGCTGGGGCGGGAGGGTGTTCTGGGGCCCGGGCGCCGTAAAAGGGTATGCCTTTTCGAGGGTCCTCGTGTGCCCAGTGGGAGGCTACGGTCAGAAGCCTGCCCTAAAATGGCAAGACATCCCCAGCGGCGCAGCGCGTGAAATAGTCATCGAGGCCGGTGGGCTATAGCCTTTGGTCCGCGGGGGTTGGGGAGGGGCGTTCGGGGGCTCTGGGCGTTGGAAATGGGTACAGTCTTTTCGAGGGTCCTCGTGTGCCCAGTGGGAGGCTACGTTAGAGGCCTGCCCTTAAATAGCAAGAAATGCCCAGGGGTGCAGCGCGTGAAATAGTCGCCGAGGCCGGTGGGCTATAGCGTTTGGTCCGCGGGGGTTGGGGAGGGCCGTTCGGGGGCTCTGGGCGTCAGAAATGGGTATAGTCTTTTTGAGGGTCCTCGTGCGCCCAGTGGGTGACTACGGTCAGAGGCCTGCCCAAAAATGGCAAGAAATACCAAGCGTATCAGCGCGTGAAATATTTGCCGAGGGCGGTGGGCTATAGCTTTTGGTCCGCGGGGGTTGGGGAGGGGGGTTCGGGGGCTCTGGGCATCAGAAATGAATAAAGGCTTTTCGAGGGTCCTCGTGTGCCCAGTGGGAGGCTACGGTCAGAAGCCTGCCGTAAAATGGCGAGTAATGCGCAGCGGCGCAGCGCGTGAAATAGTCGCCGAGGCCGGTGGGCTATAGCCTTTGGTCCCTGGGCTGGGAGGGGGTTCTGGGCCTCGCATCGGAAATGGGTACAGTCTTTTCGAGGGTCCTCGTGTACCCAGTGGGAGGCTACGGTCAGAGGCCTGCCCTAAAAGGGCAAGAAATACCCAGCGATGCAGCGTGCGAAATAGTCATCGAGGCCGGTGGGCTATAGCCTTTGGTCCGCGGGGGGTGGGGAGGGGCGTTCTGGGGCCTCGAGTCGAAAGGGTACATGCCTTTTCGAGGGTCCTCGTGTGCCCAGTGGGAGGCTACGGTCAGAAGCCTGCCCTAAAATGACAAGACATGCCCAGCGGCGCAGCGCGTGAAATAGTCATCGAGGCCGGTGGGCTATAGCCTGGGTCCGCTGGGCCGGGAGGGCGCTCGGGGCCTGGGCGCTGGAAGTGGGTACAGCTTTTCGAGGGTCCTCGTGGTGCCTGGGAGGCTACGCGTAGAGGCCTGCCCTTAAATAGCAAGAAATGCCTGTGGGCGCAGCGCGTGAAATAGTCACCGAGGCCAGTGGGTTATAGCCTTTGGGCTGCGGGGGTTGGGGAGGGGGGTTCAGGGGTTCTGGGGGTCGGAAATGGGTACAGTCTTTTTGAGGGGCGTCGCGTGCCCAGTACGAGACTACGGTCAGAGGCCTGCCCTAAAATAGCAAGAACTGCCCAGGGGCGCAGCGCGTGAAATAGTCATCGAGGCCGGTGGGCTATAGCCTTTGGTCCGCGGGGGTTGGGGTGGGGGGTTCGGGGGCTCTGGGCGTCAGAAATGGGTACAGTCTTTTTGAGGGTCCTCGTGCACCCAGTGGGTGACTACGGTCAGAGGCCTGCCCAAAAATGGCAATAAATACCAAGCGGCTAAGCGCGTGAAATAGTTGCCGAGGGCGGTGGGCTATAGCTTTTGGTCCGCGGGGGTTGGGGAGGGGGGTTCGGGGGCTCTGGGCATCAGAAATGAATAAAGGCTTTTCGAGGGTCCTCGTGTGCCCAGTGGGAGGCTACGGTCAGAAGCCTGCCGTAAAATGGCAAGTAATGCCCAGCGGCGCATCGCGTGAAATTGTCGCCGAGGCCGGTGGGCTATAGCCTTTGGTCCGCGGGGGTTGGGGAGGGAAGTTCTGGGGCTCTGGGCATCGGAAATGGGTACAGTCTTTTCGAGGGTCCTCGTGTGGCCAGTGGGAGGCTACGGTCAGAGGCCTGCCCCAAAATGGCAAGAAATGCCCAGCGGCGCAGCGCGTGAAATAGTCACCGAGGCCGGTGGGCTATAGCCTTTGGTACGCGGGGGTTGGGGAGGGGGTTTCGAGGGCTCTGGTCGTCGGAAATGGGTACAGTATTTTCGAGGGTTCTCGTGTGCCCAGTGGGAGGCTACGGTCAGAGGCCTGCCCTAAAATGGCAAGAAATGCCCAGCGGCGCATCGCGTGAAATTGTCGCCGAGGCCGGTGGGTTATAGCCTTTTGTCCGCGGGGGTTGGGGAGGCATGTTCGGGGCTCTAGGCATCGGAAATGGGCAGTCTTTCGAGGGTCCTCGTGGCTGCCGGGAGGCTACGGTCAGACGCCTGCCCTAAAATGGCAGGAAATGTCCAGCGGCGCAGCACGTGAAATAGTCGCCGAGACCGGTGGGCTATAGCCTGGTCCGCGGGGCCGGGAGGCGCTCGGGGCTCTGGCGCCGGAAATGGGTACAGCCTGAGGGTCTCGTGCCCAGTGGGAGGCTAAGGTCAGAAGCCTACCCTAAAATGGCAAGAAATGTCCAGCGGAGCAGCGCGTGAAATAGTCACCGAGGCCGGTGGGCTATAGCCTTTGGTCCGCGGGGGTTGGGGAGGGAGTTTCGGGGGCTCTGGTCGTCGGAAATGGGTACAGTCTTTTCGAGGGTCCTCGTGTGCCCAGTGGGAGGCTACGGTCAGAGGCCTGCCATAAAATGGGAAGAAATGCCCAGCGGCGCAGCTCGTGAAATAGTCACCCGAGGCCGGTGGGCTATAGCCTTTGGTCCGCGGGGGTTGGGGAGGATGTTTCGGGGGCTCTGGTCATCGGAAATGGGTACAGTCTTTTTTAGGGTCCTCGTGTGCCCAATGGGAGGCTACGGTCAGAGGCCTGCCCAAAATGGCAAGAAATGCCCAGCCGCGCATCGCGTGAAATTGTCGCCGAGGCCGGTGGGCTATAGCCTTTGGTCCGCGGGGGTTGGGGAAGGAAGTTCTGGGGATCTGGGCATCGGAAATGGGTACAGTCTTTTCGAGGGTCCTCGTGTGCCCAGTGGGAGGCTACGGTCAGAGGGCTGCCCTAAAATGGGAAGAAATGCCCAGCGGCGCAGCGCGTGAAATAGTCTCCCGAGGCCGGTGGGCTATAGCTTTTGGTCCGCGGGGGTTGGGGAGGGTGTTTCGGGGGCTCTGGTCGTCGGAAATGGGTACAGTCTTTTTTAGGGTCCTCGTGTGCCCAATGGGAGGCTACGGTCAGAAGCCTGCCCTAAAATGGCAAGAAATGCCCAGCGGCGCAGCGCGTGAAATAGTCACCGAGGCCGGTGGGCTATAGCCTTTGGTTCTGGGGCCGGGAGGAAGTTCTGGGGCTCTGGGCGTTGGAAATGGGTACAGACTTTTCGAGGGTCCTCGTGTTCCCAGTGGGAGGCTACGATCAGAACCCTGCCCTAAAATAGCAAGAAATGCCCAGCGGCGCAGCGCGTGAAATAGTCGCCGAGGCCGGTGGGCTATAGCCTTTGGTCCGCGGGGGTTGGGGAGGGAAGTTCTGGGGCTCTGGGCATCGGAAATGGGTACAGTCTTTTCGAGGGTCCTCGCAGGCTGCTGGGAGGCTACGGTCGAGGCCCGCCCCAAAATGGCAAGAAATGCCCAGCGCGCAGCTGCTAAATAGTCACCGAGGCCGGTGGGCTATAGCCTGGTCCGCGGGGCTGGGGAGGGGTTTCGGGGCCTGGCCGCCGGAAATATGTACAGTCTTTTCGAAAGGCCCCTGCAGCCAGCTGGAGGCTACGGCCGTAACCCCGCCCTAAAATGACAAGATACTCAAATAGTCACCGAGGCCGGTTGGCTATAGCCTTGGTCCGCTGGGCCGAGGAGGGGGTTCGGGGTTCTGTGGTCAGAAATGGCATAGCTCTTTCGAGTGTCCCTGCAGCCTGAGGCTACGGTCGAGGCCCGCCTTGTAATGGCAAGACACGCCCAGCGCGCAGCTGAAATATTCGCCGAGGCCGTGGGCTATAGCCTGGTCCACGGGCCGAGGGGCGCTGGGGCCTGGGCGTCCGGTGGTTACAGCCTTTTCGAGTGTCCTCGCAGCCCAGCGGAGGCTACGGTCGAGGCCCGCGCTAAATGGCAAGAAATGCCCAGCGCGCAGCGCCAGTGAAATGGTCACCGAGGCCGGTGGATATAGCCTTTGGTCCGCTGGGCTGGGAGGAAGTTCGGGGCTCGCCGAAATGGGTACGGTCTTTCGAGGGTCCTCGTGTTCCTGGGAGGCTACGGTCAAGCCTGCCCTAAAATGGCAAGACATACCCAGCGCCTTAAATAGCCGCTGAGGCCGGTGGGCTATAGCCTGGTCCGCGGGGCCGGGAGGGGCGCTCGGGCTCGCCCAAAATGGGTACGCCTCGAGGGTCCTCGTGTGCCCAGTGGGAGGCTACGGTCAGAAGCCTGCACTAAAATGGCAAGAAATACCAAGCGGCGAATCGCGTGAAATAGTCACCGAGGCCGGTGGGCTATAGCCTTTGGTCCGCTGGGAGAGGAAGTTCCGGGCTCAAGGCCGGAAATGGGTACAGTCTTTTCGAGGGTCCTCGTATGCCCAGTGGAAGGCTACGATCAGAAGCCTGCCCTAAAATAGCAAGAAATGCCAAGCGGCGCAGCACGTGAAATAGTAGCAGAGGCCCGGGCTATAGCCTGGCCCCTCGGGGCCGGGGAGGGCGCTCGGGGCCTGGGTGTCGGAAATGGCATGCCTTTTCGAGAGTCCTGCGCTGGGAGGTTACGGTCAGGGCCTGCCCTAAATGGCAAGAAATGCACAGCGCACAGTGTGAAGAATAGTCGCCGAGGCCGGTGGCTATAGGCCGGTCCGTGGGGGTGGGAGGGGTTTCGGGGCTCGCCGGAAATATGTACGCCTTTTCGAGGGTCCTCGTGGTGCCCAAGTGGGGAGGTTACGGTCAAGCCTGCCCTAAATGGCAAGAAATGCCCAGCGGCGATCGGTGAAATAGTCGCAGAGGCCGAAGGTGGTTTATAGCCTTTTGGTCCGCGGGGTTGTGGAGGGGTTCGGGGTTCGCCATCTGAAATGTGTACAGCCTTTTTCGAAAGTGTCCTCGCAGCCTGGGGAGGCTACTGCCGAGGCTCGCGCTAAATGGCAAGAAATGCCCAACGGCGCAGTCAGGAAATAGTCGCCGAGGCCGGGGCTATAGCTGGGGCTGGGAGGGGCGCTCGGGGCCCGGTGTCGGAAATGGGTAGTCTTTCGAGGGTCCCGCGCTCTGGGGAGGTTACGGTCAGTGGCCTGCCCTAAAATGGCACGAAATGCACAGCGGCGCAGCGAAATAGTCGCCGAGGCCGGTGGGCTACATAGCCTTTGGTCCGAGGCTGGGAGGGGGCTCGGGCTCGTCGCCGGAAATATGTACAGTCTTTTCGAGGGTCCTAGTGTGCCCAAGGGAGGTTACGGCCAAGCCCTAAATGGCAAGAATGCCCAGCCGCGCGATCGCGGAAATAGTCCGCAGAGGCCGATGGTTTATAGCCTTTGGGTCCGCTGGGCCGTGGAGGGGGTTCGGGGCCCTGTCATCCCGAAATGTGTACGCTTTTCGAGTGTCCTCGCAGGCCCACTGAGGCTACGTCGAGGCCCGCGCTAAATGGCAAGAAATGCCCAATGCGCAGCTCGTGAAAATAGTCGCCGAGGCCGGGCTATAGCAACCGCTGGGCCCGCTGGGGTCGGGAGGGCTCGGGGCTCTTGATGAAGGCATGCTTCTTTTCGGAAATGGGTCTTTTCGTGGGTGCCCGCCAAAGGGGAGGCTACGGCTGTGGCCTCGCCCTAAAATGGCAAGAAATGCCCAGCGGCACAGGACGTGAAATAATCGACGAGGCCGTGGGATATAGCCTTGGTCCCATGGGGCCTGGGAGAGCGGAAATGGGTACATGCCTTTTCGAGGGTCCTCGTAGTGTCTGTGGAGGCTACGGTCGAGGCCTGCCCTAAATGACAAGAAATGCCCAGCGCGCAGCGTGAAATAGTCACCGAGACCGTGGGCTATAGCCTTTGGTCCGCGGGGTTGGGAGAGGAAGTTCGGGGCTCTGGGCGCCGGAAATCGGGTATGCCTTTTCGAGGGTCCTCGTGTGCCCAGCTGGAGGCTACGAATCAAGCCTGCCCTAAAATAGCAAGAAATGCCTGGCGCAGCGCTGCGTGAAATAGTCACCGAGGCCGGTGGGCTATAGCCTGGCCCGCTGGGGCCGGGGAGGCGCTCGGGGCCTGGTGTCGGAAATGGGTACAGTCTTTCGAGGGTCCTCGCGCCTCAGGGAGGCTACGGTCCGTGGACCGCCCTAAATGACAAGAAATGCCCAGCGCAAGGAAATAGTTGCCGAGGCCGTGGGCTATAGCCTTGGTCCGCTGGGGAGGGGCGCTCGGGGTTCCGGGCGTCCAAATGGGTACATGCCTTTTCGAGGGTCCTCGCAGCTGGGAGGCTACGGCCGAGGCCCGCGCTAAAATGGCAAGAAATTCCCAGCGCGCAGCGCTGAAATAGTCCGCCGAGGCCGGTGGGCTATAGCCTTTGGCCCGCTGGGGCCGGGAGGGGCGTCGGGGCCTGGGTGTCGGAAATGGGTACAGTCTTTCGAGGGTCCTCGCGCGCCTGGGAGAGGCTACGGTCAGAAGCCTGCCCTAAAATGGCAAGAAATGCCCAGCGGCGCATCGCGTGAAATAGTCGCCGAGGACGGTGGCATATAGCCTTTGGTCAGCGGGGTTGGGAGGGGCATCGGGGCCTCGCCGAAATGGGTACGCCTTTTCGAGGGTCCTCGTGCCTGGGAGGCTACGGCGAAGCCTGCCCTAAAATGGCAAGAAATGCCCAGCGGCGCATCGCGAAATAGTCGCCGAGGACGGTGGCCTATAGCGTTTGGTCCGCTGGGCCGGGGAGGGTATCGGGCCCGGTCGTCGGAAATGGGTACAGTCTTTTCGAGGGTCCTCGTGTGCCCAGTGGGAGGCTACGGTCAGAAGCCTGTCCTAAAATGGCAAGAAATGCCCAGCGGCGCAGCGCGTGAAATAGTCGCCGAGGCCGGTGGGCTATAGCCTTTGGTCCGGGGGCCGCTGGGAGGGGGTTCGGGATTTGTCGCCCGAAATGGGTACATGCCTTTTTCGAGTGTCCTCGTGCCCAGCTGGAGGCTACGGTCGAGGCCCGCGCTAAATGGCAAGAAATTCCCAGCGGCGCAGCGCGTGAAATAGTCCGCCGAGGCCGGTGGGCTATAGCCTTGGCCCGCGGGGCCGGGGAGGGGCGCTCGGGGCCTGGGTGTCAAATGGGTACAGTCTTTCGAGTGTCCTCGCAGTGCCTGGGGAGGCTACGGTCGAGGCCCGCGCTTAAAATGTCAAGAAATGCCCAGCGCGCAGCGCTGAAATAGTCGCCGACGCCGTGGGCTATAGCCTTGGCCCGGGGTTGGGAGGGGTATCGGGGCCCGCCGAAATGGGCAATTTTTCGAGGGTCCTCGCGTGCTGGGAGGCTACGGTCAGGACTGCCCTAAATGGCAAGAAATGCCCAGAGGCACAAAGGCAGGAAATAGCCGCCGCGGCCGGTGGGATATCGCTTTGGTCCGCGGGGCCGGGAGGGTGTTTCGGGGCCTCGCCGAAATGGGTACGATCTTTCGAGGGTCCTCGTAGCCTGGGAGGCTACGGTCAAGCTCGCCTAAATGGCAAGACATGCCCGGGCGCAAAGGCGTCAAATAGTTGCCGAGGCCGGTGGGCTATAGCCGGTCCGCGGGGTCGGGAGGGCGTCGGGGCTCTGGTCGTCGGAATTGGTTACATTCTTTTCGAGGGTCCTCGTGTGCCCAGTGGAGGCTACGGTCAGAAGCCTGCCCTAAAATGGCAAGAAATGCCCAGCGGCACATCGCGTGAAATTGTTGCCGAGGCCGGTGGTCTATAGCCTTCGGTTCCCGGGGGTTGGGGAGGCGGGTTCGGGGGTTCCGCCGCGAATGGGTACAGTCTTTTCGAGTGTCCTCGTGCCCAGTGGGAGGCTACGGTCGAGGCCCGCGCTTAAATGGCAAGAAATGCCCAGCCGCAGCGCTGCGTGAAATAGTCGCCGAGGCCGGTGGGCTATAGTTTGGCCCGCGGGGCCGGGAGGGCGCTCGGGGCCTGTGTCGGAAATGGGTACAGTCTTTTCGAGGGTCCTCGCGTGCCCAGTGGGAGGCTACGGTCAGAAGCCTGCACTAAAATGGCAAGACATGCCCAGCGGCGCAGTGCGTGAAATAGTTGCCGAGGCCGGTGGGCTATAGCTTTGGTCCGCGGCGGTTGGGGAGGGGGTATCGGGGGCTCTGGTCGTCGGAAATGGGTACAGTCTTTTCGAGGGTCCTCGTGTGCCCAGTGGGAGGCTACGGTCAGAAGCCTGCCCTAAAATGCCAAGAAATGCCCAGGCCGTATCGCGTGAATTAGTCGCCGAGGCCTGTGGTCTATAGCCTTTGGTCCGCGGGGGTTGGGGAGTGGGGTTCGGGGGTTCTGGTCGTCTGAAATGGGTACAGTCTTTTCGAGTGTCCTCGCAGCCGTGAGGCTACGAGGCTCGCGCTAAAATGGCAAGAAATGCCCAGGCGCACAGGAAATAGTCGCCGAGGCCGGTGGCTATAGCCTGGGCCCGCTGGGGTCGGGGCAGGTCGGGGCCTGGGTGTTGGAAATGGGTACAGTCTTTTCGACGGTCCTCGCGCTGGGAGGCTAGGGCTCGCCCTAAATGGCAAAATGCCCAGGCACAACAAGGAAATAGTCGCCGAGGCCGTGGATATAGCCTTGGTCCGCGGGTCGGGAGGCCGGGAAATGGTAGAGTCTTTCGAGGGTCCTCGTGTGCCCCTGTGGGAGGCTACGGCAGAGGTCTACCCAAAATGAAAAGAAATGCCCAGCGCGCAGCTGCGAAATAGTCACCGAGGCCGGTGGGCTAGCCTTTGGTCCGCGGGGTTGGGGAGGGAAGTTCGGGGCTCGCCGGAAATGGGTACAGTCTTTTCAAGGGTCCTCGTAGCCCTGGGAGGCTACGGTCATGGCCTGCCCTAAATGACAAGAAATGCCTCGCGGCACAGGAAATAGTCGCCGAGGCCGGTGGATATAGCCTTGGTCCGCGGGGTTGGCGAGGGCCGAAATGGGCATGTCTTTTCGAGGGTCCTCAGCTCTGGAGGCTACGGCCAGAGGCCTGCCCTAAATGACAAGAAATGCCCAGCGCGCAAGGCGTGAAATAGTCGCCGAGGCCGTGGTCTATAGCCTTTTGGTCCGGGGAGGGTTCGGCTCGGAAATGGGTGCCTTTTCGAGTGTCCTCGTGTGCCCAAGGGAGGCTACGGTCGAGGCTCGCGCTAAAATGGCAAGAAATGCCCAGCGCAGTGCGTGAAATAGTCGCCGAGGCCGGTGGGCTATAGCCTGGGCCGGGGAGGGGGTATCGGGGCCTCGAATGGGTACGTCTTTTCGGGTCCCGCAGGTGGAGGCTACGGTCAGGGACTGCCCTAAAATGGCAAGAAATGCCCAGCGGCGCATTGCGTGAAATAGTCGCCGAGGACGGTGGCCTATAGCCTTTGGTCCGCGGGGGTTGGGGAGGGGGTATCGGGGGCTCTGGTCGTCGGAAATGGGCACAGTCTTTTCGAGGGTCCTCGTGTGCCCAGTGGGAGGCTACGGTCAGAAGCCTGCCCTAAAATGGCAAGAAATGCCCAGCGGCGCATCGCATGAAATAGTCGCCGAGGCCGGTGGTCTATAGCCTTTCGTCCGCATGGGCCGGGAGGGGGTTCGGGGTTCCCGCTCAAATGGCATGCTTTTCGAGTGTCCTCGTGTGCCCAGTGGGAGGCTACGGTCAGAGGCCTGCGCTAAAATGGCAAGAAATGCCCAGCGGCGCAGCGCGTGAAATAGTCGCCGAGGCCGGTGGGCTATAGCCTTCTGCCCGCGGGAGTTGGGGAGGCGCGTTCGGGGGCTCTGGGTGTCGGAAATGGGTACAGTCTTTTCGAGGGTCCTCGTGTGCCCAGTGGGAGGCTACGGTCAGAAGCCTGCCCTAAAATGCCAAGAAATGCCCAGGGCGCATCGCGTGAAATAGTCGCCGAGGCCGGTGGTCTATAGCCTTTGGTCCGCGGGGGTTGGGGAGGGGGGTTCGGGGGTTCTGGTCGTCTGAAATGGGTACAGTCTTTTCGAGTGTCCTCGTGTGCCCAGTGGGAGGCTACGGTCAGAAGCCTGCCCTAAAATGGCAAGAAATGCCCAGCGGCGCATCGCATGAAATAGTCGCCGAGGCCGGTGGTCGATAGCCTTTGGTGCGCGGGGGTTGGGGAGGGGGGTTCGGGGGTTCTGGTCGTCTGAAATGGGTACAGTCTTTTCGAGTGTCCTCGCGTGCCCTGTGGGAGGCTACGGTCAGGGACTGCCCTAAAATGGCAAGAAATGCCCAGCGGCGCATCGCGTGAAATAGTCGCCGAGGACGGTGGCCTATAGCCTTTGGTCCGCGGGGGTTGTGGGGGGGGAGTCGGGGGCTCTGGTCGTCGGAAATGGGCACAGTCTTTTCGAGGGTCCTCGTGTGCCCAGTGGGAGGCTACGGTCAGAAGCCTGCCCTAAAATGGCAAGAAATGCCCAGCGGCGCATCGCATGAAATAGTCGCCGAGGCCGGTGGTCTATAGCCTTTGGTCCGCGGGGGTTGGGGAGGGGGGTTCGGGGTTCCGTCCTCGAAATGGGTGCCTTTTCGAGTGTCCCTGCAGCCCAGTGGGAGGCTACGGTCAGAGGCCTGCGCTAAAATGGCTAGAAATGCCCAGCGGCGCAGCGCTTGAAATAGTCGCCGAGGCCGGTGGGCTATAGCCTTTGGCCCGAGGGAGTTGGGGAGGCGCGTTCGGGGGCTCTGGGTGTCGGAAATGGGTTAAGTCTTTTCGAGGGTCCTCGCGTGCCCAGTGGAAGGCTACGGTCAGAAGCCTGCCATAAAATGGCAAGAAATGCCCAGCGGCGCATCGCGTGAAATAGTCGCCGAGGACGGTGGCCTATAGCCTTTGGTCCACGGGGGTTGGGGAGGTGGTATCGGGGGCTCTGGTCGTCGGAAATGGGTACAGTCTTTTTGAGGGTCCTCGTGTGCCCAGTGGGACGCTACGGTCAGAAGCCTGCCCTAAAATGCCGAGAAATGCCCAGGGCGCATCGCGTGAAATAGTCGCCAAGGCTGGTGGGCTATAGCCTTTAGTCCCCGGGGGTTGGGGAAGGGGGTTCGGGGGTTCTGGGCATCGGAAATGGGTCAAGTCTTTTCGAGTGGCTCGTGTGCTCATTGGGAGCCTACTGTCAGAGGCCTACGCTAAAATGGCAAGAAATGCCCAGCGGCGCTGTGAGCGAAATAGTCGCCGAGGCCGGTGGGCTATGGGCTTTGGCCCGCCGGGGCCGGGGCGCCCGGGGCTCGGGTGTCGAAACGGGTACAGTCTTTCGAGGGTCCTCGCGCCTGCTGGGGAGGCTACGGTCAGGGCCTGCCCTAAATGGCAAGAAATGCCCAGCGCGCAAAGGTGAAATAGTCGCCGAGGTCGGTGGGCTATAGCCTTGGTCCGCTGGGGTCGGGAGGGACGTCGGGGCCTGGGTGTCCAAATGGGTACAGCCTTTTCGAGGGTCCTCATGTGCCCCGTGGGAGGCTACGGTCAGAAGCCTGCCCTAAAATGGCAAGAAATGCCCAGCGGCGCATCGCGTGAAATAGTCACCGAGGCCGGTGGGCTATAGCCTTTGGTCCGCGGGGGTTGGGCAGGGAAGTTCTGGGGCTCTGGGCGTCGGAAATGGGTACAGTCTTTTCGAGGGTCCTCGTGTGCCCAGTGGGAGGCTACGATCAGAAGCCTGCCTAAAATAGCAAGAAATGCCCAGCGGCGCAGCGCGTGAAATTGTCGCCGAGGCCGGTGGGCTATAGCCTTTTGCCCGCGGGGGTTGGGGAGGGAAGTTCTGGGGCTCTGGGCGTTGGAAATGGGTACAGTCTTTTCGAGGGTCCTCGTGTGCCCAGTGGGAGGCTACGGTCAGGGCCTGCCCTAAAATGGCAAGATATGCCCAGCGGTACAGCGCGTGAAATAGTCGCCGAGGCCGGTGGGATATAGCCTTTGGTCTGCGGGGGTTGGGGAGGGGCGTCGGAAACGGGTACAGTCTTTTCGAGGGTCCTCGTCTGGGAGGCTACGTCAGAGGCCTGCCCTAAATGACAAGAAATGACCAGCGCGCGCTGGAAATAGTCACCGAGGCCGGTGGGCTATAGCCTTGGTCCGCGAGGGCTGGGAGGGGGTTTCGGGGCCTGGGTCGCCGAATGGGTACGGTCTTTCGAGGGTCCTCGCGCCTGGGAGGCTTACGGTCAGGCCCCGCCCTAAAATGGCAAGAAATGCCCAGCGCACAGGCTGGAAATAGTCACCGAGGCCGGTGGGCTATAGCCTTTGGTCCGCGGGGTTGGGAGGGGTTTCGGGGCCATGGTCGCCGAAATGGGTACGGTATTTTCGAGGGTCCGTGTGCCCAAAGGGGAGGCTACGGTCAGAAGCCCCGCCCTAAAATGGCAAGACATGGGAGCGCGCAGCTGCGGAAATAGTCGCCGAGGTCGGTGGGTTATAGCCTTTGGTCCGCTGGGGCGGGAGGGGCGTCGGGGCCTGGCTCAAATGGGTACAGTCTTCGAGGGTCCTCGCCTGCTGGGAGGCTACGGTCAGAAGCCTGCCCTAAAATGGTAAGAAATGCCCAATGGGAGGCTAGTGGGAGGCTACGGTCAGAGGCCTGCGGTCAGAGGGAGGCTACGGTCAGAGGCCTGCGCTAAAATGGCAAGAAATGCCCGGCGGCGCAGCGCGTGAAATGGTCACCGAGGCCGGTGGGCTATAGCGTTTGGTCCGCGGGGGTTGGGGAGGGAAGTTCTGAGGCTCTGGGCGTCGGAAATGGGTACAGTCTTTTCGAGGGTCCTCGTGTGCCCAGTGGGAGGCTACGATCAGAAGCCTGCCCTAATATGGTAAGAAATGCCCAGCGGCGCAGCGCGTGAAATAGTCGCCGAGGCCGGTGGGCTATAGCCTTGGCCCGGGGCTGGGAGGCGTCGGGGCCTGTGTCGGAAATGGCATGTCTTTTCGAGGGTCCTCGCGCCTGGGGAGGCTACGGTCGAGGCCTGCCCTAAATGACAAGAAATGCCCAGCGCGCAGCGCCACAAATAGTCGCCGAGGCCGGTGGGCTATAGCCTTTGGTCCGCGGGGTTGGGAGGGGTTTCGGGGCTCTAGTCGCCGAAATGGGTGCAGTCTTTCGAGGGTCCATGTGCCCGTGGAGGCTACGGTCAGAAGCCCGCCCTAAATGGCAATACATGCCCAGCGCAGCGCTGGAAATAGTCGCCATGCCGATGGGCTATAGCTATGGTCCGCGGGGGTTGGGAGGGCGCTCGGGGCTCGGCGTCCGAAATGGGTACAGCCATTTCGAGGGTCCTCGTACCTGGGGAGGCTACGGTCAGAGGCCTGCCCTAAATGGCAAGAAATGCCCAACGCGCAGCGCGGAAATAGTCACCGAGGCCGTGGGCTATAGCCTTTGGTCCGCTGGGGTTGGGGAGGGGTTTCGGGGCCTGTCGCCGAAATGGGTACGCTCTTTTCGAGGGTCCTCATGTGCCTGGGGGAGGCTACGTCAGAGGCCTGCCTAAATGACAAGAAATGCCCAACGCGCAGCGCTGAAATAGTCGCCGAGGCCGGTGGGCTATCGCCGGTCCGCGGGGGTTGGGGAGGGGTTTCAGGGCTCTAGTCGCCGAAATGGGTGCAGTCTTTTCGGGTCCTTGTGCCTGGGGAGGCTACGGTCCGAAGCCCGCCCTAAATGGTAAGAAATACCCAGCGCGCAGCGCTGGAAATGGTCGCCGAGGCCGGGCGGGCTATAGCCTTGGTCCGCGGGGGCGGAGAAAGTTCTGGGGCTCGCCGAAAATGGGTACTGCCTTTCGAGGGTCCTCGCAGCCTGTGGGAGGCTAAGGTCAGAAGCCTGCCCTAAAATGGCAAGAACTGCCCAGCAGCGCAGTGCGTGAAATAGTCACCGAGGCCGGTTGGCTATAGCCTTGGTCCGCTGGGCCGGGAGGGGTTTCGGGGCCTGCCGCCGAAATGGGTACGGTCTTTTCGAGGGTCCTCGCGTGCCCAGTGGGAGGCTACGGTCAGAGGCCTGCGCTAAAATGGCAAGAAATGCCCAGCGGCGCAGCGCGTGAAATAGTCGCCGAGGCCGGTGGGATATAGCCTTCTGCCCGCGGGAGTTGGGGAGGCGCGTTCGGGGGCTCTGGGTGTCGGAAATGGGTACAGTCTTTGCGAGGGTCCGCGGCCTGGGGAGGCTACGGTCGAGGCCTGCCCTAAATGACAAGAAATGCCCAGCGCGCAGCCACAAATAGTCGCCGAGGCCGGTGGGCTATAGCCTTTGGTCCGCGGGGGTTGGGGAGGGGGTTTCGGGGGCTCTAGTCGTCAGAAATGGGTGCAGTCTTTTCGAGGGTCCATGTGTGCCCAGTGGGAGGCTACGGTCAGAAGCCTGCCCTAAAATGGCAAGACATGCCCAGCGGCGCAGCGCGTGAAATAGTCGCCATGCCGATGGGCTATAGCTTTGGTCCGCGGGGGTTGGGGAGGGGCGTTCGGGGGCTCTGGGCGTCCGAAATGGGTACAGTCATTTCGAGGGTCCTCGTGTACCCAGTGGGAGGCTACGGTCAGAGGCCTGCCCTAAAATGGCAAGAAATGCCCAACGGCGCAGCGCGGGAAATAGTCACTGAGGCCGGTGGGCTATAGCCTTTGGTCCGCGGGGGTTGGGGAGGGGGTTTCGGGGGCTCTGGTCGTCGGAAATGGGTACAGTCTTTTCGAGGGTCCTCGTGTGCCCAGTGGGAGGCTACGGTCAGAGGCCTGCCCTAAAATGACAAGAAATGCCCAGCGGCGCAGCGCGTCAAATAGTCGCCGAGGCCGGTGGGCTATCGCCTTTGGTCCGCGGGGGTTGGGGAGGGGGTTTCAGATGCTCTAGTCGTCAGAAATGGGTGCAGTCTTTTCGCGGGTCCTTGTGTGCCCAGTGGGAGGCTACGGTCAGAAGCCTGCCCTAAAATGGTAAGAAATACCCAGCGGCGCAGCGCGTGAAATGGTCGCCGAGGCCGGCGGGCTATAGCCTTTGGTCCGCGGGGGTTGCGGAGAAAAGTTCTGGGGCTCGCCGAAATGGGTAATCGCCTTTTCGAGGGTCCTCCTGGGCCCAGTGGGAGGCTAAGGTCAGAAGCCCGCCTTAAAATGGTAAGAAATGCCCAGCGGCACAGTGCGTGAACTAGTCACCGATGCGGGGGGGCTATAGCCTTTGGTCCGCGGGGCCGGGAGGGGTTTCGGGGCCTGGTCGCCGAAATGGCACGGCCTTTTCGAGGGTCCTCGCGCCCAAAGGGGAGGCTACGGTCAGAGGCCTGCGCTAAAATGGCAAGAAATGCCCAGCGGCGCAGCGCGTGAAATAGTCGCCGAGGCCGGTGGGCTATAGCCTTCTGCCCGCGGGAGTTGGGGAGGCGCGTTCGGGGGCTCTGGGTGTCGGAAATGGGTACAGTCTTTTCGAGGGTCCTCGCGTGCCCAGTGGAAGGCTACGGTCAGAAGCCTGCCATAAAATGGAAAGAAATGCCCAGCGGCGCATCGCGTGAAATAGTCGCCGAGGACGGTGGCCTATAGCCTTTGGTCCACGGGGGTTGGGGAGGGGGTATCGGGGGCTCTGGTCGTCGGAAATGGGTACAGTCTTTTCGAGGGTCCTCGTGTGCCCAGTGGGAGGCTACGGTCAGAAGCCTGCCCTAAAATGCCAAGAAATGCCCAGGGCGCATCGCGTGAAATAGTCGCCGAGGCCGGTGGTCTATAGCCTTTGGTCCGCTGGGGCCGGGAGGGGGGTTCGGGGGTTCTGGTCGTCTGAAATGGGTACAATCTTTTCGAGTGTCCTCGTGTGCCCAGTGGGAGGCTACGGTCAGAAGCCTGCCCTAAAATGGCAAGAAATGCCCAGCGGCGCATCGCATGAAATAGTCGCCGAGGCCGGTGGTCTATAGCCTTTGGTCCGCGGGGGTTGGGGAGGGGGGTTCGGGGGTTCTGGTCGTCTGAAATGGGTACAGTCTTTTCGAGTGTCCTCGCGTGCCCTGTGGGAGGCTACGGTCAGGGACTGCCCTAAAATGGCAAGAAATGCCCAGCGGCGCATCGCGTGAAATAGTCGCCGAGGACGGTGGCCTATAGCCTTTGGTCCGCGGGGGTTGGGGAGGGGGTATCGGGGGCTCTGGTCGTCGGAAATGGGCATGCCTTCGAGGGTCCTCGGTGCCTGGGGAGGCTACGGTCAGAAGCCTGCCCTAAAATGGCAAGAAATGCCCAGCGGCGCATCGCATGAAATAGTCGCCGAGGCCGGTGGTCTATAGCCTTTGGTCCGCGGGGGTTG
The DNA here is from genome assembly GCA_030449925.1 of Citropsis articulata. NCBI lineage: Eukaryota > Viridiplantae > Streptophyta > Magnoliopsida > Sapindales > Rutaceae > Citropsis > Citropsis articulata. The sequence goes on from JASUUH010000258.1 coordinate 193,055, forward strand.
GGGAGGGGGGTTCGGGGTTCGGGTCGTCAGAAATGGGTACAGTCTTTTCGAATGTGCTCGTGTGCCCAGTGGGAGGCTACGGTCAGAGGCCTGCGCTAAAATGGCAAGAAATGCCCAGCGGCGCAGCGCGTGAAATAGTCGCCGAGGCCGGTGGGCTATAGCCTTTGGCCCGAGGGAGTTGGGGAGGCGCGTTCGGGGGCTCTGGGTGTCGGAAATGGGTACAGTCTTTTCGAGGGTCCTCGCGCTGGGAAGGCTACGGTCAAGCTCGCCATAAAATGGCAAGAAATGCCCAGCGCGCGTGAAATAGTCGCCGAGGACGGTGGCCTATAGCCTGGTCCACGGGGTCGGGAGGTATCGGGGCTCGTCGGAAATGGGTACAGTCTTTTCGAGGGTCCTCGTGTGCCCAGTGGGAGGCTACGGTCAGAAGCCTGCCCTAAAATGCCAAGAAATGCCCAGGGCGCATCGCGTGAAATAGTCGCCGAGGCCGGTGGTCTATAGCCTTTGGTCCGCGGGGGTTGGGGAGGGGGGTTCGGGGGTTCTGGTCGTCTGAAATGGGTACAGTCTTTTCGAGTGTCCTCGTGTGCCCAGTGGGAGGCTACGGTCAGAGGCCTGCGCTAAAATGGCAAGAAATGCCCAGCGGCGCAGCGCGTGAAATAGTCGCCGAGGCCGGTGGGCTATAGCCTTTGGCCCGCGGGGGTTGGGGAGGGGCGTTCGGGGGCTCTGGGTGTCGGAAATGGGTACAGTCTTTTCGAGGGTCCTCGCGTGCCCAGTGGGAGGCTACGGTCAGGGCCTGCCCTAAAATGGCAAGAAATGCCCAGCGGCGCAGCGCGTGAAATAGTCGCCGAGGTCGGTGGGCTATAGCCTTTGGTCCGCGGGGGTTGGGGAGGGGCGTTCGGGGGCTCTGGGTGTCCGAAATGGGTACAGTCTTTTCGAGGGTCCTCATGTGCCCCGTGGGAGGCTACGGTCAGAAGCCTGCCCTAAAATGGCAAGAAATGCCCAGCGGCGCATCGCGTGAAATAGTCACCGAGGCCGGTGGGCTATAGCCTTTGGTCCGCGGGGGTTGGGCAGGGAAGTTCTGGGGCTCTGGGCGTCGGAAATGGGTACAGTCTTTTCGAGGGTCCTCGTGTGCCCAGTGGGAGGCTACGATCAGAAGCCTGCCTAAAATAGCAAGAAATGCCCAGCGGCGCAGCGCGTGAAATTGTCGCCGAGGCCGGTGGGCTATAGCCTTTTGCCCGCTGGGGCCGGGAGGGAAGTTCGGGCTCGGGCGCTGGAAATGGGCCTTTTCGAGGGTCCTTGTGTGCCCAGTGGGAGGCTACGGTCAGGGCCTGCCCTAAAATGGCAAGATATGCCCAGCGGTACAGCGCGTGAAATAGTCGCCGAGGCCGGTGGGATATAGCCTTTGGTCTGCGGGGGTTGGGGAGGGGCGTCGGAAACGGGTACAGTCTTTTCGAGGGTCCTCGTTTGCCCCGTGGGAGGCTACGGTCAGAGGCCTGCCCTAAAATGACAAGAAATGACCAGCGGCGCAGCGCGTGAAATAGTCACCGAGGCCGGTGGGCTATAGCCTTTGGTCCGCGAGGGTTGGGGAGGGGGTTTCGGGGGCTCTGGTCGTCAGAAATGGGTACGGTCTTTTCGAGGGTCCTCGTGTGCCCAGTGGGAGGCTACGGTCAGAAGCCTGCCCTAAAATGGCAAGACATGCCCAGCGGCGCAGCGGGTGAAATAGTCGCCGAGGTCGGTGGGCTATTGCCTTTGGTCCGCGGGGGTTGGGGAGGGGCGTCGGAAATGGGTACAGTCTTTTCGATGGTCCTCTTGTGCCCCGTGGGAGGCTACGGTCAGAGGCCTGCCCTAAAATGACAAGAAATGCCCAGCGGCGCAGCGCGGGAAATAGTCACCGAGGCCGGTGGGCTATAGCCTTTGGTCCGCGGGGGTTGGGGAGGGAAGTTCGGGGGCTCTGGTCGTCAGAAATGGGTACGGTCTTTTCGAGGGTCCTCGTGTTCCCAGTGGGAGGCTACGGTCAGAAGCCTGCCCTAAAATGGCAAGACATGCCCAGCGGCGCAGCGCGTGAAATAGTCGCCGAGGCCGGTGGGCTATAGCCTTTGGTCCGCGGGGGTTGGGGAGGGGCGTTCGGGGCTCTGGGTGTCCGAAATGGGTACAGTCTTTTCGAGGGTCCTCGTGTGCCCAGTGGGAGGCTACGGTCAGAAGCCTGCCCTAAAATGGCAAGAAATGCCCAGCGGCGCATCGCGTGAAATAGTCACCGAGGCCGGTGGGCTATAGCCTTTGGTCCGCAGGGGTTGGGCAGGGAAGTTCTGGGGCTCTGGGCGTCGGAAATGGGTACAGTCTTTTCGAGGGTCCTCGTGTGCCCAGTGGGAGGCTACGGTCAGCGACTGCCCTAAAATGGCAAGATATGCCCAGCGGCACAGCGCGTGAAACAGTCGCCGAGGCCGGTGGGATATAGCCTTTGGTCTGCGGGGGTTGGGGAGGGGCGTCGGAAACGGGTACATTCTTTTCGAGGGTCCTCGTGTTCCCCGTGGGAGGCTACAGTCAGAGGCCTGCCCTAAAATGACAAGAAATTCCCAGCGGCGCAGCGCGTGAAATAGTCACCGAGGCCGGTGGGCTATAGCCTTTGGTCCGCGGGGGTTGGGGAGGGATTCGGGGGCTCGTCGCCGAAATGGGTACGGCCTTTCGAGGGTCCTCGTGGTGCCCATGGGAGGCTACGGTCAAGCCCGCCCTAAAATGGCAAGACATGCCCAGCGCAGCAGCGTGAAATAGTCGCCGAGGCCGGTGGGCTATAGCCTGGTCCGCGGGGCTGGGAGGGGTTTCGGGGCCTCCGCCGAAATGGGTACGGTCTTTCGAGGGTCCTCGCGCCTGGGGAGGTTACGGTCTTGGCCTGCCCTAAAATGGCAAGAAATGCCCAGCGGCACAGCTAGGGAAATAGTCACCGAGGCCGTAGCCTATAGCCTTTGTCCGCTGGGGCCGGGAGGGGTTTCGGCCTGCCGCCGAAATGGGTACGGTCTTTCGAGGGTCCTCGTAGCCCGGGGAGGCTACGGTCAAGCCTGCCCTAAATGGCAAGAAATGCCCAGCGGCGCAACGCGCGAAATAGTCACCGAGGCCGTGATATAGCCTTGGTCTGCGGGGTTGGGAGGGCGCCGGAAACGGTACTTTTTCGAGAGTCCTCGTTCTGTGGGAGGCTACGTCAGAGGCCTGCCCTAAATGACAAGAAATTCCGCAGCGCCATGAAATAGTCACCGAGGCCGTGGGCTATAGCCTTGGTCCGCTGGGGCCTGGGAGGGGTTTCGGGCCCGTCCGCCGAAATAGGTATGGTCTTTCGAGGGTCCTCGTGCCCAGGGGAGGCTACGGTCAGAAGCCCGCCCTAAAATGGCAAGACATGCCCGCGCAGCGCTGCGAAATAGTCGCCGAGGCCGGTGGGCTATAGCCTTGGTCCGCTGGGGTCGGGGAGGCTCGGGCCTGGCCGAAAATGGGTACGGTCTTTTCGAGGGTCCTCGCGTGCCCAGTGGGAGGCTACGGTCAGGGCCTGCCCTAAAATGGCAAGAAATGCCCAGCGGCACAGCGCGTGAAATAGTCACCGAGGCCGGTGGCCTATAGCCTTTGGTCCGCGGGGGTTGGGGAGGGGGTTTCGGGGGCTCTGGTTGTCAGAAATGGGTACAGTCTTTTCAAGGGTCCTCGTGTGCCCAGTGGGAGGCTACGGTCAGAAGCCTGCCCTAAAATGGCAAGACATGCCCAGCGGCGCAACGCGTGAAATAGTCACCGAGGTCGGTGGGCTATAGCCTTTGGTCCGCGGGGGTTGGGGAGGGGCGTCGGAAATGGGTACAGTCTTTTCGAGGGTCCTCTTGTGCCCCGTGGGAGGCTACGGTCAGAGGCCTGCCCTAAAATGACAAGAAATGCCCAGCGGCGCAGCGCGTAAAATAGTCACCGAGGCCGGTGGGCTATAGCCTTTGGTCCGCGAGGGTTGGGGAGGGGGTTTCGGGGGCTCTGGTCGTCAGAAATGGGTACGGTCTCTTCGAGGGTCCTCGTGTGCCCAGTGGGAGGCTACGGTCAGAAGCCTGCCCTAAAATGGCAAGACATGCCCAGCGGCGCAGCGCGTGAAATAGTCGCCGAGGCCGGTGGGATACAGCCTTTGGTCTGCGGGGGTTGGGGAGGGGCGTCGGACATGGGTACAATCTTTTCGAGGGTCCTCTTGTGCCCCGTGGGAGGCTACGGTCAGAGGCCTGCCCTAAAATGACAAGAAATGCCCAGCGGCGCAGCGCTCGAAATAGTCCCCAAGGCCGGTGGGCCATAGCCTTGGTCCGCGGGGGCTGGGAGGTTTCGGGGCCTGGTCGCCGAATGGGTACGGTATTTCGAGGGTCCTCGTGGTGCCCAAAGTGAGGCTACTGCCGAAGCCCGCCCCTAAAATGGCAAGATACGCGGAGCGCGCAGCTGGAAATAGTCGCCGAGGTCGGTGGGCTATAGCCTTGGGTCCACGGGGCTGGGAGGCGCCTGGGTCTCGGCTCAAATGGGTACAGTCTCTCGAGGGTCCTCGCCTGCCCAAAGGAGGCTACGGTAAGAAGCCTGCCCTAAAATGGTAAGAAATGCCCAGCGGCGATCAAGGTGAAATAGTCACCGAGGCCGGTGGTCTATAGCCTTGGTCCGCTGGGGCCGGGGAAGGGGTTTCGGGGTTCCGCCGCCGAAATGGGTACAGTCCTTTGAGTGTCCTTGTGTGCCTGGGAGGCTACGGTCAGAGGCCTGCGCTAAAATGGCAAGAAATGCCCGGCGGCGCAGCGCGTGAAATGGTCACCGAGGCCGGTGGGCTATAGCGTTTGGTCCGCGGGGGTTGGGGAGGGAAGTTCTGAGGCTCTGGGCGTCGGAAATGGGTACAGTCTTTTCGAGGGTCCTCGTGTGCCCAGTGGGAGGCTACGATCAGAAGCCTGCCCTAAAATGGTAAGAAATGCCCAGCGGCGCAGCGCGTGAAATAGTCGCCGAGGCCGGTGGGCTATAGCCTTTGGCCCGGGGGCCGGGGAGGGCGCTCTGGGCGTCGGAAATGGGTCCAGTCTTTTAGAGGGGCCTCGTGTGCCTAGTGGGAGGCTACGGTCAGATGCCTGCCCTGAAATTACAAGAAATGCCCAGCGGCGCAGCGTGAGAAATAGTCGCCAAGGCCGGTGGGCTGTAGCCTTTGGTCCGCGGGGGTTGGGGAGGGGGTTTCGGGGGCTCTAGTCGTCAGAAATGGGTGCAGTCTTTTCGAGGGTCCATGTGTGCCCAGTGGGAGGCTACGGTAAGAAGCCTGCCCTAAAATGGCAAGACATGCCCAGCGGCGCAGCGCGTGAAATAGTCGCCATGCCGATGGGCTATAGCTTTGGTCCGCGGGGGTTGGGGGCGCTGGGCTCAAGGCGTCCAAATGGGTACAGTCATTTCGAGGGTCTCGTACCTGGGTGGAGGCTACGGTCAGAGGCCTGCCCTAAATGGTAAGAAATGCCCAACGCGCAGCGCGGGAAATAGTCATCCGAGGCCGGTGGGCCAGCCTTTGGTCCGCTGGGGTTGGGAGGGGTTTCGGGGCCTGGTCCGCCGGAAATGGGTACAGTCTTTTCGAGGGTCCTCGTGTGCCCAGGGGAGGCTACGGTCAGAGGCCTGCCCTAAATTGGCATGAATGCCCAGCGGCGTAGCGCGTCAAATAGTCGCCGAGGCCGGTGGGCTATAGCTGGTCCGCGGGGCTCGGGAGGTTTCGGGGCCTAGTCGCCAGAAATGGGTGCAGTCTTTCGCGGGTCCTCGTGTGCCTGGGAGGCTACGGCCAAGCCTGCCCTAAAATGGTAAGAAATGCTCAGCGCGCAGCTGCGAAACGGTCGCCGAGGCCGGGCGGCTATAGCCTTTGGTCCGCTGGGGCGGAGGAACGCCTGGGGCTCGCCGAAATGGGTAATGTCTTTTCGAGGGTCCTCTGTACCCTGTGGGAGGCTAAGGTCAGAAGCCTGCCCTAAAATGGCAAGAAATGCCCAGCCGCGCAGCGCGTGAAATAGTCACCGAGGCCGGTGGGCTGGCAGCCTTTGGTCCGCGGGGCCGGGAGGGGTTCTCGGGGCCTGGTCGTCAGAAATGGGTACGGTCTTTTCGAGGGTCCTCGTGTGCCCAGTGGGAGGCTAAGGTCAGAAGCCTGCCCTAAAATGGCAAGAAATGCCCAGCGGCGCAGTGCGTGAAATAGTCACCGAGGCCGGTGGGCTATAGCCTTTGGTCCGCGGGGGTTGGGGAGGGACGTTCGGGCCTGCCGCTTAAATGGGTACGGTCTTTTCGAGGGTCCTCGCGTGCCCAGTGGGAGGCTACGGTCAGGGCCTGCCCTAAAATGGCAAGAAATGCCCAGCGGCACAGCGCGTGAAATAGTCACCGAGGCCGGTGGCCTATAGCCTTTGGTCCGCGGGGGTTGGGGAGGGGTTTTGGGCCTGCTGTCGAAATGGGTACAGTCTTTCAAGGGTCCTCGGTGCCCAGTGAGGCTACGTCAAGCCTGCCCTAAATGGCAAGACATGCCTGGGCGCAACGCGTGAAATAGTCACCGAGGTCGGTGGCTATAGCCTTTTGGTCCGCTGGGGTTGGGGAGGGCGTCCAAATGGGTACAGTCCTTTTCGAGGGTCCTCTGTGCCTGTGGAGGCTACGGTCAGAGGCCCCGCCCTAAAAAGACAACAAATGCCCAGCCGCGCAGCGCCAGAAATAGTCACCGAGCACCGTGGGCAATAGCCTATGGTCCGCGAGGGTCATGCGAGGGGGTTTCGGGGCCTGTCCGCCGAAATGGTACGGTCTCGAGGTCCTCGCAGCCCGTGAGGCTACGGTCAGAAGCCCGCCCTAAAATGGCAAGATATGCCCAGCCGCAGCGCTGCGTGAAATAGTCGCCGAGGCCGTGGGATACAGCCTTTGGTCCGCGGGGTTGGGGAGGGGCGCCGACATGGGTACAATCTTTCGAGGGTCCTCGTGCCCTGTGGAGGCTACGGTCGAGGCCTGCCCTAAAATGACAAGAAATGCCCAGCGCAGCGCGTGAAATAGTCACCGAGGCCGCGGGCTATAGCCTGGTCCGCTGGGGTCGGGAGGGGGTTTCGTGGCTCGTCGCCGAAATGGCACGTATTTCGAGGGTCTCGGTGCCCAGTGGGAGGCTACGGTCAAGCCTGCCCTAAAATGGCAATGCCCAGCGCAGCGCGGTGAAATAGTCGCCGAGGTCGGTGGGCTATAGCCTTGGTCCGCGGGGTTGGGAGGGCGCTCGGGGCCTGCTCAATGGGTACAGCCTCTTCGAGGGTTCTCGCCTGCCCAGGGAGGCTACCAGAAGCGCCCTAAAATGGTAAGAAATGCCCAGCGCGATCGCATGAAATAGTCACCGAGGCCGGTGGTCTATAGCGGTCCGCGGGGTCAGGAAGGGGGTTCGGGGTTCTGGTCACGAAATGGGCATGCCTTTTTAGTGTCCTTGTGTGCCGGGGAGGCTACGGTCGAGGCCCGCGATAAAATGGCAAGAAATGCCCGGGCGGCGCAGCTGCGGAAATGGTCACCGAGGCCGGTGGGCTATAGCGCTGGTCCGCGGGGTTGGGAGGGAAGTTCGAGGCTCGCGCCGGAAATGGCATGCCTTTTCGAGGGTCCTCGTGTGCCCAGTGGGAGGCTACGTTCAGAAGCCCGCCCTAAAATGGTAAGAAATGCCCAGCGGCGCAGTGCGGGAAATAGTCACTGAGGCCGGTGGGCTATAGCCTTTGGTCCGCGGGGGTTGGGGAGGGGGTTTCGGGTTCCGCCGCCGGAAGCGGGCAGCTTTTTCGAGGGTCGCCGTGGTGCCCTGGGAGGCTACGTCGAAGCCTGCCCTAAAATGGCAAGAAATATCCAGCGCGCGGAAATAGTCTCCGAGGCCGGTGGGCTATAGCCTTTGTTCCGCGGGGGTTTGGTAGGGGGTTCGGGGGCTCTGGTCGTCAGAAATTGGTACAAGATTTTCAAGGGTCCCTGACACCCAAATGGAGGTTACGGTCGAGAGGCCTGCCCTAAATGGCAAGAAATGCCCAGCGTGCAAAGGCACGAAATAGTCGCCAGGCCGTGGGCTATAACGCCTGCTCCACGGGGTTCGGAGGGGGTTTGGGGACTCGCCATCCGAAATGGGTCTAGTCTTTGAATAGCCTGCTGCCTGGGCAGAGCCTACGGTCTGAGGCCTGCCCTAAAAAGGCAAGAAATGTCCCACGGCGGAGTGCGCGAAAGACTCTCCGAGCCCGGTGGGCTATAGCCTATGGTCCGCGGGGGTTGAGTAGGGGGTTCGAGGGCTCTGGGCGTCGGAAATGGGTACAGTCTTTTCGAGGGTCCTCGTGTGCCCAGTGGGAGGCTACGGTCAGAAGCCTGCCCTAAAATGGCAAGAAATACCCAGCGGCGCAGCGCGTGAAATAGTCGCCGAGGCCCGTGGGCTATAGCCTTTGGTCCGTGGGGGTTGGGGAGGGGGGTTCGGGGGCTCTGGTCGTCGGAAATTGGTACAGTCTTTTCGAGGGTCCTCTTGTGCCCAGTGGGAGGCTACGGTCAGAGGCCTACCATAAAATGGCAAGAAATACCCAGCGGCGCAGTGCAGGAAATAGTCGCCGGGGCCGGTGGGCTATAGCGTCTGTTCCACGGGGGTTCGGGAGGGGGGTTTGGGGACTCTGGCCATCGGAAATGGGTCTAGTCTTTTTTAATAGCCTCGCGTGCTCAGTGGGAGCCTACGGTCTGAGGCCTGCCCTAAAAAGGCAAGAAATGTCCCACGGCGCAGCTCGCGAAAGAGTCTCCGAGCCCGGTGGGCTATAGCCTATGGTCCGCGGCGGTTGGGTAGGGGGTTCGGGGGCTCGGGCTGTCGGAAATGGTTACAGTCTTTTCGAGGGTGCTCGTGTGCCCAGTGGGAGGCTACGATCAGAAGCCTGCCGTAAAATGGCAGGTAATTCCCAGCGTCGCAGCGCGTGAAATAGTCGCCGTGGCCGGTGGGCTATAGCCTCGGTCCGCTGGGTCGGGCAGGGGTTCCGGCTCGCCATCGGAAATGGGTACAGCCTTTTCGAGGGTCGTCGTGCCCGTGAGAGGCTACGATCTGAAGCCCGCCAGAAAATCGCAAGAAATACCAAGCGGCGCAAAGCACGCGAAATAGTCGCCGAGGCCGTTGGCTATAACCTTTGGTCCGCGGGCCGGGGCAGGGGGTTCGGGGATCCGCATCGGAAATGGGTACGCCTTTTGAGGGACTCGTAGCTCAGTGGGGAGGCTGCGTCGAAGCTCGCCATAAAATCGCAAGTAATGCCCAGTGTCGCAAAGACGTTAAATAGTCGCCGAGGTCAGCTGGCAGACGGTCCGCGGGGTTGGTGGGGTTCCGGGGGCTCTGGCCATCGGAAATGGGTACAGTCCTTTCGCGGGTCGTCGTGTGCCCAGTGGGAGGCTACGATCAGAAGCCTGCCGTAAAATGGCAAGAAATGCCCTTCGTCGCAGCGCGTGAAATAGTCGCCGAGGCCGGTGGGCTATAGCCTTTAGTTCGCGGGGGTTGATGAGGGGGGTTCGGGGGTTCTGATCGTAGGAAATGGGTACAGTCTTTTCGAGGGTCCTGGTGTGCCCAGTGGGAGGCTACGGTCAGAACCCTGCCGTAAAATGGCAAGTAATGCCCAACGTCGCAGCGCGTGAAATAGTCGTCGAGACCGGTGGGCTATAGCCTTTGGTCCGCGGGGGTTGGGGTGCGGGGTTCGGGGGTTCTTGGCATCGGAAATGGGTACAGTCTTTTCGAGGGTCCTCGTGTGCCCAGTGGGAGGCTATGGTCAGAAGCATACCCTAAAATGGCAAGAAATGCCCAGCGGCGCAGCACGTGAAATAGTCGCCGAGGCCGCTGGCTATAACCTGGGTCCTCGGGCTGTGAGGGTGGTTCGGGGCTCGCATAGTAAATGGGTACAACTTTCGAGGGTCCTTGTGTGCCTGGAAGTTACGGTCAGAAGCCTGCCCTAAATGGCAAGAAATGCCCAGCGCGCAGGCGTGAAATAGTCACCGAGGCCGTGGCTATAGCCTGGTCCGCGGGGTTGGGAGGGGTGCCGGGCCTGGTCGTTGGAAATGGGTACAGTCTTTTCGAGGGTCCTTGTGTGCCCTGTGGGAGGCTACGGTCAGAAGCCTGCCCTAAAATGGCAAGAAATGCCTAGCGCAGGCCAAATAGTCGCCGAGGCCGTGCGCTTATAGCCTTTGTTCCGCGGGGTCGGGAAGGTGTTTCGGGCCTGTCGCCGGAAATGGGTACAGTCTTTCGAGGGTCCTCAGCCCAGGAGGCTACGGTGAAAAGCCTGCCCTAAAATGGCAAGACATGCCCAGCGGCGCAACGCGTGAAATTGTCGCCGAGGCCGTGGGTCCGCTGGGGTTGGGGAGGGACGCTCGGGGCTCGTCGTCCGTAATGGGTACAGCCTTTTCGAGGGTCCTCGGTGCCTGGGGAGGCTACGGTCAAGCCCTAAAATGGCAAGAAATGCCCAGCGGCGCAGCGCGTGAAATAGTCACCGAGGCCGGTGGGCTATAGCCTTTGGTCCGCGGGGGTTGGGGAGGGGGTTTAGGGGGCTCTGGTCGTCGAAAATGGGTACAGTCTTTTCGAGGGTCCTCGTGTGTCCAGTGGGAGGCTACGGTCACAAGCCTGCCCTAAAATGGCAAGAAATGCCCAGCGGCGCAGCGCGTGAAATAGTCACCGAGGCCGGTGGGCTATAGCCTTTGGTCCGCGGGGGTTGGCGAGGGGGTTTAGGGGGCTCTGGTCGTCGGAAATGGGTACAGTCTTTTCGAGGGTTCTCGTGTACCCAGTGGGAGGCTACGGTGAGAGGCCTGCCCTAAAATGGCAAGAAATGCCCAGCGGCGCAGGGCAGCGCGGGAAATAGTCGCCGAGGCCGGTGGGATATAGCCTTTGGTCCACGGGGGGTGGCTGGGGCTCTGGTCGTCGGAAATGGGTACAGTCTTTTCGAGGGTCCTCGTGTACCCAGTGGGAGGCTACGGTCAGAGGCCTGCCCTAAAATGGCAGGAAATGCCCAGCGGCGCAGGGCAGCGCGGGAAATAGTCACCGAGGCCGGTGGGCTATAAACTTTGGTCCGCGGGGGTTGGGGAGGGGGTTTCGGGGGCTCTGGTCGTCGGAAATGGGTACAGTCATTTTGAGGATCCTCGTGTGCCCAGTGGGAGGCTACGGTCAGAGGCCTGCCCTAAAATGGCAAAAAATACCTAGCGGCGCAGCGCGTGAAATAGTCACCGAGGCCGGTAGGCTATCGCCTTTGGTCCGCGGGGGTTGGGGAGGGGGTTTAGGGGGCTCTGGTCGTCGAAAATGGGTACAGTCTTTTCGAGGGTTCTCGTGTACCCATTGGGAGGATACGGTTAGAGGCCTGCCCTAAAATGGCAAGAAATGCCCAGCGGCGCAGCGCGTGAAACGGTCGCCGAGGCCGGCGGGCTATAGCCTTTGGTCCGCGGGGGTTGCGGAGGAAAGTTCTGGGGCTCTGGGCGTCAAAACTGGGTACAGTCTTTTCGAGGGTCCTCGTGTGCCCAGTGGGAGGCTAAGGTCAGAAGCCTGCCCTAAAATGGCAAGAAATGCCCAGCGGCGCAGTGCGTGAAATAGTCACCGAGGCCGTGCAGCCTGGTCCGCGGGGCTGGAGGGGTGTCGCGCTCGTCGCCGGAAATGGGTACAGTCTTTTCGAGGGTCCTTGTGTGCCCTGGGAGGCTACGGTCAAGCTCGCCCTAAATGGCGAAATGCCAAGCGCGCAGCTGTCCAAATAGTCGCCGAGGCCGGTGCGCTTATAGCCATTGTTCCGCCGGGGTCGGGAAGGTGTTTCGGGGCTCGGTCCGCCGGAAATGGGTACAGTCTTTCGAGGGTCTCGTGTGCCTGCGGGAGGCTACGGTCAAGCCCGCCTAAAATGGCAAGACATGCCCAGCGGCGCAACGCGTGAAATTGTCGCCGAGGCCGGTGGGCTATAGCCTTTGGTCCGCGGGGGTTGGGGAGGGACGTTCGGGGGCTCTGGTCGTCCGTAATGGGTACAGTCTTTTCGAGGGTCCTAGTGTGCCCAGTGGGAGGCTACGGTCAGAAGCCTGCCCTAAAATGGCAAGAAATGCCCAGCGGCGCAGCGCGTGAAATAGTCACCGAGGCCGGTGGGCTATAGCCTTTGGTCCGCGGGGGTTGGGGAGGGGGTTTAGGGGGCTCTGGTCGTCGAGAATGGGTACAGTCTTTTCGAGGGTTCTCGTGTACCCAGTGGGAGGCTACGGTGAGAGGCCTGCCCTAAAATGGCAAGAAATGCCCAGCGGCGCAGCGCGTGAAACGGTCGCCGAGGCCGGTGGGCAATAGCCTTTGGTCCGCGGGGGTTGGGGAGGGAAGTTCTGGGGCTCTGGGCTTCGAAAATGGGTACAGTCTTTTCGAGGGTCCTCGTGTGCCCAGTGGGAGGCTACGGTCAGAGGCCTGCCCTAAAATGGCAAGAAATGCCCAGCGGCGCAGGGCAGCGCGGGAAATAGTCGCCGAGGCCGGTGGGCTATAGCCTTTGGTCCACGGGGGTTGGGGAGGGGGTTTCGGTGGCTCTGGTCGTCGGAAATGGGTATAGTCTTTTTGAGGGTCCTCGTGTGCCTAGTGGGAGGCTACGGTCAGAAGCCTGCCCTAAAATGGCAAGAAATGCCAAGCGGCGCGGCGCGTCAAATAGTCGCCGAGGCCGGTGGGCTATAGCCTTTGGTCCGCGGGGGTTGGGGAGGGGGTTTAGGGGGCTCTGGTCGTCGGAAATGGGTACAGTCTTTTCGAGGGTTCTCGTGTACCCAGTGGGAGGCTACGGTTAGAGGCCTGCCCTAAAATGGCAAGAAATACCCAGCGGCGCAGCGCGTAAAACGGTCGCCGAGGCCGGTGGGCTATAGCCTTTGGTCCGCGGGGGTTGGGGAGGGAAGTTCTGGGGCTCTGGGCGTCGAAAATGGGTACAGTCTTTTCGAGGGTCCTCGTGTACCCAGTGGGAGGCTACGGTCAGAGGCCTGCCCTAAAATGGCAGGAAATGCCCAGCGGCGCAGGCAGCGGGAAATAGTCACCGAGGCCGCGGGCAAAGCCTTTGGTCCGCGGGCCGGGAGGGGTTTCGGGGCCTGGCGAAATGGGTACAGTCATTTTGAGGATCCTCGTGTGCCCAGTGGGAGGCTACGGTCAGAGGCCTGCCCTAAAATGGCAAAAAATACCTAGCGGCGCAGCGCGTGAAATAGTCACCGAGGCCGGTAGGCTATAGCCTTTGGTCCGCGGGGGTTGGGGAGGGGGTTTAGGGGGTTCTGGTCGTCGAAAATGGGTACAGTCTTTTCGAGGGTTCTCGTGTACCCATTGGGAGGCTACGGTTAGAGGCCTGCCCTAAAATGGCAAGAATAGATCACAGAAACGGTCGCCGAGGCCGGCGGGCTATAGCCTTAGGTCCGCGGGGGTTGCGGAGGGAAGTTCTGGGGCTCTGGGCGTCGAAAATTGGTACAGTCTTTTCGAGGGTCCTCGTGTGGCCAGTGGGAGGCTAAGGTCAGAAGCCTGCCCTAAAATGGCAAGAAATGCCCAGCGGCGCAGTGCGTGAAATAGTCACCGAGGCCGGTGGGCTATAGCCTTTGGTCCGCGGGGGTTGGGGAGGGGGTTTCGGGGGCTCCGCCGGAAATGGGCATGCCTTTTCGAGGGTCCTCGTGCCCTGGGAGGCTACGGTCAAGCCCGCCCTAAATGGCAAAGAAATGCTACAGCGCAGCGCGTCAAATAGTCGCCGAGGCCGTGGGCTATAGCCTTGTTCCGCTGGCGGGAAGGTGTTTCGGGGCCGTCGTCGGAAATGGGTACAGCCTTTTCGAGGGTCCTCGTGGCTGGAGGCTACGGTCCAGAAGCTCGCCTCAAATGGCAAGACATGCCTGGCGCAGCGCGTGAAATTGTTGCCGAGGCCGGTGGGCTATAGCCTTTGGTCCGCGGGGGTTCGGGAGGGCCGTTCGGTTGCTCGGGTCGTCCGTAATTGGTACAGTGTTTTCGAGGGTCCTCGTGTGCCCAGTGGGAGGCTACGGTCAGAAGTCGCCCAAATGGCAAGAAATGCCAAGCGGGCGAGCGCCACAACAGTCGCCGAGGCCGGGTGGGCTATAGCCTTTGTTCCGCTGGGTCGTGGAAGGTGTTTCGGGCTCGTCGCCGGAAATGGGCATGCCTTTTCGAGGGTCCTCGTGTGCCCAGTGGGAGGCTACGGTCAGAAGCCTGCCCTAAAATGGCAAAACATGCCCAGCGGCGCAACGCGTGAAATAGTCGCCGAGGCCGGTGGGCTATAGCCTTCGGTCCGCGGGGGTTGGGGAGGGACGTTCGGGGCCCGTCGTCCGTAATGGGCATGCCTTTTCGAGGGTCCTCGTAGCCTGGGAGGCTACGGTCAGAAGCCTGCCCTAAAATGGCAAGAAATGCCCAGCGGCGCAGCGCGTGAAATAGTCACCGAGGCCGGTGGGCTATAGCCTTTGGTCCGCGAGGGTTGGGGAGGGGGTTTAGGGGGCTCTGGTCGTTGAAAATGGGTACAGTCTTTTCGAGGGTTCTCGTGGACCTGGAGGCTACGGTTAGAGGCCGGCCCTAAATGGCAAGAAATCCCACCGCGCAGCGAAAACGGTCGCCGAGGCCGTGGGCTATAGCCTTTGTCCGCTGGGGCTGGGAGGAATTGGGGCCTCAGGCCAAAATGGGTACAGTCTTTACGAGGGTCCTCTTGTGACCAGTGGGAGGCTTAGTTCATAATCCTGCCCTAATATGGAAAGAAGTTCCCAGCCGCGCAGTGCGTGAAATAGTCACCGAGGCCGGTGGGCTATAGCCTTTGGTCCGCGGGGGTTGGGAATGGGTTTCGGGGCCTGGTCGCCGGAAATGGCAGTTTTCGAGGGTCCTCGTGTGCCCAGTGGGAGGCTACAGTCAGAAGCCTGCCCTCAAATGGCAAGACATGCCCAGCGGCGCAGCGCGTGAAATAATTGCCGAGGCCGGTGGGCTATAGCCTTTGGTCCGCGGGGGTTGCGGAGGGAAGTTCTGGGGCTCTGGGCGTCGAAAATTGGTACAGTCTTTTCGAGGGTCCTCGTGTGGCCAGTGGGAGGCTACGGTCAGAGGCCTGCCATAAAATGGCAAGAAATGCACAGCGGCGCAGCGCGTGAAACGGTCGCCGAGGCCGGTGGGCTATAGCATTTGGTCCGCGGGGGTTGGGGAGGGAAGTTCTGGGGCTCTGGGCGTCAAAAATGGGTACAGTCTTTTCGAGGGTGCTCGTGTGCCCAGTGGGAGGCTACGGTCAGAAGCCTGCCCTAAAATGGCAAGAAATGCCCAGCGGCGCAGTGCGTGAAATAGTCACCGAGGCCGGTGGGCTATAGCCTTTGGTCCGCGGGGGTTGGGAATGGGTTTCGAGTTCTCTGTTCGTCGGAAATGGGTACAGTCTTTTCGAGGGTCCTCGTGTGCCCAGTGGGAGGCCACGGTCAGAAGCCTGCCCTAAAATGGCAAGAAATGCCAAGCGGCGCAGCGCGTCAAATAGTCGCGAGGCCGGTGGGCTATAGCCTTTGTTCCGCGGGGGTTGGGGAAGGTGTTTCGGGGGTTCTGGTCGTCGGAAATGGGTACAGTCTTATCAAGGGTCCTCGTGTGCCCAGTGGGAGGCTACGGTCAGAAGCCTGCCCTAAAATGGCAAGAAATGCCCAGCGGCGCAGCACGTGAAATAGTCGCCGAGGCCGGTGGGCTATAGCCTTTGGTCCGCGGGGGTTGGGCAGGGGGTTCGGGGGATCTGGGCATCGGAAATGTTTACAGCCTATTTGAGGGTCCTCGTTTGCCTAGTGGGAGGCTACGGTCAGAAGCCTGCCCTAAAATGGCAAGTAATGTCCAGCGTCGCAGCGCGTGAAATAGTCGCCGAGGCCGGTGGGCTATAGCCTTTAGTCCGCGGGGGTTGATAACGGGGGTTCTGGGGCTCTGGGCATCGGAAATGGGTACAGTCTTTTCGAGGGTCGTCGTGTGCCCAGTGGGAGGCTACGGTTAGAAGCCTGCCCTAAAATGGCCAGAAACACCCATCGGCGCAGCGCGTGAAATAGTCACCGAGGCCGGTGGGCTATAGCCTTTGATCCGCGGGGGTTGGGCAGGTGGGTTCCGGGGCCTCTGGCCATCGGAAATGGGTACAGTCTTTTCGAGGGTCGTCGTATGCCTAATGAGAGGCTACGATCAGAAGCCTGCCCTAAAATGGCAAGAAATACCAAGCGGCGCAGCACGTGAAATAGTCGCCGAGGCCGGTTGGCTATAGCCTTTGGTCCGCGGGGGTTGGGCAGGGGGTTTCGGGGATCTGGGCATAGGAAATGGGTACAATCTTTTTGAGGGGACTCGTGTACCCAGTGCGAGGCTACGGTCAGAAGCCTGCCATAAAATGACAACTAATGCCCAGCGTCGAAGCGCGTGAAATAGTCGCCGAGGCCAGTGGGCTATAGCATCTGGTCCGCGGGGGTTGGGCAGGGGGGTTCCGGGGGCTCTGGCCATCGGAAATGGGTACAGTCTTTTCGAGGGTCGTCGTGTGCCCAGTGGGAGGCTACGGTCAGAAGCCTGCCCTAAAATGGCAAGAAATACAAAGCGGCGCAGCACGTGAAATAGTCGCCGAGGCCGGTGGGCTATACCCTTTGGTCCGCGGGGGTTGGGCAGGGGGTTCGGGGGCTCTGGTAATCGGAAATGGGTACAGTCTTTTCGAGGGTACTCGTCTGCCCAGTGGGAGGCTACGGTCAAACGCCTGCCATAAAATGACAAGTAATGTCCAGCGTCGCAGCGCGTGAAATATTCACCGAGGCCTGTGGGCTATAGCCTTTAGTCCGCGGGGGTTGATAACGGGGGTTCGGGGGCTCTGGGCGTCAGAAATGGGTACAGTCTTTTTGAGGGTCGTCGTGTGCCCAGTGGGAGGCTACGGTCAGAAGCCTGCCCTAAAATGGCCAGAAATACCCAGCGGCGCAGCGCGCGAAATAGTCGCCGAGGCCGGTGGGCTATAGCATTTGGTCCGCAGGGGTTGGGCAGGGGGTTTCCGGGGGCTCTGGCCATCGAAAATGGGTACAGTCTTTTCGAGGGGCGTCATGTGCCTAGTGGGAGGCTACGATCAGAAGCCTACCGTAAAATGGCAAGTAATGCCCAGCGTCGCAGCGCGTGAAATAGTCGCCGAGGCCGGTGGGCTATTGCCTTTAGTCCGCGGGGGTTGATGAGGGGGGTTCGGGGCTCCGCGCCGGAAATGGTTACAGCCTTTTCGAGGGTCCTCGCTTGAAAGGGGAGCCACGGTCAGAAGCCCGCCCTAAATGGCAAGAAATACCAAGCGCGCAGCACGGCAATAGTCGCCGAGGCCGTGCGCTTATAAGCATTTAGTCCGCTGGGTCAGGGGTTCGGTCTCCGTCATCGGAAATGGGTACAGTCTTTTCGAGGGTACTCGTGTGTCCAGTGGGAGGCTACGGTCAGATGCCTGCCATAAAATGGCAAGTAATGTCCAGCGTCGCAGCGCGTGAAATATTCACCGAGGCCTGTGGGCTATAGCCTTTAGTCCGCGGGGGTTGATAACCGGGGTTCGGGGGCTCTGGGCGTCAGAAATGGGTACAGTCTTTTTGAGGGTCGCCGTAGCCCAAAGGAGGCTACGGTCAGAAGCCTGCCCTAAAATGGCCAGAAATACCCAGCGGCGCAGCGCGCGAAATAGTCGCCGAGGCCGGTGGGCTATAGCATTTGGTCCGCAGGGGTTGGGCAGGGGGTTTCCGGGGGCTCTGGCCATCGAAAATGGGTACAGTCTTTTCGAGGGGCGTCATGTGCCTAGTGGGAGGCTACGATCAGAAGCCTACCGTAAAATGGCAAGTAATGCCCAGCGTCGCAGCGCGTGAAATAGTCGCCGAGGCCGGTGGGCTATTGCCTTTAGTCCGCGGGGGTTGATGAGGGGGGTTCGGGGGCTCTGGGCGTCGGAAATGGTTACAGCCTTTTCGAGGGTCCTCGTTTGCCCAGTGGGAGGCTACGGTCAGAAGCCTGCCCTAAAATGGCAAGAAATACCAAGCGGCGCAGCACGTGAAATAGTCGCCGAGGCCGGTGCGCTATAGCCTTTAGTCCGCGGGGGTTGGGCAGGGGGTTCGGGGTCTCTGGTCATCGGAAATGGGTACAGTCTTTTCGAGGGTACTCGTGTGTCCAGTGGGAGGCTACGGTCAGACGCCTGCCATAAAATGGCAAGTAATGTCCAGCGTCGCAGCGCGTGAAATAGTCGCCGAGGCCGGTGGGCTATAGCCTTTAGTCCGCGGGGGTTGATAACGGGGGTTCGGGGGCTCTGGGCGTCGGAAATGGGTACAGTCTTTTCGAGGGTCGTCATGTGCCCAGTGGGAGGCTACGGTCAGAAGCCTGCCCTAAAATGGCCAGAAATACCCAGCGGCGCAGCGCGTGAAATAGTCGCCGAGGCCGGTGGGCTATAGCCTTTGGTCCGCGGGGGTTGGGGAGGGGGGTTCGGGGGCTCTGGTCGTCGGAAATGGGTACAGTCTTTTCGAGGGTCCTCGTGTGTCCAGTGGAAGGCTACGGTCAGAGGCCTGCCCTAAAATGGCAAGAAATGCACAGCGGCACAGCGCGTGAAATATTCGCCAAGGCTGGTGGGCTATAGCCTTATGTTCCGCGGGGGTTAGGGTGGGGGGTTCGGGGGCTCTGGGCGTCGGAAATGGGTACAGTCTTTTTGAGGGTCCTGTTGTGCCCAGTGGGAGGCTACGGTCAGAAGCCTGCGGTAAAATGGCAAGTAATGCCCAGCGTCGCAGCGCGTAAAATAGTCGCCGAGGCCGGTGGGCTATAGCCTTTGGTCCCGGGGGTTGGGTAGGGGGTTCAGGGGCTCTGGGTGTCGGAAATGGGTACAGTCTTTTGGAGGGTCCTCATGTGCCCAGTGGGAGCCTACGGTCAGAAGCCTACCTTAAAATGGCAAGAAATGCCCAGCAGGCGTGAAATCGAGTCGCCGAGGGGGTTCGGGACTGGTGTCGCAAATGGCATGCCTTTTGAGGGTCCTCGTGCCTGGAGGCTACGGTCAAGTCTGCCCTAAAATGGTAAGAAATACCCACCGCGCAGGCGTGAAATAGTCACCGAGGCCGTGGGCTATAGCCTTTGGTCCGCGGGGGGGTCGGGATCGGGCGCAAGGCCGGAAATAGTACAGTATTTTCAAGGGTTCTCGTGTGCCCAAAGTGGGAGGCTACGGTCAGAGGACTAGCCTAAATGGCAAGAAATGCTCAGCCGCGCAGTACGCAAATAAGTGGCCGGGCCGGGCTA
Source organism: Citropsis articulata (assembly GCA_030449925.1). Lineage (NCBI taxonomy): Eukaryota > Viridiplantae > Streptophyta > Magnoliopsida > Sapindales > Rutaceae > Citropsis > Citropsis articulata. The sequence continues at coordinate 212,217 of JASUUH010000258.1, forward strand.
TAGCGTCTGCTCCACGGGGTTCGGAGGGGGTTTGGGAATCCGCCATCGGAAATGGGTTCACGGTCTTTTCGAGGGTGCTCGTGTGCCCAGCGGGAGGCTACGGTCAAGCTTGCCGTAAAATGGCAAGTACGCCCAGCGTCGCAGCGCCGCGGAAATAGTTGCCGAGGCCGTGGGGTATAGCCTCGGTCCGCTGGGCCGGGAGGCGCCTCGGGGCCTCGCGCCGGAAATGGGTACAGCCTTTCGAGGGTCCTCGTGCCTGGGCAGAGGCTACGGTCGAGGCCAAATGATAAGAAATGCCCAGAAGCGCAGCGCGTGAAATAGCCACCGAGGCCGTGGCCTATAACCTGGTCCGCGGGGTTGGGGTGGGGATCGGGGCCCCGCGCCGGAAATGGGTACAGTCTTTTAAGGGTTCTATGTGCCCAAAGGGGAGGCTACGGTCAGAAGCCTGGCCTAAAATGGCAAGAAATGCCCAGCGCGCAGCGTGAAATAGTTGCCGAGGCCGTGGCTATTGCCTTTGGCCGCTGGGATGGGTAGGGGCGCTGGGGCCCGCATCGGAAATGGGTACAGTCTTTTCGAGGGTGCTCGTATGCCCAGTGGGAGGCTACGGTCAGAAGCCTGCCGTAAAATGGAAAGTAATGCCCAGCGTCGCAGCGCGTGAAATAGTAGCCGAGGCCGGTGGGCTATAGCCTTTGGTCCGTGGGGGTTGGGGAGGAGGGTTCGGGGGCTCTGGCCGTCGGAAATGGGTACAGTCTTTTCAAGGGTCCTCGTGTGCCCAGTGGGAGGCTACGGACAGAGGCCTGCCCTAAAATGGCAAGAAATGCCCAGCGGCGCAGCGCGTGAAATAGTCGCCGATGCCGGTGGGCTATAGCCTTTGGTCCGCGGGGGTTGTGGAGAGGGGTTCGGGGGCTCTGGTCGTCGGAAATGGGTACAATCTTTTCGAGGGTCCTCGTGCGCCCAGTGGGAGGCTACGGCCAGAGGCCTGCCCTAAAATGGTAAGAAATGCCCAGCGGCGCAGCGCGTGAAATAGTCACCGAGGCCGGTGGGCTATCGCCTTTGGTCCGCAGGGGTTGGGGTGGGGGATCGGGGGCTCTGGGCGTCGGAAATGGGTACAGTCTTTTCAATTGTTCTCGTGTGCCCAGTGGGAGGCTACGGTCAGAAGCCTGGCCTAAAATGGCAAGAAATGCCCAGCGGCGCAGCGCGTGAAATAGTTGCCGAGGCCGGTGGGCTATAGCCTTTGGTCCGCTGGGCCGAGGCTGCCTGGGGCCTGACGTCGGAAATGGGTACAGTCTTTTCGACGGTCCTCGTGTGCCCAGTGGGAGGGTAAGGTCAGAAGCCTGCCATAAAATGGCAAGTAATGCCCAGCGTCGCAGCGCGTGAAATAGTCGCCGAGGCCGGTGGTCTTCCTTTAGTCCGCGGGGGTTGATGAGGGGGGTTCGGGGGTTCTGGGCGTCGGAAATAGGTACAGACTTTTCGAGGGTCCTCGTGTACCCAGTGGGAGGCTACGGTCAGAAGGCTGCCCTAAAATTGCAAGAAATGCCCAGTGGCGCAGCAAATGAAATAGTCACCGAGGCCGGTGGGCTATCGCCTTTTGTCCGCGAGGGTTGGGGTGGGGGATCGGGGGCTCTGGGCGTCGGAAATGGGTACAGTCTTTTCGAGTGTCCTTGTGTGCCCAGTGGAAGGCTACGGTCATCTGGCGGCCCTAAACGGGCAAGAAATACCCAGCGCCGCAGCGTGCGAAATAGTCTCCGAGGCCGGTGGGCTTTAGGCCGGTCCGCTGGGGGGAGGGCACTGGCTCGGGCCGAAATGGGTACAGTCTTTTCGAGGGTCCTCGGTGCCTGGGTGACGCCACGGTCAGAAGGCGCCTCGAGGGTCCTCGTGCCCAAAGGGGAGGCTACGGTCAAGCCCGCCCTAAAATGGCAAGACATGCGCGCGCAGCTGCAGTGAAATATTCGCGAGGCCTGTGGGCTACATCCTTTGGTCCGCTGGGGTTGGGAGGGGCGCTCGGGGATCTCGCCGGAAATGGGTACGCTTTTCGAGGATCCTCGTAGCCTGAGGAGGCTACGATCAGAGGGCTGCCTGGGCAAGAAATGCCCAGCATGCAGCGCGGAAATAGTCGCCGATGCCGTGGGCTATAGCCTTTGGTCCGCTGGGGTTGGGAGGGCGCTCGCCTGGGCCGGAAATGGGTTCGGCCTTGTGGAGGGTACTTGTGTGCCCAAATGGGGGCTACGGTCGAAGCCCGCCTTAAAATGGCAAGACATACCCAGCGCGCAGCTGTGAAATAGTCGCCGAGGCCGGTGGGCTATAGCCTTTTGGTCCGCGGGCCGGGAGGGGCGTCGGGGTACCTGCATCGGAAATGGGCGCCTTTTCGAGGGTCCTCGTGTGCCCAGTGGGAGGCTACGGTCAGAAGCCTGCCGTAAAATGACAAGTAATGCCCAGCAGCGCAGCGCGTGAAATAGTCGCCGAGGCCGGTGGGCTATAGCCTTTGGTCCGCGGGGGTTGGGGAGAGGCGTTCCGGGGCTCTGGGTATCGGAAATGGGTACAGTCTTTTCGAGGGTCCTCGTGTTCCCAGTACGAGGCTACGGTCAGAGGGCTGCCTGGGCAAGAAATACCCAGCGGCGCAGCTGCGCGAAATAGTCGCCGCGGCGGTGGGCTATAGCCTTTGGTCCGCGGGGGTTGGGGACGGGGGTTCTGGGGCTCTGGGCGTCGGAAAAGGGTACAGTCTTTTCGAGGGTCCTCGTAGCCTGGGAGGCTATGGTCAGAAGCCTGCCCTAAATGGCGAAATGCCCAGCGCAAGCGGAAATAGTCGCCGAGGCCGGTGGGCTATAGCCTCGGTCCGCTGGGGTGGGAGGTGGTTTCGGGCTCCGCCGAATGGCACAGTTTTCGAGGGTCCTCGTACCAGGGGAGGCTGGCGGTCACAGGCCTGCCCTAAAATGGCAAGAAATGCCCAGCGCGCAGCGCGGTGAAATAGTCACCGAGGCCGCGGGCTATAGCCTTTGGTCCGCTGGGTCCGGGGAGGGTGTTTCGGGGGCTCTGGTCGTCGGAAATGGGTACAGTCTTGTCGAGGGTCCTCGTGTGCCCAGTGGGAGGCTACGGTCATAAGCCTGCCCTAAAATGGCAAGACATGCCCAGCGGCGCAGCGCGTGAAATAGTCACCGAGGCCGGTGGGCTATAGCCTTTGGTCCGCGGGGGTTGGGGAGAGGCGTTCCGGGGCTCTGGGTATCGGAAATGGGTACAGTCTTTTCGAGGGTCCTCGTGTGACCAGTACGAGGCTACGGTCAGAGGGCTGCCCTAGAAGGACAAGAAATGCCCAGCGATGCAGCGTGCGAAATAGTCCCCGAGGCGGAGGGCTATAGCCTTTGGTCCGCTGGGGGGGAAGGGGTTCCGGGGCCTGGCCGAAAAAGGGTACAGTCTTTCGAGGGTCCTCGTGCCCAGTGGAGGCTAAGGTCAAGGGCCTGCCCTAAATGGCGAGAAATGCCCAGCGGCGAATTGCGTGAAATAGTCGCAGAGGCCTGGGCTGGCAGCCTTGGTCCGCGGTGGTCGGGGAGGTGGTTTCGGGCCTGCCGCCGGAAATGGCACACCTTTCGTGGGTCCTCGTGTGGCCAGTGGGAGGCTACGGTCACAGGCCTGCCCTAAAATGGCAAGAAATGCCCAGCGGCTCAACGCTGGAAAGAGTCACTGATGCCGTTGGGATATAGACTTTGGTCCGCGGGGGTTGGGGAGGGTGTTTCGAGGTATCTGGTGGTCGGAAATGGGTACAGTCTTCGAGGGTCCTCGTGTGTCTGGGAGGCTACGGTCATAAGCCCGCCCTAAATGGCAAGACATGCCCAGCGCGCAGCGTGAAATAGTCACCGGCCGGTGGCTATAGCCTTGGTCCGCGGGGCTGGGAGGGGTTTCGGGGCCTGGCTCGCCGGAAATGGGTACAGTCTTTTCGAGGGTCCTCGTGTGCTCAGCTCGAGGCTACGGCCGAGGCCTGCCCTAAATGGCACGAATGCCCAGCGCGCAGCGCTGGAAATAGTCGCCGAGGGCGGGCTATAGCCTTGGTCCGCGGGAGTTGGGGAGGGCGTCGGGGCCTGGGAGTCGGAAATGGCATGCCTTTTTGAGGGTCCTAGTTTGCCCAAAGGGGAGGTTACGGTCGAGGCCTGCCCTAAATGGCACGAATACCCAGCGCGCAGCGAGTGAAATAGTCGCCGAGGCCGGTGGGCTTTAGCCTTGGTCACGGGGTTGGGAGTGGGGCGTCTCGGGGCTCGCGCCGAAATGGGTACAGTTTTTTCAAGGGTCCTCGTGTGCCCAGTGGGAGGCTACGGTCAGAGGACTGCCCTAAAATGGCAAGAAATGCCCAGCGGCGCAGCGTGTGAAATGGTCACCGAGGCCGGTGGGCTATACTCTTTGGTCCGCGGGGGTTGGGGAGGTAAGTTCTGGGGCTTTGGGCTTCAGAAATGGTTATATTCTTCTCGAGGGTCCTCGTGTGCCCAGTGGGAGGCTACGGTCAGAAGCCTGCCCTTAAATGGCAAGAAATGCCCAGCGGCGCAACGCATGAAATAGTCGCCAAGGCCGGCGGGCTATAGCTTTTGGTCCGCGGGGGTTGGGGAGAGGCGTTCCGGGGCTCTGGGTATCGGAAATGGGTACAGTCTTTTCGAGGGTCCTCGTGTGCCCAGTACGAGGCTACGGTCCGAGGGCTGCCCTAAAAGGACAAGAAATCCCCAGCGATGCAGCGTGCGAAATAGTCGTGGAGGCGGTGAGCTATAGCCTTTGGTCCGCGGGGGTTGGGGAAGGGGGTTCTGGGGCTCTGGGCGTCGGAAAAGGGTACAGTCTTTTCGAGGGTCCTCGTGCCCGGGGAGGTTATGGTCAAGCCTGCCCAAAATGGCCAGAATGCCTGGGCGCACAAGGTGAAATGGTCACCGAGGCCGTGGGCTATACTTTGGTCCGCTGGGGTTGGGGAGGAAGTTCGGGGCTGGCCGGAAATGGTTACGCCTCTCGAGGGTCCTCGTGTGCCCAGTGGGAGGCTACGGTCAGAAGCCTGCCCTTCAATGGCAAGAAATGCCCAGCTGCGCAACGCGTGAAATTGTCGCCGAAGCCGGTGGGCTATAGCCTTTGGTCCGCGGGGGTTGGGGAGGGACGTTCTAGGGTTTTGGGCATCAGAAATGGGTACAGTCTTTTCGAGGGTCCTCGAGTGCCCAGTGGGAGGCTACGGTCAGAGGCCTGCCCTAAAATGGCAAGAAATGCCCAGCGTCGCTGCGCGTGAAATAGTCACTGAAGCCGGTGGGCTATAGCCTTTGGTCCGCGGGGGTTGGGGAGGGTGTTTCGGGGACTCTGGCCATCGGAAATGGGTACAGTCCTTTCGAGGGTCCTCGTGCCTGGGAGGCTACGGCCGAGGCCCGCCCTAAATGGCACGAATGCCCAGCGCAGAGCTTGAAATAGTCACCGAGGCCGCGGGCTATATAGCCTCGGTCCGCGGAGCCGGGAAGGCGCTCGGGGCTCTGGGAGTCGGAAATGGGTACAGTCTTTTTGACGGTCCTCGTTTGCCCAGTGGGAGGCTACGGTCAGAGGCCTGCCCTAAAATGGCACGAAATGCCCAGCGGCGCAGCGAGTGAAATAGTCGCCGAGGCCGGTGGGCTTTAGCCTTTGGTCCGCGGGGGTTGGGGTGTGGCGTTCGGGGGCTTTGGGCGTCGGAAATGGGTACAGTCTTTTCAAGGGTCCTCGTGTGCCCAGTGGGAGGCTACGGTCAGAGGCCTGCCCTAAAATGGCAAGAAATGCCCAGCGGCGCAGCGCGTGAAATGGTCACCGAGGCCGGTGGGCTATACTCTTTGGTCCGCGGGGGTTGGGGAGGGAAGTTCTGGGGCTTTGGGCGTCGGAAATGGTTATATTCTTCTCGAGGGTCCTCGTGTGCCCAGTGGGAGGCTACGGTCAGAAGCCTGCCCTTAAATGACAAGAAATACCCAGCGGTGCAACGCGTGAAATTGTCGCCGAGGCCGGTGGGCTATAGCCTTTGGTCCGCTGGGGCCGGGAGTGACGTTTCAGGTTCCGCATCGAAATCTGTACAGCCTTTTCGAGGGTCCTCGTGGCTGGCGGGAGGCTACGGTCGAGGCCTGCCCAAATGGCAAGAAATGCCCAGCGGCGCTGCTCAGGAAATAGTCACCGAGGCCGTGGCTATAGCCTGGTCCGGGGGTGGGGAGCGCGTCGGGGTTCTGGGCCGGAAATGGGTACAGTCTTTTGAGGGTCCTCGTGCCCAGTGGGAGGCTACGGTCAGTGGGCTACCCTAAAATTGCAAGAAATGCCCAACGACACAGCGCTTGAAATTGTAGCCGAGGCCGGTGGGCTATAGCCTTTGGTCGGCGGGCGTTGGGGAGGGTCGCCCGGCCTGCATCGGAAATGGGTACAATCTTTCGAGGGTCCTCGTGCCCAGCTGGGAAGCTTACGGTCAGAGGCTTGCCCTAAATGGCAAAACGCCAGCGCGCAGCTGGTGAAATGGTCACCGAGGCCGGTGGGCCATAGCCTTTGGTCCGTGGGGGGCTGGGGAGGGTGTTTTGAGGCTCGGGTCGCCGGAAATGGGTACAGTCTTTCGAGGGTCCTAGTGCGCCTGGGAGGTTACGGTCAGAAGCTCCCTAAATGGCAAGAAATGCCCAGCGCAGTGAATTAGTCACCGAGGCCGGTGGGCTATAGCCGGTCGGCGGGCGCTGGGGAGGGCGCCCGGCTCGCATCGGATATGGCGCCTTTTCGAGGGTCCTCGTGCCCAGGGGAAGCTACGCCGCAGGCCCGCCTAAATTGCAAAACGCCCAGCGGCCGCAGCTGCGGAAATAGTCACCGAGGCCGCTGGCTATAGCCTGGTCCGCGGGGCCGGGAGGGGCGCTCGGGGCTCGCGCCGGAAATGTGTACAATCTTTCGAGGGTCTCGGTGCCCAAAGGGAAGTTACGGTCAGAGGCCTGCCCAAATGGTAAAACGCCAGCGCGCAGCGTGAAATAGTCACGAGGCCGGTGGGCTATAGCCTTTGGTCATGGGGCCGGGAGGCGGTTCGGGGCTATGGTCGCCGGAAATGGGTATAGTCTTTGAGGGTCCTGTGCCCAGCTGGGAGGCTACGGCCGAGGCCTGCCCTAAAATGGCAAGAAATGCCCAGCGCGCAGCTGGGGAATTAGTCACCGAGGCCGGTGGGCTATAGCCTTTGGTCCGTGGGGCTGGGAGGGTGTTTTGAGGCCGTCGTCGGAAATGGGTACAGTATTTTCGAGGGTCCTAGTGCGCCTAGGGGGAGGCTACGGTCAGAAGCCTGCCCTAAAATGGCAAGAAATGTCCAGCGGCGCAGCGCGTGAAATAGTCGCCGAGGCCGGTGGGCTATAGCCGATGGTCCGCTGGGCCGGGAGGGCTCGGGGCTTGCCGGAAATGGGTACAGTCTTTTCAAGGGTCCTCGTGTGCCCAGTAGGAGCCTACGGTCAGAAGCCTGCCCTAAAATGGCAAGAAATGCCCAGCGGCGCAGCGCGTGAAATGGTCACCGAGGCCGGTGGGCTATACTCTTTGGTCCGCGGGGGTTGGGGAGGGAAGTTCTGGGGCTTTGGGCTTCGGAAATGGTTATATTCTTCTCGAGGGTCCTCGTGTGCCCAGTGGGAGGCTACGGTCAGAAGCCTGCCCTAAAATGGCAAGAAATGCCCAGCGGCGCAGCGCGTGAAATAGTCGCCGAGGCCGGTGGGCTATAGCCTTGGCCTGCTGGGCGCTGGAGGGGCGCCCGGGCCTGCATCGGAAATGGCACAGTCTTCGAGGGTCCTGCAGCCCGGGAAGCTACGTCAGAGGCCTTCCCGAAAATTGAAAAAAACGCCCAGCGGCGCAGCGAGTGAAATAGTCGCCGAGGCCGGTGGGCTTTAGCCTTTGGTCCGCGGGGGTTGGGGTGGGCGCTCGGGGGCTTTGGGCGTCGGAAATGGGTACAGTCTTTTCAAGGGTCCTCGTGTGCCCATGTGGGAGGCTACGGTCCAGAGGCCTGCCCTAAATGGCAAGAAATGCCCAGCGCAGTGAAATGGTCACCGAGGCCGGTGGGCTATACTTTGGTCCGCTGGGGGAGGGAAGTTCGCTTTGGGCGCCGGAAATGGTTATATTCTTCTCGAGGGTCCTCGTGTGCCTGGGAGGCTACGGTCAGAAGCCTCGCCCTTAAATGACAAGAAATACCCAGCGTGCAACGCGAAATTGTCGCCGAGGCCGTGGCTATAGCCTGGTCCGCTGGGGCCGGGAGGGACGCTCAGGGTTCTCGCATCGAAATGGGCAGTCTTTTCGAGGGTCTTCGTGGCTGCTGGAGGCTACGGTCAGAGGCCTGCCCTAAAATGGCAAGAAATGCCCAGCGGCGATGCGCGTGAAATAGTCACCGAGGCCGGTGGGCTATAGCCTTTGGTCCGCGGGGGTTGGGGAGGATGTTTCGGGGGCTCTGGTCGTCGGAAATTGGTACAGTCTTTTCGAGGGTCCTCGTGTGCCCAGTGGGAGGCTACGGTCAGAAGCCTGCCCTAAAATGGCAAGAAATGTCCAGCGGCGCAATGCGTGAAATAGTCGCCGAGGCCGGTGGGCTATAGCCTTTGGTTCGCGGGGCCGGGAGCGCGCTCGGGGTTCCGGGCGCCGGAAATGGCAGCCTGAGGGTCCTCGGTGCCCAAGTGGAGGCTACGGTCAGAGGGCTACCCTAAATGGCAAGAATTGACAGAGAAATAGTAGCCGAGGCCGGTGGGCTATAGCCTTGGTCGGCGGGCGCTGGGGAGGGTCGCCCGCTCGCATCGGAATGGCCTTTTCGAGGGTCCTCATGTTGCCCGGAAGTTACGGTCAGAGGCCCGCCCTAAATGGCAAAAACGCCCAGCGCCGCAGCCGCGTGAAATAGTCACCGAGGCCGGTGGGCGGCAGCCTCGGTCCGGGCCGAGGGCGCTCGGGGCCTGCCGGAAATGGGTACAATCTTTTCGAGGGTCCTCGTGTGCCCAGTGGGAAGCTACGGTCAGAGGCTTGCCCTAAAATGGCAAAAAACGCCCAGCGGCGCAGCGCGTGAAATGGTCACCGAGGCCGGTGGGCTATAGCCTTTGGTCCGTGGGGGTTGGGGAGGGTGTTTCGGAGGCTCTGGTCGTCGGAAATGGGTACAGTCTTTTCGAGGGTCCTAGTGCGCCCAGTGGGAGGCTACGGTCAGAAGCCTGCCCTAAAATGGCAAGAAATGCCCAGCGGCGCAGCGCGTGAATTAGTCACCGAGGCCGGTGGGCTATAGCCTTTGGTCGGCGGGCGTTGGGGAGGGGCGTTCCGGGGCTCTGGGCATCGGAAATGGGTACAGTCTTTTCGAGGGTCCTCGTGTGCCCAGCCGAAGCTACGCCGAGGCCCGCCCTAAAATTGCACAAAACGCCCAGCGTCGCAGCGCGTGAAATTGTCACCGAGGCCGGTGGGCTATCGCCTTTGGTCCGGGCCGGGAGGCGCTCGGGGCCTCGCCGGAAATGTGTACAATCTTTCGAGGGTCCTCGTGCCCGGGGAAGCTACGGTCGAGGCCTGCCCTAAAATGGCAAAAACGCCCAGCGCGCAGCGCGTGAAATAGTCCACGAGGCTGCGGGCTAGCTCGGTCCGGGGCCGGGGAGGCGGTCTGGGGCTATGGTCGCCGGAAATGGGTATAGTCTTTGAGGGTCCTCGTGGTGCCTGGGGAGGCTACGGTCAGAGGCCTGCCCTAAAATGGCAAGAAATGCCCAGCGGCGCAGCGCGTGAATTAGTCACCGAGGCCGGTGGGCTATAGCCTTTGGTCCGTGGGGGTTGGGGAGGGTGTTTCGGAGGCTCTGGTCGTCGGAAATGGGTACAGTCTTTTCGAGGGTCCTAGTGCGCCCAGTGGGAGGCTACGGTCAGAAGCCTGCCCTAAAATGGCAAGAAATGTCCAGCGGCGCAGCGCGTGAAATAGTCGCCGAGGCCGGTGGGCTATAGCCTTTGGTCCGCGGGGGTTGGGGAGGGGCGTTCGGGGGCTTTGGGCGTCGGAAATGGGTACAGTCTTTTCAAGGGTCCTCGTGTGCCCAGTCGGAGGCTACGGTCAGAGGCCTGCCCTAAAATGGCAAGAAATGCCCAGCGGCGCAGCGCGTGAAATGGTCACCGAGGCCGGTGGGCTATACTCTTTGGTCCGCGGGGGTTGGGGAGGGAAGTTCTGGGGCTTTGGGCGTCGGAAATGGTTATATTCTTCTCGAGGGTCCTCGTGTGCCCAGTGGGAGGCTACGGTCAGAGGCCTGCCCTAAAATGGCAAGAAATGCCCAGCGGCGCAGCGCGTGAATTAGTCACCGAGGCCGGTGGGCTATAGCCTTGGCGGCTGGGGAGGGGCGCCCGGCTCTGGGCATCGGAAATGGGTACAGTCTTTTCGAGGGTCCTCGTGTGCCCAGTGGGAAGCTACGTCAGAGGCCTGCCCTAAAATTGCAAAAAACGCCCAGCGGCGCAGCGAGTGAAATAGTCGCCGAGGCCGGTGGGCTTTAGCCTTTGGTCCGCGGGGGTTGGGGTGTGGCGTTCGGGGGCTTTGGGCGTCGGAAATGGGTACAGTCTTTTCAAGGGTCCTCGTGTGCCTGGGTGGGGAGGCTACGGCCGAGGCCTGCCCTAAAATGGCAAGAAATGCCCAGCGCAGCGGTGAAATGGTCACCGAGCCCGGTGGGCTATAGACTTTGGTCCGCGGGGTTGGGAGGGAAGTTCGGGCCAAGGCCGGAAATGGTTATATTCTTCTCGAGGGTCCTCGCAGCTCAGCTGGGAGGCTACGGTCAGAAGCCCGCCTTAAATGACAAGAAATACCCAGCTGCAACGCGTGAAATTGTCGCCGAGTCGGTGGGCTATAGCCTTGGTCCGGGCCGGGAGGGACGCTCTAGGTTCGCATCGAAAATTGGTACGCTTTTCGAGGGTCCTCGCAGCTGGGGTGGCTACGGTCAGACGCCTGCCATAAAATGGCAAGAAATGTCCAGCGGCGCAATGCGTGAAATAGTCGCCGAGGCCGGTGGGCTATAGCCTTTGGTTCGCGGGGGCCGGGGAGCGCGCTCGGGGTTCCGCGTCGGAAATGGGTACAGTCTTTTTGAGGGTCCTCGTGTGCCCAGTGGGAGGCTACGGTCAGAGGGCTACCCTAAAATGGCAAGAAATGCCCAGCGACACAGCGCGTGAAATAGTAGCCGAGGCCGGTGGGCTATAGCCTTTGGTCGGCGGGCGTTGGGGAGGGTCGCCCGCCCGGGCATCGGAAATGGGCAGTCTTCGAGGGTCCCTCGCGTTGCTGGGAAGTTACGGTCGAGGCCTGCCCTAAAATGGCAAAACGCCCAGCGCCGCAGCGCGGAAATAGTCACCGAGGCCGTGGGCTAGCCTTGGTCCGCGGGGTTGGGAGGGCGCCCGGGGCCTGCGCCGGAAATGGGTACAATCTTTTCGAGGGTCCCCGTGCCCGGGAAGCTACGGTCAGAGGCTTGCCCTAAATGGCAAAACGCCCAGCGCGCAGCTGAAATGGTCACCGAGGCCGGTGGGCTAGCCTTTGGGTCCGGTGGGGCTGGGGAGGGTGTTTTGAGGCCTGGCCGCCGGAAATGGGTACAGTCTTTCGAGGGTCCTAGTGCGCCCAGGGAGGCTACGGTCAGAAGCCCGCCCTAAAATGGCAAGAAATGCCCAGCGGCGCAGCGCGTGAATTAGTCACCGAGGCCGGTGGCCAATAGCCTTGGTACGGCGGGCGCTGGGAGGGGCGCCCGCCCGGCATCGGAAATGGCATGCCTTTTCGAGGGTCCTCGTGGTGCCCGGGAAGCTACGAGGCCTGCCTAAAATTGCAAAACGCCCAGCGCAGAAAGGTGAAATAGTCACCGAGGCCAGTGGCTATAGCTGGTCCGCGGGGCCGGGAGGGCGCCTGGGGCTCGCCGGAAATGTGTACACTTTCGAGGGTCCTCGCAGCCCAGTGGGAAGCTATGGTCAGAGGCCTGCCCTAAAATGGCAAAAAACGCCCAGCGGCGCAGCGCGTGAAATAGTCACGAGGCCGGTGGGCTATAGCCTTTGGTCTGCGGGGGTTGGGGAGGCGGGTTCGGGGGCTATGGTCGTCGGAAATGGGTATAGTCTTTTTGAGGGTCCTCGTGCCTGGGGGAGGTTACGGTCGAGGCCTGCCCTAAATGGCAAGAAATGCCCAGCTGCGCGCGGAATTAGTCACCGAGGCCGGTGGGCTATAGCCTCGGTCCGTGGGGCTGGGAGGGTGTTTTGAGGCCTGCCGCCGGAAATGGGTACAGTCTTTTCGAGGGTCCTAGTGCGCCCAGTGGGAGGCTACGGTCAGAAGCCTGCCCTAAAATGGCAAGAAATGTCCAGCGGCCGCGCGTGAAATAGTCGCCGAGGCCGGTGGGCTATAGCCTTTGGTCCGCGGGGCCGGGGAGCGCGTCGGGGCTTTTGGCCGGAAATGGGTACAGCTTTTGAGGGTCCTCGTAGCCTGGGGAGGCTACGGTCGAGGCCTGCCCTAAAATGGCAAGAAATGCCCAGCGCGCAACGCTGCGGAAATAGTCGCCGAGGCCGTGGGCTATAGCCTTTGGTTCGCGGGGGCCGGGGAGCGCGCTCGGGGTTCCGGGCGCCGGAAATGGGTACAGTCTTTCGAGGGTCCTCGCAGCCCGGGGAAGTTACGGTCGAGGCCTCGCCCTAAAATGGCAAAACGCCAGCGCAGGCGCCAAGTGAAATGGTCACCGAGGCCGGTGGGCTATAGCCTTTTGGTCCGTGGGGGTTGGGAGGTGTTTGAGGCTCGGTCGCCGGAATGGCAAGTTTTTCGAGGGTCCCAGTGCGCCCAGGAGGCTACGGTCGAAGCCTGCCCTAAAATGGCAAGAAATGTCCAGCGCGCAGCGCTGAAATAGTCGCCGAGGCCGGTGGCTATAGCCTGGTCCGCGGGGTCGGGGAGCGCCGCTCGGGGCTTTGAAGGCCGGAAATGTGGTACAGTCTTTTGAGGGTCCTCGTAGCCCAAAGGGGAGGCTACGGCCAGAGGCCTGCCTAAATGGCAAGAAATGCCCAGCGAATGCGCAGCGCTGCGAATTAGTCACCGAGGCCGGGCTATAGCCTTTGGCGGCGGGCGCGGGGAGGCGCCCTCGGCTCGCCATTGGAAATGGGTACAGCCTTTTCGAGGGTCCTCGTGCCCTGGGAAGCTACGCCGAGGGCTCGCCCTAAATGGCAAAACGCCTGGCCGCAGCTGCTGCGGAAATAGTCACCGAGGCCGGTGGGCTATAGCCTTTGGTCCGCGGGGCCGGGAGGGGCGTCGGGGCCTGGGGTCGGAAATGGTACAATCTCGAGGGTCCTCGCAGCTCAGCCTGAAGTTACGTCGAGGCCTGCCCCAAATGGCAAAACGCCCAGCGCGCAGCTGTGAAATGGTCACCGAGGCCGGTGGGCTATAGCCTTTGGTCCGTGGAGGCTGGGAGGGTGTTTCTGAGGCTCGCCGCCGGAAATGGGTACAGTCTTCCTCGAGGGTCCTAGTGCGCCTAAAGCTGATGTTACGGTCAAGCCCGCCCTTTAAATGGCAAGAAATGTCCAGCGCGCAGCGCTGCGAAATAGTCGCCGAGGCCGGTGGGGTAGCCCCCGGGTCCGGGCTGGGAGCGCGCCGGGGCTTGCGTCGAAATGGGTACAGCCTGAGGGTCCTCGTGCCCAGCTGGGAGGCTACGGTCAGAGGCCCGCCCTAAATGGCAAGAATGCCCAGCGCGCAGCTGCTGAATTAGTCACCGAGGCCGGTGGGCTACAGCCTTGGTCGGGCTGGCTGGGGAGGCGCCCGGCTCGCATCTAAATGGGTACAGTCTTTTTGAGGGTCCTCGTGTACCCAGTGGGAAGCTACGGTCAGAGGACTGCCCTAAAATGGCAAGAAATGCCCAGCGGCGCAGCGTGTGAAATGGTCACCGAGGCCGGTGGGCTATACTCTTTGGTCCGCGGGGGTTGGGGAGGTAAGTTCTGGGGCTTTGGGCTTCAGAAATGGTTATATTCTTCTCGAGGGTCCTCGTGTGCCCAGTGGGAGGCTACGGTCAGAAGCCTGCCCTTAAATGGCAAGAAATGCCCAGCGGCGCAACGCATGAAATAGTCGCCAAGGCCGGCGGCTTATAGCTTTTGGTCCGCGGGGGTTGGGGAGAGGCGTTCCGGGGCTCTGGGTATCGGAAATGGGTACAGTCTTTTCGAGGGTCCTCGTGTGCCCAGTACGAGGCTACGGTCCGAGGGCTGCCCTAAAAGGACAAGAAATGCCCAGCGATGCAGCGTGCGAAATAGTCGTCGAGGCGGTGGGCTATAGCCTTTGGTCCGCGGGGGTTGGGGAAGGGGGTTCTGGGGCTCTGGACGTCGGAAAAGGGTACAGTCTTTTCGAGGGTCCTCGTGTGCCCAGTGGGAGGCTATGGTCAGAAGCCTGCCCTAAAATGGCCAGAAATGCCCAGCGGCGCAGCGCGTGAAATGGTCACCGAGGCCGGTGGGCTATACTCTTTGGTCCGCGGGGGTTGGGGAGGGAAGTTCTGGGGCTTTGGGCGTCGGAAATGGGTACAGTCTTTTTGAGGGTCCTAGTTTGCCCAGTGGGAGGCTACGGTCAGAGGCCTGCCCTAAAATGGCACGAAATGCCCAGCGGCGCAGCGCGTGAAATGGTCACCGAGGCCGGTGGGCTATACTCTTTGGTCCGCGGGGGTTGGGGAGGGAAGTTCTGGGGCTTTGGGCGTCGGAAATGGTTACAGTCTTCTCGAGGGTCCTCGTGTGCCCAGTGGGAGGCTACGGTCAGAAGCCTGCCCTTCAATGGCAAGAAATGCCCAGCTGCGCAACGCGTGAAATTGTCGCCGAAGCCGGTGGGCTATAGCCTTTGGTCCGCGGGGGTTGGGGAGGGAGGTTCTAGGGTTTTGGGCATCAGAAATGGGTACAGTCTTTTCGAGGGTCCTCGTGTGCCCAGTGGGAGGCTACGGTCAGAGGCCTGCCCTAAAATGGCAAGAAATGCCCAGCGTCGCTGCGCGTGAAATAGTCACTGAAGCCGGTGGGCTATAGCCTTTGGTCCGCGGGGGTTGGGGAGGGTGTTTCGGGGACTCTGGCCATCGGAAATGGGTACAGTCCTTTCGAGGGTCCTCGTGTGCCCAGTGGGAGGCTACGGTCAGAGGCCTGCCCTAAAATGGCACGAAATGCCCAGCGGCGCAGCGCTTGAAATAGTCGCCGAGGCCGGTGGGCTATATAGCCTTTGGTCCGCGGGAGTTGGGAAGGGGCGTTCGGGGGCTCTGGGAGTCGGAAATGCGTACAGTCTTTTTGACGGTCCTCGTTTGCCCAGTGGGAGGCTACGGTCAGAGGCCTGCCCTAAAATGCCACGAAATGCCCAGCGGCGCAGCGAGTGAAATAGTCGCCGAGGCCGGTGGGCTTTAGCCTTTGGTCCGCGGGGGTTGGGGTGTGGCGTTCGGGGGCTTTGGGCGTCGGAAATGGGTACAGTCTTTTCAAGGGTCCTCGTGTGCCCAGTGGGAGGCTACGGTCAGAGGCCTGCCCTAAAATGGCAAGAAATGCCCAGCGGCGCAGCGCGTGAAATGGTCACCGAGGCCGGTGGGCTATACTCTTTGGTCCGCGGGGGTTGGGGAGGGAAGTTCTGGGGCTTTGGGCGTCGGAAATGGTTATATTCTTCTCGAGGGTCCTCGTGTGCCCAGTGGGAGGCTACGGTCAGAAGCCTGCCCTTAAATGGCAAGAAATGCCCAGCGGTGCAACGCGTGAAATTGTCGCCGAGGCCGGTGGGCTATAGCCTTTGGTCCGCGGGGGTTGGGGAGGGACGTTCTAGGGTTCTGGGCATCAGAAATGGGTACAGTCTTTTCGAGGGTCCTCGTGTGGCCAGTGGGAGGCTACGGTCAGAGGCCTGCCCTAAAATGGCAAGAAATGCCCAGCGGCGCTGCGCGTGAAATAGTCACCGAGGCCGGTGGGCTATAGCCTTTGGTCCGCGGGGGTTGGGGAGGATGTTTCGGGGGCTCTGGTCGTCGGAAATTGGTACAGTCTTTTCGAGGGTCCTCGTGTGCCCAGTGGGAGGCTACGGTCAGAAGCCTGCCCTAAAATGGCAAGAAATGTCCAGCGGCGCAACGCGTGAAATAGTCGCCGAGGCCGGTGGGCTATAGCCTTTGGTTCGCGGGGCCGGGAGCGCGCTCGGGGTTCCGCGTCGGAAATGGGTACAGTCTTTTTGAGGGTCCTCGTGTGCCCAGTGGGAGGCTACGGTCAGAGGGCTACCCTAAAATGGCAAGAAATGCCCAGCGACACAGCGCGTGAAATAGTAGCCGAGGCCGGTGGGCTATAGCCTTTGGTCGGCGGGCGTTGGGGAGGGTCGTTCCGGGGCTCTGGGCATCGGAAATGGGTACAGTCTTTTCGAGGGTCCTCATGTTGCCAGTGGGAAGCTACGGTCAGAGGCCTGCCCTAAAATGGCAAAAAACGCCCAGCGTCGCAGCGCGTGAAATAGTCACCGAGGCCGGTGGGCTATAGCCTTTGGTCCGAGGGGTTGGGGAGGGGCGTTCGGGGCTCTGGGCGTCGGAAATGGGTACAATCTTTTCGAGGGTCCTCGTGTGCCCAGTGGGAAGCTACGGTCAGAGGCCTGCCCTAAAATGGCAAAACGCCCAGCGCGCGCAGCTGCGCTGAAATTGTCACCGAGGCCGGTGGGCTATAGCCTTTGGTCCGTGGGGGCCGAGGAGGGTGTTTTGAGGCTCGGCCGCCGGAAATGGGTACAGTCTTTCGAGGGTCCTAGTGCGCCTGGGAGGCTACGGTCGAAGCCCGCCCTAAATGGCAAGAAATGCCCAGCGCGCAGGTGAATTAGTCACCGAGGCCGGTGGCCATAGCCTTGGCCGGCGGGCGCTGGGGAGGCGCCCGGGGCCTCGGGCATCGGAAATGGGTACAGTCTTTCGAGGGTCCTCGTGCCTGGGAAGCTACGCCGAGGCCCGCCCTAAAATTGGCAAAACGCCCAGCCGCAGCTGCGTGAAATAGTCACCGAGGCCGGTGGGCTATAGCCTTTGGTCCGCGGGGCCGGGGAGGGCGTCGGGGCTCTGGGCGTCGGAAATGTGTACAATCTTTTCGAGGGTCCTCGTGTGCCCAGTGGGAAGCTACGGTCAGAGGCCTGCCCTAAAATGGCAAAAAACGCCCAGCGGCGCAGCGCGTGAAATAGTCACGAGGCCGGTGGGCTATAGCCTTTGGTCTGCGGGGGTTGGGGAGGCGGGTTCGGGGGCTATGGTCGTCGGAAATGGGTATAGTCTTTTTGAGGGTCCTCGTGTGCCCAGTGGGAGGCTACGGTCAGAGGCCTGCCCTAAAATGGCAAGAAATGCCCAGCGGCGCAGCGCGTGAATTAGTCACCGAGGCCGGTGGGCTATAGCCTTTGGTCCGTGGGGGTTGGGGAGGGTGTTTTGGAGGCTCTGGTCGTCGGAAATGGGTACAGTCTTTTCGAGGGTCCTAGTGCGCCCAGTGGGAGGCTACGGTCAGAAGCCTGCCCTAAAATGGCAAGAAATGTCCAGCGGCGCAGCGCGTGAAATAGTCGCCGAGGCCGGTGGGCTATAGCCTTTGGTCCGCGGGGTTGGGGTAGCGCGCTCGGGGCCGGGCGCCGGAAATGGGTACAGTTTTTCGAGGGTCCTCGGTGCCTGGGGGAGGCTAGGGTCAGTGGCCTGCCCTAAGCTGGCAAGAAATCCCCCGCGCCGAAGCGCGCTAAATTGTCGCCGTGGCGGGTGGGCTATTGCCTTTGGTCCGGGGGGGTGGGGAGCGCGTCGGGGTTCGGGCGCCGGAAATGGGTACAGTCTTTTCGAGGGTCCTCGTGCCCAGCGGAAGTTACGGTCAGAGGCCCGCCCCAAAATGGCAAAACGCCAGCGCGCAGCGTGAAATGGTCACCGAGGCCGGTGGGCTATAGCCTTTGGTCCGTGGGGGTTGGGGAGGGTGTTTTGGAGGCTCTGGTCGTCGGAAATGGGTACAGTCTTTTCGAGGGTCCTAGTGCGCCCAGTGGGAGGCTACGGTCAGAAGCCTGCCCTAAAATGGCAAGAAATGTCCAGCGGCGCAGCGCGTGAAATAGTCGCCGAGGCCGGTGGGCTATAGCCTTTGGTCCGCGGGGCCGGGGAGCGCGCTCGGGGCTGGGCCGGAAATGGGTACAGTCTTTTTGAGGGTCCTCGTGTGCCCAGTGGGAGGCTACGGTCAGAGGCCTGCCCTAAAATGGCAAGAAATGCCCAGCGGCGCAGCGCGTGAATTAGTCACCGAGGCCGGTGGGCTATAGCCTTTGGTCGGCGGGCGTTGGGGAGGGGCGTTCCGGGGCTCTGGCCATTGGAAATGGGTACAGTCTTTTCGAGGGTCCTCGTGTGCCCAGTGGGAAGCTACGTCAGAGGCCTGCCCTAAAATGGCAAAAAACGCCCTGCGTCGCAGCGCGTGAAATAGTCACCGAGGCCGGTGGGCTATAGCCTTTGGTCCGCGGGGGTTGGGGAGGGGCGTTCGGGGGCTCTGGGCGTCGGAAATGGGTACAATCTTTTCGAGGGTCCTCGTGTGCCCAGTGGGAAGCTACGGTCAGAGGCCTGCCCTAAAATGGCAAAAAACGCCCAGCGGCGCAGCGCGTGAAATGGTCACCGAGGCCGGAGGGCTATAGCCTTTGGTCCGTGGAGGTTGGGGAGGGTGTTTCGGAGGCTCTGGTCGTCGGAAATGGGTACAGTTCTTTCGAGGGTCCTAGTGCGCCCAGTGGGATGCTACGGTCAGAAGCCTGCCCTAAAATGGCAAGAAATGTCCAGCGGCGCAGCGCGTGAAATAGTCGCCGAGGCCGGTGGGCTATAGCCTTTGGTCCGCGGGGGTTGCGGAGGCGTCGGGGCTCGGCCGGAAATGGGTACAATCTTTCGAGGGTCCTGGTGCCCAGTGGGAAGCTACGGTCAGAGGCCTGCCCTAAATGGCAAAACGCCAGCGCGCAGCTGACGAAATAGTCACCGAGGCCGGTGGGCTATAGCCTTTGGTCCGCGGGGGTTGGGGTGGGTGTTTCGGGGGTTCTGGTCATCGGAAATATGTACAGTCTTTTCGAGGGTCCTCGTGTGCCCAGTGGGAGGTTACGGTTAGAGGCCTGCCCTAAAATGGCAAGAAATACCCAGCGGCGCAGCGCATAAAATATTCACGAGGCCGGTGGGCTATAGCCTTTGGTCTGCGGGGGTTGGGGAGGGGGGTTCGGGGGCTATGGTCGTCGGAAATGGGTACAGTCTTTTTGAGGATCCTAGTGCGCCCAGTGGGAGGCTACGGTCAGAAGCCTGCCCTAAAATGGCAAGAAATGTCCAGCGGCGCAGCGCGTGAAATAGTCGCCAAGGCCGGTGGGCTATAGCCTTTGGTCCGCGGGGGTTGGGGAGCGGCGTTCGGGGCCGGGCGCCGGAAATGGGTACAGTCTTTCGAGGGTCCTCGTGCCCAGATGGAGGCTACGGTCAGAGGCCTGCCCTAATATGGCAAGAAATGCCCAGCGGCGCAGCGCGTGAATTAGTCACCGAGGCCGTGAGGCTAAAGCCTTGGGTCGGCGGGCGCTGGGAGGCGCCTGGCTCGCCATTGGAAATGGGTACAGTCTTTTCGAGGGTCCTCGAGCCTGGGAAGCTACGCCAGAGGCCTGCCCTAAATGGCAAAAACGCCCAGCGCCGCAGCTGCGGAAATAGTCACCGAGGCCGGTGGGCTATAGCCTGGTCCGCGGGGCTGGGAGGCGTCGGGGCTCGCGCCGGAAATGGGTACACCTTTCGAGGGTCCTCGTGTGCCTGGGAAGCTACGGTCGAGGCCTGCCTTAAATGGCAAAAACGCCCAGCGCGCAGGTGAAATGGTCACCGAGGCCGGTGGGCTATAGCCTGGTCCGTGGGGTTGGGTGTGTGGGAGGCTCTGGTCGTCGGAAATGGGTACAGTCTTTTCGAGGGTCCTAGTGCGCCCAGTGGGAGGCTACGGTCAGAAGCCTGCCCTAAAATGGCAAGAAATGTCCAGCGGCGCAGCGCGTGAAATAGTCGCCGAGGCCGGTGGGCTATAGCCTTTGGTCCGCGGGGGTTGGGGAGCGGCGTTCGGGGGCTTTGGGCATCGGAAATGGGTACAGTCTTTTTGAGGGTCCTCGTGTGCCCAGTGGGAGGCTACGGTCAGAGGCCTGCCCTAAAATGGCAAGAAATGCCCAGCGGCGCAGCGCGTGAATTAGTCACCGAGGCCGGTGGGCTATAGCCTTTGGTCGGCGGGCGTTGGGGAGGGGCGTTCCGGGGCTCTGGGCATCGGAAATGGGTACAGTCTTTTCGAGGGTCCTCGTGTACCCAGTGGGAAGCTACGTCAGAGGCCTGCCCTAAAATGGCAAAAAACGCCCAGCGTCGCAGCGCGTGAAATAGTCACCGAGGCCGGTGGGCTATAGCCTTTGGTCCGCGGGGGTTGGGGAGGGGCGTTCGGGGGCTCTGGGCGTCGGAAATGGGTACAATCTTTTCGAGGGTCCTCGTGTGCCCAGTGGGAAGCTACGGTCAGAGGCCTGCCCTAAAATGGCAAAAAACGCCCAGCGGCGCAGCGCGTGAAATAGTCACCGAGGCCGGTGGGCTATAGCCTTTGGTCCGCGGGGGTTGGGGTGGGTGTTTCGGGGGCTCTGGTCATCGGAAATATGTACAGTCTTTTCGAGGGTCCTCGTGTGCCCAGTGGGAGGTTACGGTCAGAGGCCTGCCCTAAAATGGCAAGAAATACCCAGCGGCGCAGCGCATAAAATAGTCACGAGGCCGGTGGGCTAGCCTTGGTCCGCGGGGCTGGGAGGGGGTTAACGGGGCTATGGTCGTCGGAAATGGGTACAGTCTTTTGAGGGTCCTCGTGGTGCCTGGGGAGGCTACGGTCAGAGGCCTGCCCTAAATGGCAAGAAATGCCCAGCGCGCAGCTGCTTGAATTAGTCACCGAGGCCGGTGGGCTATAGCCTTTGGTCGGGCGCTAGGAGGCGCCCGGCTCGGCACGGAAATGGATACAGTCTTTTCGAGGGTCCTCGTGTGCCCAGTAGGAAGCTACGTCAGAGGCCTGCCCTAAAATTGCAAAAAACGCCCTGCGTCGCAGCGCGTGAAATAGTCACCGAGGCCGGTGGGCTATAGCCTTTGGTCCGCGGGGGTTGGGGAGGGGCGTTCGGGGGCTCTGGGCGTCGGAAATGGGTACAATCTTTTCGAGGGTCCTCGTGTGCCCAGTGGGAAGCTACGGTCAGAGGCCTGCCCTAAAATGGCAAAAAACGCCCAGCGGCGCAGCGCGTGAAATGGTCACCGAGGCCGGTGGGCTATAGCCTTTGGTCCGTGGGGGTTGGGGTGGGTGTTTCGGAGGCTCTGGTCGTCGGAAATGGGTACAGTCTTTTCGAGGGTCCTATTGCGCCCAGTGGGATGCTACGGTCAGAAGCCTGCCCTAAAATGGCAAGAAATGTCCAGCGGCGCAGCGCGTGAAATAGTCGCTGAGGCCGGTGGGCTATAGCCGGGGAGCGCGCTCGGGCCTCTGGGCATCGGAAATGGGTACAGTCTTTTCGAGGGTCCTCGTGTGCCCAGTGGGAGGCTACGGTCAGAGGCCTGCCCTAAAATGGCAAGAAATGCCCAGCGGCGCAGCGCGTGAATTAGTCACCGAGGCCGGTGGGCTATAGCCTTTGGTCGGCGGGCGCCGGGGAGGCGCCCGGCTCGCATCGGAAATGGGTACAGTCTTTCGAGGGTCCTCGGTACCTGGGGAAGCTACGCCAGAGGCCTGCCCTAAATGGCAAAAATGCGCCGCAGCGCTGTGAAATAGTCACCGAGGCCGGTGGGCCATAGCCTTGGTCCGCTGGGGTGGGAGGCGTCGGGGCTCGCGCCGAAAATGGGTACCGTCTTTTCGAGGGTCCTCGTGTGCCCAGTAGGAGGCGACGGTCAGAAGCCTGCCCTAAATGGCAAGTAATGCCCAGCGGCGCAGCGCGTGAAATAGTCACCGAGGCCGGTGGGCTATAGCCTTTGGTCCGCGGGGGTTGGGTTGGGGGTTTAGGGGGCTCTGGTCATCGGAAATGGGTACAGCCTTTTCGAGGGTCCTCGTGTACACAGTGGGAGGCTACGGTCAGAGGCCTGCCCTAAAATGACAAGAAATGCCCAGCGGCGCAGCGCGGGAAATAGTCACCGAGGCCGGTGGGCTATAGCCTTTGGTCGGCGGGGGCTCTGGGCGTCGGAAATGGGTACAATCTTTTCGAGGGTCCTCGTGCAGCCTGGGAAGCTACGCCGAGGCCTGCCCTAAAATGGAAAAAATGCCCAGCAGCGCAAGGTGAAATAGTCACCGAGGCCGGTGGGCTATAGCCTTGGTCCGAGGGGTGGGAGGGCGTCGCGGGCGTCGGAAATGGGTACAGTCTTTTCGAGGGTCCTCGTGTGCCCAGTGGGAAGCTACGGTCAGAGGCCTGCCCTAAAATGGCAAAAAACGCCCAGCGTCGCAGCGCGTGAAATAGTCACCGAGGCCGGTGGGCTATAGCCTTTGGTCCGCGGGGGTTGCGGAGGGTGTTTCGGGGGCTCTGGTCGTCGGAAATATGTACAGTCTTTTCGAGGGTCCTCGTGTGCCCAGTGGGAGGTTACGGTCAGAAGCCTGCCCTAAAATGGCAAGAAATACCCAGCGGCGCAGCGCATAAAATAGTCACGAGGCCGGTGGGCTATAGCCTTTGGTCTGCGGGGGTTGGGGAGGGGGGTTCGGGGGCTATGGTCGTCGGAAATGGGTACAGTCTTTTTGAGGGTCCTCGTGTTCCCAGTGGGAGGCTACGGTCAGAGGCCTGCCCTAAAATGGCAAGAAATGCCCAGCGACGCAGCTCGTGAAATAGTCACCGAGGCCGGTGCGCTATAGCCTTTGGTCGGCGGGGGTTGGGGAGGGGGTTTCGGGGGCTCTGGTCGTCGGAAATATGTACAGTCTTTTCGAGGGTCCTCGTGTGCCCAGTGGGAGGCTACGGTCAGAAGCCTGCACTAAAATGGCAAGACATGCCCAGCGGCGCATCGCGTGAAATTGTCGGCGAGGCAGGTGGGCTATAGCCTTTGGTCCGCGGGGGTTGGGGAGGGTGTTTCGGAGGCTCTAGGCATCAGAAATGGGTACAGTCTTTTCGAGGGTCCTCGTGTGCCCAGTGGGAGTCTACGGTCAGAGGCCTGCTCTAAAATTGCAAGAAATACCCGGCGGCGCAGCACGTGAAATATTCGCCGAGGCCGGTGCGCTATAGCCTTTGGTCGGCGGGGGTTGGGGAGGGGCGTTCGGAAGCTCTGGTCGTCGGAAATGGGTACAGTCTTTTCGAGGGTCCTCGTGTGCCCAGTGGGAAGCTACGGTCAGAGGTCTGCCCTAAAATGGCAAGAAATGCCCAGCGGCGCAGCGGGTGAAATAGTCACCAATGCCGGTGGGCTATAGCCTTTGGTTCGCGGGGGTTGGGGAGGGTGTTTCGGAGGCTCTGGACGTCGGAAATGGGTACAGCCTTTTCGAGGGTCCTCGTGTGCCCAGTGGGAGGCTACGGTCATAATCATGCCCTAAAATGGCAAGAAATGTCCAGCGGCGCAGCACGTGAAATAGTCGCCGAGACCGGTGGGCTATAGCCTTTGGACCGCGGGGGTTAGGGAGGGGGTTTTGAGGGCTCTGGTCGTCGGAAATGGGTACAGTCATTTCGACGGTCCTCGTGTGCCCAGTGGGAGGCTACGGTCAGAAGCCTGCCCTAAAATGGCAAGACATGCCCAGCGGCGCATCGCGTGAAATTGTCACCGAGGCCGGTGGGCTATAGCCTTTGGTCCGCGGGGGTTGGGGGGGGAAGTTCTGGGGCTCTGGGCATCAGAAATGGGTACAGTCTTTTCGAGGGTCGTCGTGTGCCCAGTGGGAGGCTACGGTCAGAGGCTGCCCTAAAATGGCAAGAAATGCCCAGCGGCGCAGCGCGTGAAATAGTCACCGAGGCCGGTGGGCTATAGCCTTTGGTCCGCGGGGATTGGGGAGGGTGTTTCGGGGGCTCTGGTCATCGGAAATGGGTACAGTCTTTTCGGGGGTCCTCGTGTGCCCAGTGGGAAGCTACGGTCAGAGGCCTGCCCTAAAATGGCAAGAAATGCCCAGCGGCGCAGCGCGTGAAATAGTCACCGAGGCCGGTGGGCTATAGCCTTTGGTCCGCGGGGGTTGGGGAGGGGGTTTCGGGGCTCTAGTCGTCAGAAATGGGTGCAGTCTTTCGAGGGTCCTCGTGGTGCCTGGGAGGCTACGGTCGAAGCCTGCCCTAAATGGCAAGAAATGCCCAGCGGCGCAGCACGTGAAACAGTCACCGAGGCCGTGGGCTATAGGCCTTTGGTCCGCGGGGTTGGGAGGGGTTTCGGGGCCTGCTCGGAAATGGGTACAGTCTTGAGGGTCCACGCGCCTGCGGGGAGGCTACGGTCAGAAGCCTGCACTAAAATGGCAAGACATGCCCAGCGGCGCAGCGCGTGAAATAGTCGCTGAGGCCGGTGGGCTATAGCCTTTGGTCCGCGGGGGTTGAGGAGGGGCGTTCGGGGGCTCTGGGCGTCGGAAATGGGTACAGTTTTTTCGAGGGTCCGCGTGTGCCCAGTGGGAGGATACGGTCAAAAGCCTTCTCTAAAATGATAAGAAATGCCCAGCGGCGCAGCGCGTGAAATACTCGCCGAGGCCGGTGGACTATAGCCTTTGGTCCACGGGGCTTGGGGAGGGGGGTTCGGGGGCTCTGGTCATCAGAAATGGGTACAGTCTTTTCGAGGGTCCTCGTGTGCCTAGTGGGAGGCTACGGTCAGAAGCCTGCCCTAAAATGGCAAGAAATCCCCAGCGGCGCATCGCGTGAAATTGTCGCCGAGGCCGGTGGGCTATAGCCTTTGGTCCGCGGGGGTTCATTAGGGAAGTTCTGGGGCTCTGGGCATCGGAAATGGGTACAGTCTTTTCGAGGGTCCTCGTGTGCCCAGTGGGAGGCTACGGTGAGAGGCTTGCCCTAAAATGGCAAGAAATGCCCAGCGGCGCAGCGCGTGAAATGGTCACCGAGGCCGGTGGGCTATAGCTTTTGGTCCGCGGGGGTTGGGTAGGGTCTTTCGGGGGCACTGGTCGTCGGAAATGGGTACAGCCTTTTCGAGGGTCATCGTGTGCCCAGTGGGAGGCTACGGTCAGAAGCCTGCCCTAAAATGGCAAGAAATGTCCAGCGGCGCAGCACGTGAAATAGTCGCCGAGACTGGTGGGCTATAGCCTTTCCGCGGGGGTTGGGGAGGGGCGTTCGGGGGCTCTGCACGTCGGAAATAGGTACACACTTTTGGAGGGTCCTCGTGTGCCCAGTGGGAGGCTACGGTCAGAGGCCTGCCCTAAAATGGCAAGAAATGCCCAGCGGCGCAGCGCGTGAAATAGTCGCCGAGGCCGGTGGGCTATAGCCTTTGATCGGCGGGGGTTGGGGAGGGGAGTTCGGGGGCTCTGGGCGTCGGAAATGGGTACAGTCTTTTCGAGGGTCCTCGGGTGCCCAGTGGGAAGCTACGGTCAGAGGCCTACCCTAAAATGGCAAGAAATACCCAGCGGCGCAGCGCGTGAAATAGTCACAGAGGCCGGTGGGCTATAGCCTTTGTTCTGCGGGGGTTGGGGAGGGGGTTTCGGGGGCTCTGGTCATCGGAAATATGTACAGCCTTTTCGAGGGTCCTCGTGTGCCCAGTGGGAGGCTACGGTCAGAAGCCTGCCCTAAAATGGCAAGAAATGCCCAGCGGCGCTGCGCGTGAAATAGTCGCCGAGGCCGGTGGGCTATAGCCTTTGGACCGCGGGGGTTAGGGAAGGGGTTTTGAGGGCTCTGGTCGTCGGAAATGGGTATAGTCATTTCGACGGTCCTCGTGTGCCCAGTGGGAGGCTACGGTCAGAAGCCTGCCCTAAAATGGCAAGACATTCCCAGCGGCGCATCGCGTGAAATTGTCACTGAGGCCGGTGGGCTATAGCCTTTGGTCCGCGGGGGTTGGGGGGGGAAGTTCGGGGCCTCGCACGAAATGGGCACAGTCTTTCGAGGGTCGCCGTGGTGCCCTGGGAGGCTACGGTCAGAGGCTGCCCTAAATGGCAAGAATGCCCAGCGCGCAGCGCTGAAATAGTCACCGAGGCCGGTGGGCTATAGCCTGGTCCGCTGGGACTGGGAGGGTGTTTCGGGGCTCGTCATCGGAAATGGGTACAGTCTTTCGGGGTCCTCGTGCCCAAGCTACGGTCAGAGGCCTGCCCTAAATGGCAAGAAATGCCCAGCGCGCAGCTGCGTGAAATAGTCACTGAGGCCGGTGGGCTATAGCCTCGGTCCGCTGGGAGGGGGTTTCGGGGGCTCTAGTCGTCAGAAATGTGTACAGTCTTTTCGAGGGTCCTCGTGTGCCCAGTGGGAGGCTACGGTCAGAAGCCTGCCCTAAAATGGCAAGAGATGCCCAGCGGCGCAGCACGTGAAATAGTCACCGAGGCCGGTGGGCTATAGGCTTTGGTCCGCGGGGGTTGGGGAGGGGGTTTCGGGAGCTCTGGTCGTCGGAAATGGGTTCAGTCTTTTCGAGGGTCCTCGTGTGCCTAGTGGGAGGCTACGGTCAGAAGCCTGCCCTAAAATGGCAAGAAATGTCCAGCGGCGCAGCGCATGAAATAGTCGCCGAGGCCGGTGGGCTATCGCGTTTGGCCCGCGGGGGTTGCGGAGGGGCGTTCGGGGGCTCTGTGTGTCGGAAATGGGTACAGTCTTTTCGAGGGTCCTCGTGTGCCCAGTGGGAGGCTACGGTCAGGGCCTGCCCTAAAATGGCAAGAAATACCCAGCGGCGCAGCTCGTGAAATAGTCGCCGAGGCCGGTGGGCTATAGCCTTTGGTCCGCGGGGGTTGGGGAGGGGCGTCGGAAATGGGTACAGTCTTTTCGAGGGTCCTCGTGTGCCCCGTGGGAGGCTACGGTCAGAGGCCTGCCCTAAAATGCCAAAAAATACCCAGCAGCGCAGCGCGTGAAATAGTCGCCGAGGCCGGTGGTCTATAGCCTTTGGTCCACGGGGGTTGGGGAGGGGCGTCGGAAATGGGTACAGTCTTTTCGAGGGTCCTTGTGTGCCCAGTGGGAGGCTACGGTTAGAGGCCTGCCGTAAAATGGCAAGAAATGCCCAGCGGCGCAGCGCGGGAAATAGTCACTGAGGCCGGTGGGCTATAGCGTTTGGTCCGCGGGGGATGGGGAGGGGTTTTCGGAGGCTCTGGTCATCAGAAATGGGTACAGTCTTTTCGGGGTCCTCGTGTGCCTAGTGGGAGGCTACGGTCAGAAGCCTGCCCTAAAATGGCAAGAAATGTCCAGCGGCGCAGCGCATGAAATAGTCGCCGAGGCCGGTGGGCTATCGCGTTTGGCCCGCGGGGGTTGCGGAGGCGCTCGGGGCCTGCATCGGAAATGGGTACAGTTTTCGAGGGTCCTCGTGGTGCCCAGTGGGAGGCTACGGTCAGGGCCTGCCCTAAATGGCAAGAAATACCCAGCGCAGCTCGTGAAATAGTCGCCGAGGCCGTGGGCTATAGCCTTGGTCCGCGGGGGGCCGGGAGGGCGTCGGAAATGGGTACAGTCTTTTCGAGGGTCCTCGTGTGCCCCGTGGGAGGCTACGGTCAGAGGCCTGCCCTAAAATGGAAAAAAATACCCAGCGGCGCAGAGCGTGAAATTGTCACCGAGGCCGGTGGGCTATAGCCTTTGGTCCGCGGGGGTTGGGGAGGGGGTTTCGGGGCTCGTAGTCGAAATGGTACGTCTTTCGAGGGTCCTCGTGCCTGGGTGGGAGGCTACGGTCAGAGGCCTGCCCTAAAATGACAATAAATGCCCAGCGGCACAGCGCGTGAAATTGTCACCGAGGCCGGTAGCCTATAGCCTTTGGTCCGCGGGGGTTGGGGAGGGGGTTTCGGGGGCTCTGGTAGTCAGAAATGGGTACGGTCTTTTCGATGGTCCTCGTGTGCCCAGTGGTAGGCTACGGTCAGAAGCCTGCCCTAAAATGGTAAGAACTGCCCATCGGCACAGCGCGTCAAATAGTCGTCGAGGCCAGTGGGATATAGCCTTTGGTCCGCGGGTGTTGGGGAAGGTGTTTCGGGGGCTCTGGTCGTCGGAAATGGGTATAGTCTTTTTGAGGGTCCTCGTGTGCCCAGTGGGAGGCTACGGTCAGAAGCCTGCCCTAAAATGGCAAGAAATGTCCAGCGGCGCAGCGCGTGAAATAGTCGCCGAGGCCGGTGGGCTATAGCCTTTGGTCCGCGGGGGTTGGGGAGGGGCGTTCGGGGGCTCTGGTCGTCGGAAATGGGTACAGTCTTTTCGAGGGTCCTCGTGTGCCCAGTGGGAGGCTAAGGTCAGAGGCTTACCCTAAAATGGAAAGAAATGCCCAGCGGGCAGCGTGAAATAGTCACCGAGGCCGAGGGCTAGAGCCTTGGTCCGCGGGGTTGGGAGGGGTTTCGGGGCCTGGTCGCCGGAAATGGATACAGTCTTTTCGCGGGTCCTCGTGTGCCCAGTGGGAGGCTACGGTCAGAGGCCTGCCCTAAAATGGCAAAAAATGCCCAGCGGCGCAGCGCGTGAAATAGACACCGAGGCCGGTGGGCTATAGCCTTTGGTCCGCGGGGGTTGGGGAGGGGGTTACGGTGCTCTGGTCATCGAAAATGGGTACAGTCTTTTTGAGGGTCCTCGTGCGCCCAGTGGGAGGCTACGGTCAGAGGCCTGCCCTAAAATGGCAAAAAATACCCAGCGCGCAGTTCGTGAAATAGTCACCGAGGCCGAGGGCTATAGCCTTTGGTCCGCGGGGGCTGGGAGGGGTTTCGAGCCTGGCCGGAAATGGGTACAGTCTTTCGAGGGTCCTCGTGCCCAGTGGAGGCTACGGTCGAGGGTTGCCCTAAAATGCCAAAACATACCCAGCGGCGCAGTGCGTGAAATTGTCGCCGAGGCCGGTGGTCTATAGCCTTTGGTCCACGGGGCTTGGGAGGGCGCTCGGGGGCTCTGGGCGTTGGAAATGGGTACAGTCTTTTCGAGGGTCCTCGTGTGCCCAGTGGGAGGCTACGGTCAGAGGCCTGCCCTAAAATGGTAAAAAATACCCAGCGGCGCAGCGCGTGAAATAGTCACCGAGGCCGGTGGGCTATAGCCTTTGGTCCGCGGGGGTTGGGGAGGGGGTTTAGGGGGCTCTGGTCATCGAAAATGGGTATAGTCTTTTCGAGGGTCCTCGTGTGCCCAGTGGGAGGCTACGGTCAGAAGCCTGCCCTAAATGCCAAAATACCCAGCGCAGCGCAGGAAATAGTCATCGAGGCCGTGGGCTATAGCCTTTGGTCCGCGGGGTTGGGAGGGGTTTAGGGGGCTCGTCATCGAAATGGGTACAGTCTTTTGAGGGTCCTCGTGCCTGGGAGGCTACGGTCAAGCCCGCCCTAAAATGGCAAGAAAGCCCAGCGCAGCGCAGTGAAATAGTCACCGAGGCCGGTGGGCTATAGCCTTTGGTCCACGGGGCCGAGGGGCGCTCGGGGCTGCATCGGAAATGGGTACAGTCTTTCGAGGGTTCCTCGACACCCAGTGGGAGGCTACGAGGCCTGCCCTAAAATGATAAGAAATGCCCAGCGCGCAGCGTGAAATAGTCGCCGAGGCCGGTGTCTATAGCCTTGGTCCGCTGGGGCCGGGGAGGGCGCTCGGGGCCTGGCCGGAAATGGGTACAGTCTTTTTGAGGGTGCTCGTGTGCCCAGTGGGAGGCTACGGTCAGAGGCCTGCCCTAAAATGGCAAGAAATGCCCAGCGGCGCAGCGCGTGAAATAGTCACCGAGGCCGGTGGGCTATAGCCTTTGGTCCGCGGGGGTTGGGGAGGGGGTTTCGGGAGCTCTGGTCGTCGGAAATGGGTACAGTCTTTTCGAGGGTCCTCGTGAGCCCAGTGGGAGGCTACGGTCAGAAGCCCGCCCTAAAATGGCAAGAAATGTCCACCGGCGCACCGCGTGAAATAGTCGCCGAGGTCGGTGGGCTATAGCCTTTGGTCCGCGGGGGTTGGGGAGGGGCTTTCGGGGGTTCTGGGCGTCGGAAATGGGTACAATCTTTTCGAGGGTCCTCGTGTGCCCAGCGGGAGGCTGCGGTCAGAGGCCTGCCCTAAAATTGCAAAAAATGCCCAGCGGCGCAGCGCGTGAAATAGTCACCGAGGCCGGTGGGCTATAGGCTTTGGTCCGCGGGGGTTGGGGAGGGGGTTTAGGGGGCTCGTCGAAAATGGGTACAGTCTTTCAAGGGTCCTAGTGTGCCCAGTGAGGATACGGTCGAAGCCTGCCCTAAATGGCAAGAAATTCCCAGCGGCGCAGCGCATAAAATAGTAACGAGGCCTGTGGGATATAGCCTTGGTCCGCTGGGACTGGGAGGGGTTTGGGGCCCGCCGTCGGAAATTGGTACAGTCTTTTCGAGGGTCCTCGTGTGCCCAGTGGGAGGCTACGGACAGAAGCCTGCCTTAAAATGATAAGAACCACCCAGCGGCGCAGCGCGTGAAATGGTCACCGAGGCCGGTGGGCTATAGCCTTTGGTCCGTGGGGGTTGGGGAGGGTGTTTCAGAGGCTCTGGTCGTCTGAAATGGGTACAGTCTTTTCGAGGGTCCTCGTGAGCCCAGTGGGAGGCTACGGTCAGAAGCCCGCCCTAAAATGGCAAGAAATGTCCACCGGCGCACCGCGTGAAATAGTCGCCGAGGTCGGTGGGCTATAGCCTTTGGTCCGCGGGGGTTGGGGAGGGGCTGCTCGGGCGCCGAAATGGGTACACCTTTTCGAGGGTCCTCGTGCCCAGCGGGAGGCTGCGGTCAGAGGCCTGCCCAAAATGGCAAAAATGCCCAGCGCGCAGCGCGTGAAAAGTCACCGAGGCCGTGGGCTATAGCCGGGTCCGCTGGGGCCGGGGAGGGGTCAGGGGCCTCGTCGAAATGGGTACAGTTTTTCAAGGGTCCTAGTGTGCCCGGGGAGGATACGTCAGAAGCCTACCATAAAATGGAAAGAAATACCAGCGGCGCAGCGACAAAATAGTAACGAGGCCGTGGGCTATAGCCTTGGTCCGCGGGGATCTGGGAGGGGGTTTCGGGGCTCGTTGTCGGAAATTGGTACAGCCTTTTCGAGGGTCCTCGTGCCTGCTGGGAGGCTACGGTCGAAGGCCTGCCTTAAAATGATAAGAACCACCCAGCGGCGCAGCGCGTGAAATGGTCACCGAGGCCGGTGGGCTATAGCCTTTGGTCCGTGGGGTGGGAGGGTGTTTTGAGGCTCGTCGCCGAAATGGGTACAGTCTTTCGAGGGTCCTAGTGCGCTGGGAGGCTACGGTCAGAAGCCTGCCCTAAAATGGCAAGAAATGTCCAGCGCGCAGCGCTGTGAAATAGTCGCCGAGGCCGTGGGCTATATAGCCTTTTGGTCCGCGGGGCTGGGGAGCGCGCCTGGGGTTTGGGGCGCCGGAAATGGGTACAGTCCTTTGAGGGTCCTCGTAGCCTGTGGGAGGCTACGGTCAGAGGCCTGCCCTAAAATGGCAAGACATGCCCAGCGGCGCAGCGCGCGAAATAGTCGCCGAGGCCGGTGGGCTATAGCCTTTGGTCCGCGGGGGTTGGGGAGGCGCTCGGGGCTCGGGCGCCGAAATGGGTACAGTCTTTTCGAGGGTCCTCGTACCTGGGAGGCTACGGTCAGAGGCCTGCCCTAAAATGGCAAGAAATGTCCAGCAGCGCAACGCGCGAAATAGTCGACGAGGCCGTGGGCTATAGCCTTTGGTCCGCTGGGGCCGGGAGCGCGTCGGGGTTCTGGGCGTCGGAAATGGGTACAGTCTTTTTGAGGGTCCTCGTGTTCCCAGTGGGAGGCTACGGTCAGAGGGCTACCCTAAAATGGCAAGAAATGCCCAGCGACACAGCGCGTGAAATAGTAGCCGAGGCCGGTGGGCTATAGCCTTTGGTCCGGAGCCGGGAGGGGCGTTCGGGGCCTCTGGGCATCGGAAATGGGTACAGTCTTTTCGAGGGTCCTCGTGTTCCCAGTGGGAGGCCACGGTCAGAGGCGTGCCCTAAAATGGCAAGAAATGCCCAGCGGCGCAGCGCGTGAAATAGTCACCGAGGCCGGCTGGCTATAGCCTTTTGTCCGTGGGGGTGAGGAGGGTGTTTCGGAGGCTCTGGTCGTCGGAAATGGGTACAGTCTTTTCGAGGGTCCTAGTGCGCCCAGTGGGAGGCTACGGTCAGAATCCTGCCCTAAAATGGCAAGAAATGTCCAGCGGCGCAGCGCGTGAAATAGTCGCCGAGGCCGGTGGGCTATAGCCTTTGGTCCGCGGGGGTTGGGGAGGAGGTTTCGGGGGCTCTGGTCGTCGAAAATAGGTACAGTCTTTTCGAGGGTCCTCGTGTGGCCAGTGGGAGGCTACGGTCAGAAGCCTGCGCTAAGATGGCAAGACATGCCAAGCGGCGCATCGCATGAAATTGTCGCCGAGGCCTGTGGGCTATAGCCTTTGGTCCGCTGGGGTTGAGGAGGGAAGTTCTGGGGCTCTGGGCATCAGAAATGGGTACAGTCTTTTCGAGGGTCCTCGTGTTCCCAGTGGGAGGCCACGGTCAGAGGCCTGCCCTAAAATGGCAAGAAATGCCCAGCGGCGCAGCGCGTGAAATAGTCACCGAGGCCGGTGGGCTATAGCCTTTGGTCCGTGGGGGTTGGGGAGCGGCGTTCGGGGCCTGGAGTCGGAAATGGGTACAGTATTTTGAGGGTCCTCGCAGCCTGGGAGGCTACGGTCAGAGGCCTGCCCTAAAATGGAAAAAAATGCCCAGCGGCGCAGCGCGTGAATTAGTCACCGAGGCCGGTGGGCTATAGCCTTTGGTCCGCGGGGGTTGGGGAGGGGCGTTCGGGGGCTCTGGGCGTCGGAAATGGGTACAGTCTTTTCGAGGGTCCTCGTGTGCCCAGGGGGAAGCTACGGTCAGAGGCCTGCCCTAAAATGGCAAGAAATGCCCAGCGGCGCAGCGCGTGAAATAGTCACCGAGGCCGGTGGGCTATAGCCTTTGGTCCGCGGGGGTTGGGGAGGGGGTTTCGGGGGTTCTGGGTGTCGGAAATGGGTACAGTCTTTTCGAGGGTCCTCGTGTGCCCAGTGGGAGGCTACGGTCAGAGGCCTGCCCTAAAATGGCAAGAAATGCCCAGCGGCGCAGCGCGTGAATTAGTCACCGAGGCCGGTGGGCTATAGCCTTTGGTCGGCGGTGGGTGGGGAGGCGTTCGGGGCCTGGGCGCCGGAAATGGGTACAATCTTTCGAGGGTCCCAGCCCGGGGGAAGCTACGGTCAGAGGCCTGCCAAAATGGCAAGAAATGCCCAGCGCGCAGCTGCGTGAAATAGTCACCGAGGCCGGTGGGCTATAGCCTTGGTCCGCGGGGTTGGGGAGCGGGCTCGGGGCCCGCCGGATATGGGTACAGTCGTTTTGAGGGTCCTCGTGAGCCCAGTGGGAGGCTACGGTCAGAGGCCTGCCCTAAAATGGCAATAAAATCCAAGCGGCGAAGCGAGTGAATTAGTCACCGAGGCCGTTGGGCTATAGCATTTGGTCCGCGGGCCGGGGAGGGCGTCGGGGCTCGGGCGCCGGCAATGGGTACAATCTTTCGAGGGTCCTCGCAGTGGAAAGTTACGGTCAGAGGCCTGCCCTAAAATGGCAAGAAATGCCCAGCGGCGCAGCGCTTGAAATAGTCCCCGAGGCCGGTGGGCTATCGCCTGGGGTCCGCGGGGTTGGGGCGGGGCGTTCGGGGCTCTGGGCGTCGGAAATGGGTACAATCTTTTCGAGGGTCCTCGTGTGCCCAGTGGGAAGCTACGGTCAGAGGCCTGCCCTAAAATGGCAAAAAACGCCCAGCGGCGCAGCGCGTGAAATGGTCACCGAGGCCGGTGGGCTATAGCCTTTGGTCCGTGGGGGTTGGGGAGGGTGTTTCGGAGGCTCTGGTCGTCGGAAATGGGTACAGTCTTTTCGAGGGTCCTAGTGCGCCCAGTGGGAGGCTACGGTCAGAAGCCTGCCCTAAAATGGCAAGAAATGTCCAGCGGCGCAGCGCGTGAAATAGTCGCCGAGGCCGGTGGGCTATAGCCTTTGGTCCGCGGGGGTTGGGGAGCGGCGTTCGGGGGCTTTGGGCGTCGGAAATGGGTACAGTCTTTTTGAGGGTCCTCGTGTGCCCAGTGGGAGGCTACGGTCAGAGGCCTGCCCTAAAATGGCAAGAAATGCCCAGCGCAGCGCGGGAAATAGTCACCGAGGCCGGTGGGCTATAGCCTTTGGTCCGCGGGGGTTGGGGAGGGGGTTTCGGGGCTCTGGTCGTCGGAAATGGGTACAGTCTTTTCGAGGGTCCTCAGCCTGGGAGGCTACGTCGAGGCCTGCCCTAAAATGGCAAAAAATGCCCAGCGTCACAGCGCGTGAAATAGTCACAGAGGCCGGTGGGCTATAGCCTTTGGTCCGCGGGGGTTGGGGGGGGGGGTTTCGGGGGCTCTGGTCATTGGAAATGGGTACAGTCTTTTCGAGGGTCCTCGTGTGCCCAGTGGGAGGCTACGGTCAGAGGCCTGCCCTAAAATGGCAAGAAATACCCAGCGGCGCAGAGCATAAAATCCTAACGAGCCCGGTGGGCTATTGCCTTTGGTCTGCGGGGGGAAGGGGCTCGGGGCTCGCTGTCGGAAATTGGTACAGTCTTTTCGAGGGTCCTCGTGTGCCCAGTGGGAGGCTACGGTCAGAAGCCTGCCTTAAAATGATAAGACATACCCAGCGGCGCAGTGCGTGAATACTCGACGAGGCCGGTGGGCTGTAGCCTTTGGTCCGCGGGGGTTGGGGAGGGGGTGTCGGAGGCTCTGGTCATCGGAAATGGGTACAGTCTTTACGATGGTCCCCGCTGCCCAAATGGGAGGCTACGGTCGAGGCCCGCCCTAAAATGGCTAGAAATGCCCAGCGCGCAGCGCGGAAATGGTCTCCCGAGGCCGGTGGGCTATAGCCTTTGGTCCGCGGGCCGGGGAGGGGTTTCGGCCTGCCGCCGAAATGGGTACAGTCTTTCGAGGGTCCTCGTGCCCAGCGGGAGGCTATGTTAGAAGCCCGCCCTAAAATGGCAAGAAATATCCAGCGCGCAGCTGCGGAAATAGTCGCCGAGGCCGGTGGGCTATAGCCTTGGTCGGCGGGGCCGGGAGCGCGTCGGGGCTCGGCCGGAAATGGGTACAGGCTTTTCGAGAGTCCTCTGGTGCCCAGTGGGAGGCTACGGTCAGAGGCCTGCCCTAAAATGGCAAAAAATGCCCTGCGGCGCAGCGCGTGAAATAGTCACCAAGGACGGTGGGCTATAACCTTTGGCCCGCGGGGGTTGGGGAGGCGCCCGGCTCGGGCATCGGAAATGGGTACAGTCTTTCGAGGGTCCTCGGTGCCCCGGGAGGCTACGGTCGAGGCCTGCCCTAAATGGCAAAAACGCCCAGCGCGCAGCGTGAAATAGTCACCGAGGCCGGTGGGCTATAGCCTGGTCCGCTGGGGTGGGAGGGCGTCGGGGCTCGCCGGAAATGGGTACACCTTTCGAGGGTCCTCGTGGTGCCTGGGGGAAGGCTACGGTCAGAGGCCTGCCCTAAATGGCAAGAACGCCCAGCGCGCAGCGGTGAAATAGTCACCGAGGCCGTGGGCTATAGCCTTGGTCCGCGGGGGCTGGGGAGGGTGTTTCTGGGCTCGTGCCGGAAATATGTACAGTCTTTTGAGGGTCCTCGTGCCCAAAGGGGAGGTTACGGTCAGAGGCCTGCCCTAAAATGGCAAGAAATACCCAGCGGCGCAGCGCATAAAATAGTCACGAGGCCGGTGGGCTATAGCCTTTGGTCTGCGGGGGTTGGGGAGGGGGGTTCGGGGGCTATGGTCGTCGGAAATGGGTACAGTCTTTTTGAGGGTCCTCGTGTGCCCAGATGGAGGCTACGGTCAGAGGCCTGCCCTAAAATGTCAAGAAATGCCCAGCGGCGCAGCGCGTGAATTAGTCACTGAGGCCGGTGGGCTATAGCCTTTGGTCGGCGGGCGTTGGGGAGGGCGCCCGGCTCGCATCGGAAATGGGCACAGCCTTTTCGAGGGTCCTCGTGCCTGGGCTGGAAGTACGGTCAGAGGCCTGCCCTAAATGGCAAAAATGCCCAGCGCAGCGCTGCGAAATAGTCACCGAGGCCGTGGGCTATAGCCTGGTCCGCGGGGGCTGGGAGGGCGCTCGGGGCTCTGGGCCGGAAATGGGTACACCTTTCGAGGGTCCTCGTGTGCCCAGTGGGAAGCTACGTCAGAGGCCTGCCCTAAAATGGCAAAAAACGCCCAGCGGCGCAGCGCGTGAAATGGTCACCGAGGCCGGTGGGCTATAGCCTTTGGTCCGTGGGGGTTGGGGAGGGTGTTTCGGAGGCTCTGGTCGTCGGAAATGGGTACAGTCTTTTCGAGGGTCCTAGTGCGCCCAGTGGGAGGTTACGGTCAGAAGCCTGCCCTAAAATGGCAAGAAATGTCCAGCGGCGCAGCGCGTGAAATAGTCGCCGAGGCCGGTGGGCCATAGCCTTTGGTCCGCGGGGCCGGGGAGCGCTCGGGGCTTGGGCCGGAAATGGGTACAGTCTTTTGAGGGTCCTCGGTGCCTGGGAGGCTACGGTCAGAGGCCTGCCCTAAAATGGCAAGAAATGCCCAGCGCGCAGCTGCGAATTAGTCACCGAGGCCGTGGGCTATAGCCTTTGGTCGGCGGGGCCGGGGAGGGCGCCCGCCCGGGCATCGGAAATGGGTACAGCCTTTTCGAGGGTCCTCGTGCCCAGCTACGCCGAGGCCAGCCCTAAAATGGCAAAACGCCCAGCGCGCAGCGTGAAATAGTCACCGAGGCCGGTGGGCTATAGCCTTTGGTCCGCTGGGGCTGGGGAGGGGCGCTCGGGGCCTCGCCGGAAATGGGTACAATCTTTTCGAGGGTCCTCGTGCCCAGTGAGGTTACGGTCGAGGCCTGCCCTATAATGGCAAGAAATACCCAGCGGCGCAGCGTAAATAGTCACGAGGCCGGTGGGCTATAGCCTTTGGTCCGCGGGGCTGGGAGGGGGTTCGGGGCTATGGTCACGGAAATGGGTACAGCCTTTTGAGGGTCCTCGTGTGCCCAGTGGGAGGCTACGGTCGAGGCCTGCCCTAAAATGGCAAGAAATGCCCAGCGCGAGCGCGGTGAATTAGTCACCGAGGCCGTGGGCTATAGCCTGGTCGGCGGGCGCTGGGAGGGCGCCCGGGGCTCGCATCGGAAATGGGTACAGTCTTTCGAGGGTCCTCGTGTGCCTGGGCTGGGAAGCTACGGTCAGAGGCCCGCCCTAAATGGCAAAACACCCAGCCGCAGAAGGCAGGAAATAGTCACCGAGGCCGGTGGGCTATAGCCTTTGGTCAGCGGGGGTGGGGAGGGCGTCGGGGCTCGTCGGAAATGGGTACACTCTTTTCGAGGGTCCTCGTGTGCCCAGTGGGAAGCTACGGTCAGAGGCCTGCCCTAAAATGGCAAAAAACGCCCAGCGGCGCAGCGCGTGAAATGGTCACCGAGGCCGGTGGGCTATAGCCTTTGGTCCGTGGGGGTTGGGGAGGGTGTTTCGGAGGCTCTGGTCGTCGGAAATGGGTACAGTCTTTTCGAGGGTCCTAGTGCGCCTGGGGAGGCTACGGTCAGAAGCCTGCCCTAAAATGGCAAGAAATGTCCAGCGGCGCAGCGCGTGAAATAGTCGCCGAGGCCGGTGGGCTATAGCCTTTGGTCCGCGGGGGTTGGGGAGCGGCGCTCGGGGGCTGTGGGCGTCGGAAATGGGTACAGTCTTTTTGAGGGTCCTCGTGTGCCCAGTGGGAGGCTACGGTCAGAGGCCTGCCCTAAAATGGCAGGAAATGCCATGCGGCGCAGCTGTGAATTAGTCACCGAGGCCGGTGGGCTATAGCCTTGGTCGGCGGGCGGGGAGGAGGCGCCCGGCTCGGCATCGGAAATGGTACAGTCTTTCGAGGGTCCTCGTGCCTGTGGGAAGGCTACGCGAGGCCTGCCCTAAAATGGCAAAAGGTCCAGCGCCGCAGCTGCTGGTGAAATAGTCACCGAGGCCGGGGCTATAGCCTTGGTCCGCGGGGGCCGGGAGGGGCGCTCGGGGCTCAAGGCCGGAAATGGGTACAATCTTTCGAGGGTCTCGTGTGCCTGGGGAAGTTACGGTCGAGGCCTGCCCTAAATGGCAAAACGCCAGCGCGCAGCTGGAAATGGTCACCGAGGCCGTGGGCAGGCTATAGGTCCGTGGGGCTGGGGAGGGTGTTTCGAGGCTCGTCGCCGGAAATGGGTACAGTCTTTCGAGGGTCTCAGCGCCTGGGGAAGGTTACGGTCAAGGCCCGCCCTAAATGGCAAGAAATGTCCAGCGCGCAGCGCTGCGGAAATAGTCGCCGAGGCCGGTGGGCTATAGCCTTTGGTCCGCTGGGGTTGGGAGCGGTCGGGGCTTTGGGCGCCGGAAATGGGTACAGTCTTTGAGGGTCCTCGTGTGCCCAGCGGGAGGCTACGGTCAGAATCTCGCACTAAAATGGCAAGACATGCCCAGCGCGCATGGTGAAATTGTCGGCGAGGCCCGGTGGGCTATAGCCTTTGGTCCGCTGGGGTTGGGGAGGGGTCGGGGCCCCGCCGGAAATATGTACAGTCTTTTCGAGGGTCCTCGTGCCGGGGGAGGTTACGGCCGAGGCCTGCCCTAAAATGGCAAGAAATACCCAGCGGCGCAGCGCTTAAAATAGTAACGAGGCCGGTGGGCTATAGCCTTTGGTCTGCGGGGGTTGGGGCGGGTGGTTTGGGGGCCTGGCTCGGAAATGGTACAGTCTTTCGAGGGATCCTCGTGCCCAGCTGGGAGGCTACGCCGAAGCCTGCCTTAAAATGATAAGAAATACCGAGCGGCGCAGCGCGTGAAATACTCGACGAGGCCGGTGGACTATAGCCTTTGGTCCGCGGGGGTTGGGGAGGGGGTTTCGGGGGCTCTGATCATCGGAAATGGGTACAGTCTTTACGAGGGTCCTCGTGTGCCCAGTGGGAAGCTACGGTCAGAGGCCTGGCCTAAAATGGCAAAAAACGCCCAGCGTCGCAGCGCGTGAAATAGTCTCCGAGGCCGGTGGGCTATAGCCTTTGGTCCGCGGGGCTGGGAGGGCGCTCGGGGCTCGCGCCGGAAATGGGTACACCTTTTCGAGGGTCCTCGCCTGCCTGGGAAGCTACGGTCAGGCCTGCCCTAAAATGGCAAAAACGCCCAGCGCCGCAGCTGCGGAAATAGTCTCCGAGGCCGGTGGGCTATAGCCTCGGTCCGCGGGGCCGAGGGCGTCGGGGCTCGGCGCCGGAAATGGGTACAATCTTTCGAGGGTCCTCGCCCGCCTGGGAAGCTACGGTCAGAGGCCTGCCCTAAAATGGCAAAAAACGCCCAGCGTCGCAGCGCGTGAAATAGTCACCGAGGCCGGTGGGCTATAGCCTTTGGTCCGCGGGGGTTGGGGAGGGGCGTTCGGGGGCTCTGGGCGTCGGAAATGGGTACAATCTTTTCGAGGGTCCTCGTCTGCCCAGTGGGAAGCTACGGTCAGGGGCCTGCCCTAAAATGGCAAAAAACGCCCAGCGGCGCAGCGCGTGAAATAGTCACCGAGGCCGGTGGGCTATAGCCTTTGGTCCGCGGGGGTTGGGGAGGGGCGTCGGAAATATGTACAGTCTTTTCGAGGGTCCTCGTGTGCCCAGTGGGAGGCTACGGTCAGAAGCCTGCACTAAAATGGCAAGACATGCCCAGCGGCGCATCGCGTGAAATTGTCGGCGAGGCCGGTGGGCTATAGCCTTTGGTCCGCGTGGGTTGGGGAGGGAAGTTCTGGGGCTCTGGGCATCAGAAATGGGTACAGTCTTTTCGAGGGTCCTCAGCCTGGGAGTCTACAGAGGCCTGCTCTAAAATTGCAAGAAATACCCGCGCGCAGCACGTGAAATATTCGCCGAGGCCGGTGCGCTATAGCCTTTGGTCGGGGGCCGGGGAGGGGCGCTCGAAGCTCGGTCGCCGGAAATGGGTACAGCCTTTTCGAGGGTCCTCGTGCCTGGGAAGCTACGTTCGAGGCCTGCCCTAAAATGGCAAGAAATGCCCAGCGGCGCAGCGCGTGAAATAGTCACCAAGGCCGTAGGGAGAAAGGGCTGGGAGCACGGGGGGTGGGGAGGGTGTTTCGGAGGCTCTGGACGTCGGGAGTGGGTACAGCCGTTGCGAGGGTCCTCGTGTGCCCAAAGGGGAGGCTACGGTCATAATCATGCCCTAAAATGGCAAGAAATGTCCAGCGCGCAGCACATGAAATAGTCGCCGAGACCGGTGGGCTATAGCCTTTGATCCGCGGGGGTTGGGGAGGGGCGTTCGAGGGCTCTGGGTGTCGGAAATGGGTACAGTCTTTTCGAGGGTCCTCGTGTGCCCAGTGGGAGGCTACGGTCAGAGGCCTGCCCTAAAATAGCAAGAAATGCCCAGCGGCGCAGCGCGCGAAATAGTTACCGAGGCCAATGGGCTACAGCCTTTGGTCCGCGGGGGTTGGGGAGGGGGGTTCGAGGTTCTCCGCCGGAAATGGGTACAGCCTTTTTCGAGGGTCCTCGTGGTGCCCAGTGGGAGGCTACGGTCATAATCCGCCCTAAAATGGCAAGAAATGTCCAGCGCGAGCACGTGAAATAGTCGCCGAGACCGTGGGCTATAGCCTGGCCCGCGGGGCCGGGGAGCGCGTCGGGGCTCGGGCGCCGGAAATGGGTACAGTCGCTTTTAGGGTCCTCGTGGTGGGGAGGCTACGGTCGAGGCCTGCCCTAAAATGGCAAGAAATGCCCAGCGCGCAGCTGAAATAGTCGACGAGGCCGGTGGGCCATAGCCTTGGTCCGCGGGGTTGGGAAGGTGTTCGGGGCCCGTCGCCGGAAATGGGTACAGTCTTTCGAGGGTCCTCGGTGCCCAGTGGAAGCTACGGTCAGAGGCTCACCCTAAAATGGCAAGAAATACCCGCGCGCAGCGCGTGAAATAGTCACAGAGGCCGTGGGGCTATAGCCTTTTGTTCCGCTGGGGTTGGGGAGGGGTTTCGGGCCCGTCATCGGAAATATGTACAGCCTTTTCGAGGGTCCTCGTGCCTGGGGGAGGCTACGGTCAAGCCTGCCCAAAATGGCAAGAAATGCCCAGCGCGCGCTGCAGGAAATAGTCGCCGAGGCCGTGGGCTATAGCCTTGGACCGCGGGTTGGGAGGGGTTTTGAGGATCTGGTCGTCGGAAATGGGTACAGCCATTTCGACGGGTCCTCGGTGCCTGGGGAGGCTACGGTCAAGCCCGTCTAGAATGGCAAGACATGCCCAGCGCGCATCGCTGAAATTGTCACCGAGGCCGGTGGGCTATAGCCTTGGTCCGCTGGGTCGGGGAAGTTCTGGGGCTGCATCGAAATGGGTACATTTTTTCGAGGGTCCTCGGTGCCTGGGAGGCTACGGTACGAGGCTGCCCTAAAATGGCAAGAAATGCCCAGCGGCACAGCGCGTGAATTAGTAACCGAGGCCGGTGGGCTATAGCCTTTGGTCCGGGGACTGGGAGGGTGTTTCGTGGGCCCGTCGCCGGAAATGGTACAGCTTTTCGGGGGTCCGGTGCCCGGGAAGTTACGGTCGAGGCCTGCCCTAAATGGCAAGAAATGCCCAGCGCGCAGCGCGTGAAATAGTCACGAGGCCGTGGGCTATAGCCTTTGGTCCGCGGGGTCGGAGGGGTTTCGGCCTGGTCGCCGAAATGTGTACAGCCTTTCGAGGGTCCTCGTGCCCAGTGGAGGCTAAGGTCAGAAGCCCGCCATAAATGGCAAGAAATCTCAGCGCGCATCACGTGAAATAGTCGCCGAGGCCGTGGGCTATAGCCGGGTCCGCGGGGTCCGGGAGGGGTTTCGGGGCTCGCCGGAAATGGGTACAGTTTTTCGAGGGTCCACGCAGCCTGGGAGGCTACGGTCAAGCCCGCACTAAATGGCAAGACATGCCCAGCGCAGCGTGAAATAGTCGCCGAGGCCGTGGGCTATAGCCTTTGGTCCGCTGGGTTGAGGAGGTGCGTCGGGGCCTGGGCGTCGGAAATGGGTACAGTTTTTTTCGAGGGTCCGCGTGTGCCCAGTGGGAGGATACGGTCAAAAGCCTGCCCTAAAATGATAAGAAATGCCCAGCGGCGCAGCGCGTGAAATACTCGCCGAGGCCGGTGGACTATAGCCTTGGTCCACGGGCTGGGAGGGGTTCGGGGGCCTCGCATCGAAATGGGTATAGTCTTTCAAGGGTCCTAGTGTGCCCATGGGGAGGATACTACGCCAGAAGCCTACCCTAAAATGGCAAGAAATGCCCAGCGCAGAAGCGTGAAATAGTCACCGAGGCCGGTGGGCTATAGCCTTTGGTCCGCTGGGGCCGGGGAGGGATTCGGGGCCTCGTCATAAATATGTACAGTTTTCGAGGGTCCCAGTGTGCCTGGGAGGCTACGGTCAGAAGCCTGCCCTAAATGGCAAGACATGCCCAGCGCGCATCGCGCGTGAAATAGTCACGAGGCCGTGGGCTATAGCCTTTGGTCCGCTGGGGGGGAGGTTTCGGGGCTCGCCGAAATGTGTACAGTCCTTTCGAGGGTCCTCGCAGCCCAAAGTGAGGCTAAGGTCAAGCCCGCCATAAATGGCAAGAAATGCCCAGCGCGCATCACGTGAAATAGTCGCCGAGGCCGTGGGCTATAGCCTTTGGGTCCGCTGGGTCGGGGAGGGGTTTCGGGGCCTCGTCGGAAATGGGTACAGTCTTTTCGAGGGTCCACGGTTGCGCTCTGGGAGGCTACGGTCAGAAGCCTGCACTAAAATGGCAAGACATGCCCAGCGGCGCAGCGCGTGAAATAGTCGCTGAGGCCGGTGGGCTATAGCCTTTGGTCCGCGGGGGTTGAGGAGGTGCGTTCGGGGGCTCTGGGCGTCGGAAATGGGTACAGTTTTTTCGAGGGTCCGCGTGTGCCCAGTGGGAGGATACGGTCAAAAGCCTGCCCTAAAATGATAAGAAATGCCCAGCGGCGCAGCGCGTGAAATACTCGCCGAGGCCGGTGGACTATAGCCTTTGGTCCACGGGGCTTGGGGAGGGGGGTTCGGGGGCTCTGGGCATCAGAAATGGGTATAGTCTTTTCAAGGGTCCTAGTGTGCCCAGTGGGAGGATACAGTCAGAAGCCTACCCTAAAATGGCAAGAAATGCCCAGCGGCGCAGCGCGTGAAATAGTCACCGAGGCCGGTGGGCTATAGCCTTTGGTCCGCGGGGGTTGGGGAGGGACTGGGGCCTCGTCATAAATATGTACAGTCTTTTCGAGGGTCCTAGTGTGCTCAGTGGGAGGCTACGGTCAGAAGCCTGCCCTAAAATGGCAAGAAATGCCCAACGGCGCAGCACGTGAAATAGTCGCTGAGGCCGGTGGGCTATAGCCTTTGGTCCGCTGGGCCGAGGAGGGCGTCGAGGCTCGGGCCGAAATGGGTACAGTCTTTTCGAGGGTCCGCGTGTGCCCAGTGGGAGGCTACGGTCAAAAGCCTGCCCTAAAATGATAAGAAATGCCCAGCGGCGCAGCGCGTGAAATACTCGCCGAGGCCGGTGGACTATAGCCTTTGGTCCACGGGGCTTGGGGAGGGGGGTTC
Organism: Citropsis articulata; assembly: GCA_030449925.1. Lineage (NCBI taxonomy): Eukaryota > Viridiplantae > Streptophyta > Magnoliopsida > Sapindales > Rutaceae > Citropsis > Citropsis articulata. The sequence continues at coordinate 255,512 of JASUUH010000258.1, forward strand.
GGGGGCTCTGGGCATCAGAAATGGGTACAGTCTTTTCGAGGGTCCTCGTGTGCCTAGTGGGAGGCTACGGTCAGAAGCCTGCCCTAAAATGGCAAGAAATGCCCAGCGGCGCATCGCGTGAAATTGTCGCCGAGGCCGGTGGGCTATAGCCTTTGGTCCGCGGTGGTTCAGTAGGGAAGTTCTGGGGCTCTGGGCATCGGAAATTGGTACAGACTTTTCGAGGGTCCTCGTGTGCCCGGGGAGGCTACGGAGAGGCTTTGCCCTAAAATGGCAAGAAATGCCCAGCGCGCAGCGCTGCGGAAATGGTCACCGACCGTGGGCTATAGCTGGTCCGCTGGGGCCGGGTAGGGTCTTTCGGGGGCACTGGTCGTCGGAAATGGGTACAGCCTTTTCGAGGGTCATCGTGTGCCCAGTGGGAGGCTACGGTCAGAAGCCTGCCCTAAAATGCAAGAAATGTCCAGCGGCGCAGCACGTGAAATAGTCGCCGAGACTGGTGGGCTATAGCCTTTCCGCGGGGTGGGAGGGCGTTCGGGGGCTCTGCGCGTCGGAAATGGGTACAGTATTTTGGAGGGTCCTCGTGTGCCCAGTGGGAGGCTAAGGTCAGAAGCCTGCCCTAAAATGGCAAGAAATGTCCAGCGGCGCAGCGCGTGAAATAGTCGCCGAGCCTGGTGGGCTATAGCCTTTGGTCCGCGGGGGTTCATGAGGAAGTTCGGGGCCTGCATCGGAAATTGGGTACAGACTTTCGAGGGTCCTCGCAGCCTGGGAGGCTACGGTGAGAGGCTTGCCCTAAAATGGCAAGAAATGCCCAGCGGCGCAGCGCGTGAAATGGTCACCGAGACCGGTGGGCTATAGCTTTTGGTCCGCGGGGGTTGGGTAGGGTCTTTCGGGGGCACTGGTCGTCGGAAATGGGTACAGCCTTTTCGAGGGTCATCGTGTGCCCAGTGGGAGGCTACGGTCAGAAGCCTGCCCTAAAATGGCAAGAAATGTCCAGCGGCGCAGCGCGTGAAATAGTCGCCGAGGCCGGTGGGCTATAGCCTTTGGTCCGCGGGGGTTGGGGAGCGGCGTTCGGGGGCTCTGGGCGTCGGAAATGGGTACAGTCTTTTTGAGGGTCCTCGTGTGCCCAGTGGGAGGCTACGGTCAGAGGCTTGCCCTAAAATGGCAAGAAATGCCCAGCGGCGCAGCGCATGAAATAGTCACCGAGGCCGGTGGGCTGTAGCCTTTGGTCCGCGGGGGTTGCGGAGGGTGTTTCGGGGGCTCTGGTCGTCGGAAATGGGTACAGCCTTTTCGAGGGTCCTCGTGTGCCCAGTGGGAGGCTACGGTCAAAAGCCTGCCTAAAATGGCAAGAAATGTCCAGCGGCGCAGCACGTGAAATAGTCGCCGAGACCGGTGGGATATAGCCTTTGGTCCGCGGGGGTTAGGGAGGGGCGTTCGGGGGCTCTGCGCGTCGGAAATGGGTACAGTCTTTTTGAGGGTCCTCGTGTGCCCAGTGGGAGGCTAAGCTCAGAAGCCTGCCCTAAAATGGCAAGAAATATCCAGCGGCGCAGCGCGTGAAATAGTCGCCGAGGCCGGTGGGCTATAGCCTTTGGTCCGCTGGGCCGGGAGGGGTTTCGGCCTCCGTCGGAAATGGGTACAGTCTTTTCGAGGGTCCTCGTGTGCCCAGTGGGAAGCTACGGTCAGAAGCCTGCCCTAAAATGGCAAGACATGCCCAGCGGCGCATCGCGTGAAATTGTCGGCGAGGCCGGTGGGCTATAGCTTTTGGTCCGCGGGGGTTGGGGAGGGAAGTTCTGGGGCTCTGGGCATCAGAAATGGGTACAGTCTTTTCGAGGGCCCTCGTGTGCCCAGTGGGAGTCTACGGTCAGAGGCCTGCTCTAAAATTGCAAGAAATGCCCGGCGGCGCAGCGCGTGAAATAGTCGCCGAGGCCGGTGGGCTATAGCCTTTGGTCGGCTGGGGTTGGGGAAGGGCGTTCGGGGGCTCTGGGCGTCGGAAATGGGTACAGTCTTTTCGAGGGTCCTCGTGTGCCCAGTGGGAAGCTACGGTCAGAGGCCTGCCTTAAAATGGCAAGAAATGCCCAGCGGCGCAGCGCGTGAAATACTCACCGAGGCCGGTGGGCTATAGCCTTTGGTCCGCGGGGGTTGGGGAGGGTGTTTCGGAGGCTCTGGACGTCGGAAATGGGTACAGCCTTTTCGACGGTCCTCGTGTGCCCGGTGGGCGGCTACGGTCATAATCATGCCCTAAAATGGCCAGAAATGTCCAGCGGCGCAGCACGTGAAATAGTCGCCGAGACCGGTGGCTATAGCCTTTGGTCCGCGGGGCCGGGAGGGGCGTCGGGCCTGCATCGGAAATGGGTACAGTCATTTTGAGGGTCCTCGGTGCCTGGGAGGTTACGGTCATAATCCTGCCCTAAATGGCAAGAAATGTCCAGCGCGCAGCACGTGAAATAGTCGCCGAGACCGTGGGCTATAGCCTTTGGTCCGCGGGGCCGGGAGCGCGCTCGGGGCTCGAAGGCCGGAAAGGGGTACTGTATTTTTGAGGGTCCTCGTGTGCCCAGTGGGAGGCTACGGTCAGAGGCCTCCCCTAAAATGGCAAGAAATGCCCAGCGGCGCAGCGCGTGAAATAGTCACCGAGGCCGGTGGGCTATAGCCTTTGGTCCGCGGGGATTGGGGAGGGTGTTTCGGGGGCTCTGGTTGTCGGAAATGGGTACAATCTTTTCGGGGGTCCTAGTGTGCCCAGTGGGAAGCTACGGTCAGAGGCCTGCCCTAAAATGGCAAGAAATGCCCAGCGGCGCAGCGCGTGAAATAGTCACCGAGGCCGGTGGGCAATAGCCTTTGGTCCGCGGGGGTTGGGAAGAGGGTTACGGGGGCTCTGGTCGTCGGAAATATATACAGTCTTTTCGAGGGTCCTCGTGTGCCCAGTGGGAGGCTACGGTCAGAAGCCTGCCCTAAAATGGCAAGAAATGCGCAGCAACGCAATGCGCGAAATAGTCGCCGAGGCCGGTGGGCTAGGCTTTGTCCGCGGGGCCGGGAGGGGCCGGGCCTCGGTCATCGGAAATGGGTACAGTCTTTTCGAGGGTCCTCGTGTGCCCAGTGGGAGGCTACGGTCAGAAGCCTGCCCTAAAATGGCAAGAAATGCCCAGCGGCGCATCGCGTGAAACAGTCGCCGAGGCCGGTGGTCTTTAGCCTTTGGTCCGCGGGGGTTGGGGAGGGGGGTTCGGGGGTTCTGGTCGTCGGAAATGGGTACAGTTTTTTCAAGTGTCCTCGTGTGCCCAGTGGGAGGGTACGGTCAGAGGCCTCCCCTAAAATGGCAAGAAATGCCCAGCGGCGCAGCGCGTGAAATGGTCACCGAGGCCGGTGGGCTATAGCCTTTGGTCCGCGGGGGTTGGGGAGGGAAGTTCTAGGGTTCTGGGCGTCGGAAATGGGTACAGTTTTTTCGAGGGTCCTCGTGCCTGGGAGGCTACGATCAAGCCCGCCCTTAAATGGAAGAAATACCCAGCGCAGCGCGTGAAATAGTCGCTGAGGCCGGTGGGCTATAGCCTTTGGTCCACGGGGTTGGGGATGGGGTTTCGGGGGTTCTGGTCGTCGGAAATGGGTACAGTCTTTTCGAGGGTCCTCGTGTGCCCAGTGGGAGGCTACGTAAGAAGCCCGCCCTAAATGGCAAGAATGCCCAGCGCGCAGCGATGAAATAGTCGCCGAGGCCGGTGGGCTATCGCGCTTTGGTCCACGGGGCTGCGGAGGGGCGCTCGGGGCCTGTGTCGGAAATGGGTACAGTCTTTTCGAGGGTCCTCGCGTGCCTGGGCTGGGAGGCTACGGTCAGGGCCTGCCCTAAAATTGCAAGAAATACCCAGCGCGCAGCGTGAAATAGTCACCGAGGCCGGTGGCTATAGCCTGGTCCGCGGGGTTGGGAGGGGTTTCGAGCCTGGTCGCCGGAAATGGGTTCAGTCTTTCGAGGGTCCTCGGTGCCTGGGGAGGCTACGTCGAGGCCCGCCCTAAATGCCAAAATACCCAGCAGCGCAGCATGAAATAGTCACCGAGGCCGGTGGACTATAGCCTGGTCCACGGGGCCGGGAGGGCGCTCGGGGCCTGGGCGCCGGAAATGGGTACAGTCTTCGAGGGTCCTCGTGTGCCCAGGGAGGCTACGGTTAGAGGCCCGCTATAAATGGTAAAAATACACAGCGCGCAAAGGCGTGAAATAGTCACCGAGACCGTGGGCTATAGCCTTGGGTCCGGGGCCGGGAGGGGGTTTAGGGGCTCGTCATCGAAATGGGCAGTCTTTTGAGGGTCCTCGTGCCTAGTGGGAGGCTACGGTCAGAAGGCCCGCCCTAAAATGCCAAAATACCCAGCGCGCAGCTGCATGAAATAGTCTCCGAGGCCGGTGGACTATAGCCTTGGTCCGCGGGGGCCGGGAGGGCGTCGGGGTTCCCGTGTCGGAAATGGGCATGCCTTTTCGAGGGTCCTTGTGTGCCCTGGAGGCTACGGTTAGAGGCCTGCCGTAAAATGGCAAGAAATGCCCAGCGGCGCAGCGCGGGAAATAGTCACTGAGGCCGGTGGGCTATAGCGTTTGGTCCGCGGGGGTTGGGGAGGGGCGTCGGAAATGGGTACAGTCTTTTCGGGGTCCTCGTGTGCCTAGTGGTAGGCTACGGTCAGAAGCTTGCCCTAAAATGGCAAGAAATGTCCAGCGGCGCAGCGCATGAAATAGTCGCCGAGGCCGGTGGGCTATCGCGTTTGGCCCGCTGGGGCGGGAGGGCGCTCGGGGCCTGGGTGTCGAAATGGGTACAGCTTTTCAAGGGTCCTCGCGCCTGGGGAGGCTACGGTCAGGGCCTGCCCTAAATGGCAAGAAATACCCAGCGCGCAGTCGGAAATAGTCGCCGAGGCCGTGGGCTATAGCCTTTGGTCCGCGGGGTTGGGAGGGCGCCGAAATGGTACGGTCTTTCGAGGGTCCTCGTGGTGCCCTGGGAGGCTACGGTCAGAGGCCCGCCCTAAATGGTAAAAATACCCAGCGGCGCAGTGCGTGAAATTGTCACCGAGGCCGGTGGGCCATAGCGCTTTTGGTCCGCTGGGGTCGGGAGGGGTTTCGGGGCTCGTAGTCGAAATGGGTACGGCCTTTCGAGGGTCCTCGTGCCTGGGGAGGCTACGGTCGAGGCCTGCCCTAAATGGCAATAAATGCCCAGCGGCACGCGGAAATTGTCACCGAGGCCGTGGGCTATAGCCTTGGTCCGCGGGGTTGGGGAGGGGTTTCGGGGCTCGTAGTCGAAATGGTACAGGTTTTTCGATGGTCCTCGTGCCCTGGGAGGCTACGGTCAGAGCCCGCCTTAAATGGTAAGAATGCCCATCGCGCAGCTGGGAAATAGTCGCCGAGGCCGGTGGGCCATAGCATTTGGTCCGCGGGTGTTGGGGAAGGTGTTTCGGGGCCTGGTCGCCGGAAATGGGTATAGTCTTTCGAGGGTCCTCGTGCCTGGGTGAGGCTACGGTCAGGCCGCCCTAAAATGGCAAGACATGACCAGCGCAGTGCGTGAAATAGTCGCCGAGGCCGGTGGGCTATAGCCTTTGGTCCGCTGGGGCCGGGGGAGGGCGTCGGGGTTCTGGTCGTCTGAAATAGGTACAGGCTTTTCGAGGGTCCTCGTGTACCCAGTGGGAGGCTAAGGTCAGAGGCTTACCCTAAAATGGAAAGCAATGCCCAGCGGGGCAGCGCGGGAAATAGTCACCGAGGCCGGAGGGCTAGAGCATTTTGTCCGCGGGGGTTGGGGAGGGGGTTTCGGGAGCTCTGGTCGTCGGAAATGCATACAGTCTTTTTGAGGGTTCTCGTGTGCCCAGTGGGAGGCTACGGTCAGAGGCCGGCCCAAAAATTCAAAAAATACCCAGCGGCGCAGTGCGTGAAATAGTCACCGAGGCCGGTGGGCTATAGCCTTTGGTCCGCGGGGGTTGGGGAGGTGGTTTAGGGGGCTCTGTTAATCGAAAATGGGTACAGTCTTTTTGAGGGTCCTCGTGTGCCCAGTGGGAGGCTACGGTCAGAGGCTTCCCCTATAATGCCAAAAATTACCCTACGGCGCAGCGCGTGAAATTGTCGCCGAGGCCGGTGGTCTATAGCCTTTGGTCCACGGGGCCGGGAGGGGCGCTCGGGGCTCGGGCGCCGGCAATGGGTACAGTCTTTCGAGGGTCCTCGGTGCCTGGGAGGCTACGGTCGAGGCCCGCCTAAATGGTAAAAATACCAGCGCAAAGGCGTGAAATAGTCCATCGAGGCCGGTGGGCTATAGCCTTGGTCCGCGGGGCTGGGAGGGGGTTTAGGGGCTCTGTCATCGAAATGGGTATAGTCTTTTGAGGGTCCTCGTGTGCCTGGGGAGGCTACGGTCGAGGCCCGCCCTAAATGCCAAAAATACCAAGCCGCGCAGTTCAGGAAATAGTCACCGAGGCCGTGGGCTATAGCCTGGTCCGCTGGGGCCGGAGGGGTTTAGGGCTCACATCGAAATGGGTACAGTCTTTTGATGGTCCTCGTGCCCTGGGAGGCTACGGTCAAGCCCGCCCTAAATGGCAAGACAAGCCCAGCGCAGCTGTGAAATAGTCACCGAGGCCGTGGGCTATAGCCTTTGGTCCGCTGGGCCGGGAGGGGTTTCGGAGCTCGTCGCCGGAAATGGGTACAGTCTTTCGAGGGTCCTCGTGAGCCCGTGAGGCTACGGTCAGAAGCCCGCCCTAAAATGGCAAGAAATGTCCAGCGCGCAGCTGCGGAAATAGGCGCCGAGGCCGGTGGGCTATAGCCTTTGGCCCGGGGGCCGGGAGGGCGCTCGGGGCTCGGGTGTCGAAATGGGTACAGTCTTTTCGAGGGTCCTCGCGCTGGGGAGGCTACGGTCAGGGCCTGCCCTAAAATGGCAAGAAATGCCCAGTGGCGCAGCGCGTGAAATAGTCGCCGAGGCCGGTGGGCTATAGCCTTTGGTCTGCGGGGGTTGGGGAGGTGCGTCGAAAATGGGTACAGACTTTTTTAGGGTCTTTGTGTGCCCCGTTGGAGGCTACGGTTAGAGGCCTGCCCTAAAATGACAAGAAATGCCCAGCGGCGCAGCGCGGGAAATAGTCACTGAGGCCGGTGGGCTATAGCCTTTGGTCCGCGGGGGTTGGGGAGGGGGTTTCGGGGGCTCTGGTCGTCGGAAACGGGTACAGTCTTTTCGAGGGTCCTCGTGTGCCCAGTGGGAGGCTACGGTAAGAAGCCTGTCCTAAAATAGCAAGAAATGCCCAGCGGCGCAGCGCGTCAAATAGTCGCCGAGGCCGGTGGGCAATAGCCTTTGGTCCGCGGGGGTTGGGGAAGGTGTTTCGGGGGCTCTGGTCGTCAGAAATGGGTACAGTCTTTTCGAGGGTCCTCGTGTGCCCAGTGGGAGGCTACGGTCAGACGCCTACCCTAAAATGGCAAGACATGCCCAGCGGCGCAGCGCGTGAAATAGTCGCCGAGGCCGGTGGGCTATAGCCTTTGGTCCGCGGGGTTTGGGGAGGGGCGTTCGGGGGCTCTGGGCGTCCGAAATGGGTACAGTCTTTTCGAGGGTCCTCGTGTACCCAGTGGGAGGCTACGGTCAGAGGCCTGCCCTAAAATGGCAAGAAATGCCCAGCGGCGCAGCGCGTGAAATAGTCGCCGAGGCCGGTGGGCTATAGCCTTTGGTCCGCGGGGGTTGGGGAGGGGCGTTCGGGGGTTCTGGGCGTCGGAAATGGGTACAGTCTTTTCGAGGGTCCTCGTGTGCCCAGTGGGAGGCTACGGTCAGAGGCCTGCCCTAAAATTACAAAAAATGCCCAGCGGCGCAGCGCGTGAAATAGTCACCGAGGCCGGTGGGCTATAGGCTTTGGTCCGCGGGGGTTGGGGAGGGGGTTTAGGGGGCTCTGGTCGTCGAAAATGGGTACAGTCTTTTCAAGGGTCCTAGTGTGCCCAGTGGGAGGATACGGTCAGAAGCCTACCCTAAAATGGCATGAAATGCCCCGCGGCGCAGCGCGTGAAATAGTCACCGAGGCCGGTGGGCTATAGCCTTTGGTCCGCGGGGGTTGGGGAGGGGGTTTAGGGGGCTCTGGTCGTCGGAAATGGGTACAGTCTTTTCGAGGGTCCTCGTGTGCCCAGTGGGAGGCTACGGTAAAAAGCCTGCCCTAAAATGGCAAGACATGCCCAGCGGCGCAGCGCGTGAAATAGTCACCGAGGCCGGTGGGCTATAGCCTTTGGTCCGCGGGGGTTGGGGAGGGGGTTTAGGGGGCTCTGGTCGTCGGAAATGGGTACAGTCTTTTCGAGGGTCCTCGTGTGCCCCGTGGGAGGCTACGGTCAGAAGCCTGCCCTAAAATGGCAAGACATGCCCAGCGGCGCAGCGCGTGAAATAGTCGCCGAGGCCGGTGGGCTATAGCCTTTGGTCCGCGGGGGTTGGGGAGGGGCGTCGGAAATGGGTACAGTCTTTTCGAGGGTCCTCGTGTGCCCCGTGGGAGGCTACGGTCAGAGGCCTACCCTAAAATGACAAGAAATGCCCAGCGGCGCAGCGCGTGAAATAGTCACCGAGGCCGGTGGGCTATAGCATTTGGTCCGCGGGGGTTGGGGAGGGAAGTTCTGGGGCTCTGGGCGTCGGAAATGGGTACAGTCTTTTCGAGGGTCCTCGTGTGCCCAGTGGGAGGCTACGGTCAGAAGCCTGCCCTAAAATGGCAAGACAAGCACTGCGGCGCAGCGCGTGAAATAGTCGCCGAGGCCGGTGGGCTATAGCCTTTGGTCCGCGGGGGTTGGGGAGGGGGTTTAGGGGGCTCTGGTCGTCGGAAATGGGTACAATCTTTTCGAGGGTCCTCGTGTGCCCAGTGGGAGGCTACGGTCAGAGGCTTGCCCTAAAATGGCAAGAAATACCCAGCGGCGCAGCGTGAAACGGTCGCCGGCGCCGTGGGCTATAGCCTTGGTCCGGGGCCGGGGAGGGAAGCCCTGGGCTCGCGCCGGAAATGGGTACAGTTTTTCGAGGGTCCTCGGGTGCCCAGTGGGAGGCTACGGTCAGAGGCCTGCCCTAAATGGCAAGAAATGCACAGCGCGCAGCTGCGAAATGGTCGCCGAGGCCGTGGGCTATAGCCTTTGGTCCGCGGGGCCGGGAGGGAAGTTCTGGGGTTCGCCCGGGCGCCGGAAATGGGTACGCCTTTTCGAGGGTCCTCATGTGCCCAAAGGGAGGCTACGGTCAAGCTCGCCATAAAATGGCAAGACATGCCGAGCGACGCAGCGTGAAATAGTCGCCGAGGCCGGTGGGCTTGACGGTCCGGGGTTGGGGAGAGGGTTTAGGGGCTCGTCGCCGGAAATGGGTACAATCTTTCGAGGGTCCTCGTGCCCAAAGGGAGGCTACGGCCGAGGCCTGCCCTAAATGGCAAGAAATGCCCAGCGCGCAGCGCGGAAACGGTCGCCGAGGCCGTGGGCTATAGCCTTTGGTCCGCGGGCTGGGAGGACGCCTGGGCTCTGGGCGTCGGAAATGGGTACAGTCTTTTCGAGGGTCCTCGTGTGCCCAGTGGGAGGCTACGGTCAGAAGCCTGCCATAAAATGGCAAGACATGCCCAGCGGCGCAGCGCGTGAAATAGTCGCCGAGGCAGGTGGGCTATAGCCTTTGGTCCTCGGGGGTTGGGCAGGGGGTTTAGGGGGCTCTGGTCGTCGGAAATGGGTACAATCTTTTCGAGGGTCCTCGTGTGCCCAGTGGGAGGCTACAGTCAGAGGCCTGCCCTAAAATGGCAAGAAATGCCCAGCGGCGCAGCGCGTGAAACGGTCGCCGAGGCCGGTGGGCTATAGCCTTTGGTCCGCGGGGGTTGGGGAGGGAAGTTCTGGGGCTCTGGGCGTCGGAAATGGGTACAGTTTTTTCGAGGGTCCTCGTGTGCCCAGTGGGAGGCTACGGTCAGAGGCCTGCCCTAAAATGGCAAGAAATACCCAGCGGCGCAGCGCGTGAAATTGTCGCCGAGGCCGGTGGGCTATAGCATTTGGTCCCCGGGCCGGGGAGCCAAGTTCGGGGCTCGCCGGAAATGGGTACAGGCTTTTCGAGGGTCCTCGCTTGCCTGGGAGGCTACGGTCAAGCCCGCCATAAAATGGCAAGACATGCCCAACGCGCAGCTGAAATAGTCGCCGAGGCGTGTGGGCTATAGCCTTTGGTCCCTGGGCCGGGCAGGGGTTTAGGGGCCTGGTCGCCGGAAATGGGTACAATCTTTCGAGGGTCCTCGTGCAGCCCAGGAGGCTACGGTCGAGGCCCCGCCCTAAATGGCAAGATGCCCGCAAGGGCGGCGAAACGGTCGCCCCGGCCGTGGGCTGGCCATACTGGTCCGGGGCAGAGGGGCTTACGCCTGGGCCTGGGCCGGAAATGGGTACAGTCTTTTGAGGGTCCTCAGCCCAGCTGGAGGCTACGGCCGAGGCCCCGCCATAAATGGCAAGACATGCCCAGCGAGCGCAGCTGAAATAGTCGCCGAGGCCGGGCTGGGCTATTCGGTCCGCGGGGCTGGGAGGTTCGGGGCTCGGCCGCCGGAAATGGGTACAATCATTTCGAGGGTCCTCGTGTGCCTGTGGGAGGCTACGGTCAGAGGCCTGTCCTAAAATGGCAAGAAATGCCCAGCGGCGCAGCGCGTGAAACGGTCGCCGAGGCCGGTGGGCTATAGCGGTCCCGGGGCCGGAGGGACGTTCGGGGCTCGCGCCGGAAATGGGTACAGCTTTTCGAGGGTCCTCGCAGTGCCCAGCGGGGAGGTTACGGTCAAGCCCGCCATAAATGGCAAGACATGCCCAGCGCGCAGTGAAATAGTCGCCGAGGCCGGTGGGCTATAGCCTTTGGTCCCTGGGCCGGGCAGGGGTTTAGGGCTCGTCGCCGGAAATGGGTACAATCTTTCGAGGGTCCTCGCCTGCCTGGGGAGGCTACAGAGAGGCCTGCCCTAAAATGGCAAGAAATGCCCAGCGGCGCAGCGCGTGAAACGGTCGCCGAGGCCGGTGGGCTATAGCCTTTGGTACGCGGGGGTTGGGGAGGGAAGTTCTGGGGCTCTGGGCGTCGAAAATGGGTACAGGCTTTTCGAGGGTCCTCGTGTGCCCAGTGGGAGGCTAAGGTCAAGCCCGCCATAAAATGGCAAGACATGCCCAGCGCAGCAGCTGAAATAGTCACCGAGGCAGGGCTATAGCCTTTGGTCCGGGGTCAGGGGGTTTAGGGGCCTGGTCGACGGAAATGGGTACACCTTTCGAGGGTCCTCGTGTGCCCAAAGGGAGGCTACGGTCGAGGCCCGCCTAAAATGGCAAGATGCCAGCCGCGCAGCTGAAATGGTCGCCGAGGCCGTGGGCTACAGACGGTCCGCGGGGCCGGGAGGGAAGTTCGCCTGGGGCTCGCCGGAAATGGGTACAGGCTTTTCGAGGGTCCTCGGTGCCTGGGAGGCTACGGTCAAGCCCGCCATAAAATGGCAAGACATGCCCAGCAGCGCAGCTGGAAATAGTCACCGAGGCGTGTGGGCTATAGCCTTGGTCCCTGGGGTCAAGGTGGGGTTTAGGGCTCGCCGGAAATGGGTACAATCTTTTCGAGGGTCCTCGTGTGCCCAGTGGGAGGCTACAGTCAGAGGCCTGCCCTAAAATGGCAAGAAATGCCCAGCGGCGCAGCGCGTGAAACGGTCGCCGAGGCCGGTGGGCTATAGCCTTTGGTCCGCGGGGGTTGGGGAGGGAAGTTCTGGGGCTCTGGGCGTCGGAAATGGGTACAGTTTTTTCGAGGGTCCTCGCAGCCTGGGTGGGAGGCTACGGTCAGAGGCCTGCCCTAAAATGGCAAGAAATACCCAGCGGCGCAGCGCGTGAAATGGTCGCCGAGGCCGGTGGGCTATAGCATTTGGTCCGCGGGGGTTGGGGAGGGAAGTTCTGGGGCTCTGGTCATCGAAAATGGGTACAGTCTTTTCGAGGGTCCTCGTGTGCCCAGTGGGAGGCTACGGTCAGAAGCCTACCCTAAAATGGCAAGAAATGCCCAAGGGCGCAGGTGAAATAGTCACCGAGGCCGGTGGGCTATAGCCTTTGGTCCGTGGGGCCGGGAGGCTTAGGGGCTCGCCGGAAATGGGTACAGTCTTTCGAGGGTCCTCGTGGTGCCTGGGGAGGCTACCCAGAGGCTTACCCTAAATGACAAGAAATGCCCAGCGCGCAGCTGAAATAGTCACCGAGGCCGGTGGGATATTGCATTTGGTCCGGGGTGGGTGGGGAGGGTTTTAAGGGCTCTGGTCGTCGGAAATGGGTACAGTCTTTTCGAGGGTCCTCGTGTGCCCAGTGGGAGGCTACGGTCAGAGGCCTGCCCTAAAATGGCAAGAAATGCCCAGCGGCGCAGCGCGTGAAACGGTCGCCGAGGCCGGTGGGCTATAGCCTTTGGTCCGCGGGGGTTGGGGAGGGAAGTTCTGGGGCTCTGGGCGTCGGAAATGGGTACAGTTTTTTCGAGGGTCCTCGTGTGCCCAGTGGGAGGCTACGGTCAGAGGCCTGCCCTAAAATGGCAAGAAATACCCAGCGGCGCAGCGCGTGAAATGGTCGCCGAGGCCGGTGGGCTATAGCATTTGGTCCGCGGGGGTTGGGGAGGGAAGTTCTGGGGCTCTGGTCATCGAAAATGGGTACAGTCTTTTCGAGGGTCCTCGTGTGCCCAGTGGGAGGCTACGGTCAGAAGCCTACCCTAAAATGGCAAGAAATGCCCAGTGGCGCAGCGCGTGAAATAGTCACCGAGGCCGGTGGGCTATAGCCTTTGGTCCGTGGGGGTTGGGGAGGGGGTTTAGGGGGCTCTGGTCGTCGGAAATGGGTACAGTCTTTTCGAGGGTCCTCGTGTGCCCAGTGGGAGGCTACCGTCAGAGGCTTACCCTAAAATGACAAGAAATGCCCAGCGGCGCAGCGCGTGAAATAGTCACCGAGGCCGGTGGGCTGGCAGCACGGTCCGCGGGGCCGGGAGGGGTTTTGGGGGCTCGCCGGAAATGGGTACAATCTTTCGAGGGTCCTCGTGGTGCCTGGGAGACTACGGTCGAGGCCTGCCCTAAAATGGCAAGAATGCCCCAGCGCGCAGCGCTGAAACGGTCGCCGAGGCCGGCGGGCTATAGCATTTCGTCCGCTGGGGCCGGGGAGGCAAGTTCGGGGTTCGCCTGGGCCGGAAATGGCATGACTTTTCGAGGGTCCTCGTGTGCCCAGTGGGAGGCTACGGTCAGAAGCCTGCCATAAAATGGCAAGACATACAAAGCGGCGCAGCGCGTGAAATAGTCGCCGAGGCCAGTGGGCTATAGCCTTTGGTCCGCGGGGGTTGGGGGGGGAAGTTCTGGGGCTCTGGGCGTCGGAAATGGGTACAGTCTTTTCGAGGGTCCTCGTGTGCCCAGTTGGAGGCTACGGTCAGAAGCCAGCCCTAAAATGGCAAGAAATGCCAAGCGGTGCAGCGCGTGAAATAGTCACCAAGTCCGGTGGGCTATAGCCTTTGGTCCGTGGGGGTTGGAGAGGGGGTTTAGGGGGCTCTGGTCGTCGGAAATGGGTACAGTCTTTTCGAGGGTCCTCGTGTGCCCCGTGGGAGGCTACGGTCAGAGGCCTACCCTAAAATGACAAGGCCGCAGCGAAGCGGAAATAATCACCGAGGCCGTGGGTGCATTTGGTCCGCTGGGGCTGGAGGGAAGTTCTTCGGGGCTCGCCGGAATTGGTACAGCCTTTTCGAGGGTCCTCGTGCCTGTGAGGCTACGGTCGAAGCCCGCCATAAATGGCAAGACAATGCCCAGCGCGCAGCGCTGAAATAGTCGCCGAGGCCGGCTGGGCTATAGCCGGTCCGCTGGAGGTCGGGAGGGAAGCCTGGGGCTCGCCGGAAATTGGTACAGCCTTTCGAGGGTCCTCGTGTGCCCAGTGGGGAGGCTACGGTCAAGCCCGCCCTAAAATGGCAAGACATGCGCCAGCGCGCGTGAAATAGTCGCCGAGGCCGGGTGGCCCAGCCTTTGGTCCTCGGGCCGGGAGGGCGGGGTTCTTGGAAATGGGTACATTCTTTCGAGGGTCCTCGTGCCTGGGAGGCTACGGTCAGAAGCCTGCCCTAAATGGCAAGAAATACCAAGCGCGCAGCAGAAATAGTCACAGAGTCCGGGCTATAGCCTTTTGGTCCGTGGGGCTGGGAGGGGGTTTAGGGCTCGGAAATGGGTACAGTCTTTCGAGGGTCCTCGTGTGCCCCGTGGGAGGCTACGGTCAGAGGCCTACCCTAAAATGACAAGAAATGCCCAGCGGCGCAGCGCGTGAAACGGTCGCCGAGGCCGATGGGCTATAGCATTTGTTCCGCGGGGGTTGGGGAGGGAAGTTCTGGGGCTCTGGGTTTCGGAAATGGGTACAGTCTTTTCGAGGGTCCTCGTGTGCCTGGGCTGAGGCTACGGTCAAGCCCGCCTAAATGGCAAGACATGCCCAGCGCAGCGCTGGAAATAGTCGCCGAGGCCGGTGGCTATAGCCTGGTCCGCATGGGCTGGGAGGGGTTTAGGGCTCGGTCATCAAATGGGTACAAGCCTTTTCGAGGGTCCTCGTGTGCCCAAGGAGGCTACGAAGCCGCCTCTAAATGGCAAGAAATGCTGGCGGCGCAAGGTGAAATAATCACTGAGGCCGGTGGCAATAGCCTTTGGTCCGCGGGGGTTGGGGAGGGGGTTTCGCCTCGCCGCTGGAAATGGGTACATTCTTTTCGAGAGTCCTCGCAGCCTGGGAGGCTACCACGAGGCCCGCCTAAAATGGTAAAATGCTCAAGCGCAGCTGCTGTGAAATAGACACCCGAGGCCGTGGGCTATAGCCTCGGTCCGCTGGGCTGGGAGGGGTTTAGGTGCTGGTCATCAAAAATGGTATAGTCTTTCGAGGGTCTCGTGTCCAAGTGGGAGGCTCAAGCCTGCCCTAAAATGGCAAGAAATACCCAGCGGCGCAGCGCGTGAAATAGTCACCGAGGCCGGTGGGCTATAGCCGCTGGTCCGCGAGGGTTGGGGAGGGGGTTTCGGGGGCTCTGGTCGTCAGAAATGGGTACAGTCTTTTCGAGGGTCCTCGTGTGCCCAGTGCTAGGCTACGGTCAGAAGCCTGCCCTAAAATGGCAAGAAATACCCAGCGGCGCTACGCGTGAAATAGTCACCGAGGCCGGTGGGCTATAGCCTTTGGTCCGCGAGGGGTTGGGCAGGGGGTTTCGGGGGCTCTCGTCGTTGGAAATGGGTACATTCTTTTCGAGAGTCCTCGTGTGCCCAGTGGGAGGCTACGGTCAGAGGCCTGCCCTAAAATGGTAAAAAATACCCAGCGGCGCAGCGCGTAAATTAGACACCGAGGTCCGTGGGCTATAGCCTTGGTCCGCTGGGTCGGGAGGGGTTTAGGTGCTTCATCGAAAATGGGTACAGTCTTTTCGAGGGTCCTCGCCCAAAGTGGGAGGCTACGTCGCCATAAATGGCAAGAAACGCCAGCGCGCAAGGTGAAATATTCACCGAGGCCGGTGGGCTAGCCTTTGGTCCGCGGGGCTGGGAGGGGTTTAGGGCTCGTCCGGAAATGGGTACATTCTTTTCGAGAGTCCTCGGTGCCCAAAGGGAGGCTACGAAGCCCCGCCTAAATGGCAAGAAATACAGCAAGCTGCGGAAATAGTCACCGAGGTCCGTGGCTATAGCCTTTGGTCCGCGAGGGGTTGGAGGGGTTTGGGGCCTGCCGCTGGAAATGGGTACATTCTTCGAGAGTCCTCGCAGCCGGGAGGCTACGGTCGAGGCCCGCCCTAAATGGTAAAATGCGCAGCGCGTGAAATAGTCACCGAGGCCGGTGGGCTATAGCGTTGGTCCGGGGGGGGTGGGGGGGGGGGTTAGGGTGCTTTGGTCATCAAAATGGGTATAGTCTTTTCGAGGGTCCTCGTGCCTGGGAGGCTACGGTCCGTAATCCCGCCTTAAATGGCAAGAACGCCCAGCGCTGCAGAAATATTCACCGAGGCCGGTGGGCTATAGCCTTTGGTCCGCGGGGCCGGGGAGGGGCTCTGGTCCGCCGGAAATGGGTACATTCTTTCGAGAGTCCTCGTGCCTGGGAGGCTACGAAGCCCGCCTAAATGGCAAGAAATACCCACCAACAGGTGAAATAGTCACCGAGGCCGTGGGCTATAGCCTTTGGTCCGCGAGGGGTCCGGGAGGTTTCGGGGCTCATCACTGGAAATGGGTACATTCTTTCGAGAGTCCTCGTAGCCCAAGGGAGGCTACCACGAGGCCCCGCCCTAAAATGGTAAAATGCCCATCACAGCGGTGAAATAGACACCGAGGCCGGGCTATAGCCTTTGGTCCGCGGGGGTTTGGAGGGGTTTAGGTGCCGGTCATCAAAATGGGTATAGTCTTTCGAGGGTCCTCGTGCCCAGTGGGAGGCTACGGTCGAATCCCCGCCTAAAATGGCAAGAAATGCCCAGCCGCAGCAAGGTGAAATAGTCACCGAGGGGGTGGGCTACGCTGGTCCGCGAGGGTCGGGAGGGGTTTCGGGCCTGGGTCACGAAATGGGTACAGTCTTTTCGAGGGTCCTCGTGGTGCCTGGGTTAGGCTACTGGCCAAGCCCCGCCTAAAATGGCAAGAAATACCAAACCAGCTGCAAGGAAATAGTCACCGAGGCCGGTGGGCTATAGCCTTGGTCCGCGAGGGGTCGGGAGGGGTTTCGGGGCTCGCCGCTGGAAATGGGTACATTCTTTCGAGAGTCCTCGGGGCCTGGGAGGCTACGGTCACGAGGCCCGCCCTAAAATGGTAAAATACCCAGCGCAGCACAGAATTAGACACACCGAGGCCGTGGGCTATAGCCTTGGTCCGCGGGGTTGGGAGGGGTTTAGGTGCTGGTCATCGAAATGGGTACATTTTCGAGGGTCCTCAGCCTGGGAGGCTACAATGTAAGCCCCGCCTAAATGGCAAGAAACGCCACAGCGCTACAAGGAAATATTCACCGAGGCCGTGGGCTATAGCCTTGGTCCGCGGGGGGGAGGGGTTTAGGGGCTCTGGTCGAAATGGGTACATTCTTTCGAGAGTCCTCGTGCCCAGGGAGGCTACGGCCGAAGCCCCGCCTAAAATGGCAAGAAATACCTAGCGGCTGCGTGAAATAGTCACCGAGGCTGTGGCTATAGCCTTTGGTCCGCGAGGGGGAGGGGTTTCGGGGCCTCGCCGCTGGAAATGGGTACATTCTTTCTCGAGAGTCCTCGCAGCCTGGGAGGCTACGGTCGAGGCCCCGCCTAAATGGTAAAATGCCTGCAGCGTGAAATAGACACCGAGGCCGTGGGCTATAGCCTTTGGTCCGCTGGGGTTGGGAGGGGTTTAGGTGCTTGGTCATCAAAAATGGGTATAGTCTTTCGAGGGTCCTCGGTGCCTGGGAGGCTACGTCGAATCTCGCCCCTAAAATGGCAAGAACGCCAGCCAGCGCAATGCTGGAAATATTCACCGAGTGGGCTATAGCCTTTGGTCCGCTGGGTGGGGGGTTTAGGGGCCTGGTCGCCGGAAATGGGTACATTCTTTTCGAGAGTCCTCAGTGCCCATGGGAGGAGGCTACGTAAGCCCCGCCTTAAAATGGCAAGAAATACCAGCGCACAGGTGAAATAGTCACCGAGGCCGGTGGGCTATAGCCTTGGTCCGCGAGGGGTCGGGGAGGGGTTCTGGGCTCTCATCGGAAATGGGTACATTCTTTCGAGAGTCCTCGTGGTGCCCAGCTGGGAGGCTACGTCGAGGCCCCGCCCTAAATGGTAAAATGCCCAACAAGCAGCGTGAAATAGACACCGAGGCCGGTGGGCTATAGCCTTGGTCCGCTGGGGTTTGGGAGGGGTTTAGGTGCTGGTCATCAAAATGGTATAGTCTTTTCGAGGGTCCTCGTGCCTGGGAGGCTACGGTCGAATCCCGCCCTAAAATGGCAAGAAATTCTCGCGCAGCTGCAGGAAATAGTCACCGAGGCCGGTACGGGCTATAGCCGCGAGGTCGGGAGGGGTTTCGGGGCCCGTCGCCGAAATGGGTACAGTCTTTCGAGGGTCCTCGTGGTGCCCAGGCTAGGCTACGGTCCCGCCCTAAAATGGCAAGAAATACCCAGCGGCGCTTACGCGGAAATAGTCACCGAGGCCGGGGCTATAGCCGGGTCCGCGAGGGGTCAGGGGGCTGGGCCTCGCTGGAAATGGGTACATTCTTTTCGAGAGTCCTCGTGCCCGTGGAGGCTACGGTACGAGGCCTGCCCTAAAATGGTAAAAATACGCCGCAGCGCACAGTGAATTAGACACCGAGGCCGGGCTATAGCTGGTCCGCTGGGGTCGGGAGGGGTTTAGGTGCTTTGGTCATCGAAAATGGGTACAGTCTTTTCGAGGGTCCTCGTGGTGCCCAGTGGGAGGCTAAGCCAAGCCTGCCTAAATGGCAAGAAACGCCCAAGAAGCGCTAAAAATTCACCGAGGCCGTGTGGGCTATAGCCTTTGGTCCGCTGGGGTCGAGGAGGCTTAGGGGCTCGCCGGAAATGGGTACAGTCTTTTCGAGGGTCCTCGTAGCCCAGTGGGAGGCTACGGTAAGCCCCGCCCTAAATGGCAAGAACGCCAGCGCAGCTGGTGAAATATTCACCGAGGCCGTGGGCCATAGCCTGGTCCGCGGGGGGGAGGGGCTTAGGGGCCTGGTCGCGGAAATGGGTACAGCCTTTTCGAGGGTCCTCGTGCCCAGGGGAGGCTACGGTCAGAAGCTGCCCTAAATGGCAAGAAATGCCCAGCGCGCTGCGTGAAATAGTCACCGAGGCCGGTGGGCTATAGCCTGGTCCGCGAGGGGTCCGGGAGGGGTTTCGGGGCTCGCCGCTGGAAATGGGTACATTCTTTCGAGAGTCCTCGCAGCCTGGGTGAGGCTACCACGAGGCCCCGCCCTAAAATGGTAAAATGCCCAGCCGCAGGTGAAATAGTCACCGAGGCCGGTGGGCTATAGCGTATGGTCCGCGGGGGTTGGGGAGGGGGTTTAGGGGCTCAGGTCATAGGAAATGGGTACAGTCTTTTAGATGGTCCATGCGTTCCCAGTGGGAGGCTAAGGTCAGGCCTACCTTAAATGACAAGAAATGCCCAGCGCGCAGCGCTGAAACGGTCGCCGAGGCCGATGGCTATAGCATTTGTTCCGGGGGCCGGGAGGAAGTTCGGGGCCTGGTTTCGGAAATGGGTACAGCTTTCGAGGGTCCTCGTGTGCCTGGAGGTTACGGTCAGAAGCCCGCCTAAAATGGCAAGACATGCCCAGCGCGCAGCTGTGAAATAGTCGCCGAGGCCGGTGGGCTATAGCCTTTGGTCCGCATGGGTCGGGAGGGGCTTAGGGGCTCGTCATCGAAATGGGTACAGTCTTTTTCGAGGGTCCTCGTAGCCTGGGGGAGGCTACGGCCGGCCTGCCTAAATGGCAAGAATGCAAGCGCTGCGCGTGAAATAGTCACCGAGGCCGTGGGCTATAGCCTGGTCCGCGAGGGTCGGGAGGGGTTTCGGCCTCGCCGTTGGAAATGGGTACATTCTTTCGAGAGTCCTCGTGCCTGGGAGAGGCTACGGTCGAGGCCCGCCTAAATGGTAAAATGCTCAGCGCAAATGAAATAGACACCGAGGCCGCGGGGCTATGGTCCGCTGGGGTCCGGGAGGGGTTTAGGTGCTGGTCATCAAAATGGGTATAGTCTTTCGAGGGTCCTCGTGTCTGGGAGGCTACGGTCAAGCCCGCCTAAATGGCAAGAAATACCCAGCGCAGGTGAAATAGTCACCGAGGCCGGTGGGCTATAGCCGCTGGTCCGCGAGGGTCGGGAGGGGTTTCGGGGCTCGTCGCCGAAATGGGTACAGTCTTTTCGAGGGTCCTCGTGCCCGGCTAGGCTACGGCCCGCCCTAAAATGGCAAGAAATACCTGCGCGCCAAGGTGAAATAGTCACCGAGGCCGGTGGGCTATAGCCTTGGTCCGCGAGGGGGGGAGAGGGTTTCGGGGCTCGCCGCTTGGAAATGGGTACATTCTTTTCGAGAGTCCTCGTGCCTGGGAGGCTACGGTCGAGGCCCGCCTAAAATGGTAAAAATACCCAGCGCGCAGCACAGAATTAGACACCGAGGCCGGTGGGCTATAGCCTTTGGTCCGCTGGGGCTGGGAGGGGTTTAGGTGCCGGTCATCGAAAATGGGTACAGTCTTTCGAGGGTCCTCGTAGCTGGGTGGGAGGCTACCGTAAGCCCGCCAAAATGGCAAGAACGCCAGCAATACAGGAAATATTCACCGAGGCCGTGGGCTATAGCCTTTGGTCCGCGGGGGCTGAGGGGTTTAGGGGCCCGGTCGTCGGAAATGGGTACATTCTTTTCGAGAGTCCTCGTGCCCATGGGAGGCTACGGTCAGAAGCCCGCCCTAAATGGCAAGAAATACCGAAGGCCACAAGCTGAAATAGTCACCGAGGCCGTGGGATATAGCCTTGGGTCCGCGGGGGTTGTGGAGGGGGGTTTCGGGGCCTCGCCGCTGGAAATGGGTACATTCTTCTCGAGAGTCCTCGTGCCTGGGGAGGCTACGGTCGAGGCCCGCCTAAATGGTAAAATGCCCACAAGACAAGGTGAAATAGACACCGAGGCCGGTGGGCTATAGCCTGTGGTCCGCGGGGGTTGGGGAGGGGGTTTAGGGTGCTTTGGTCATAAAAATTGGGTATAGTCTTTTCGAGGGTCCTCGTGTGCCCAAAGGGGAGGCTACGGTCGAATCCCGCCTAAATGGCAAGAAACGCCGCAACAGCTGAAATATTCACCGAGGCCGGTGGGCTATAGCCTTTGGGCAGCGGGGCTGGGAGGGGCTTAGGGCTCGTCGCCGGAAATGGGTACATTCTTTTCGAGAGTCCTCGCAGCCTGGGGAGGCTACGTAAGCCCGCCTAAAATGGCAAGAAATACCAAGGCTGCAAGGAAATAGTCACCGGGGCCGGTGGGCTATAGCCTTTGGTCCGCGGGGGGTTGGGGTGGGGGTTTGGGGGGCTCTCATCGTTGGAAATGGGTACATTCTTTTCGAGAGTCCTCGTGCCCAGTTTGAGGCTACGGTCCGAGGCCCCGCCCTAAATGGTAAAATGCCCAAATGCGCAGCTGGAAATAGACACCGAGGTCGCGGGCTATAGCATTTGTTCCGCTGGGGTTTGGGAGGGGTTTAGGTGCTTTGGTCATCAAAATGGGTATAGTCTTTCGAGGGTCCTCGTGTCTGGGTGAGGCTAAGCCCGCCCTAAAATGGCAAGAAATACCAGCCGCGCAATACAAGTGAAATAGTCACCGAGGCCGGTGGGCTATAGCCTGGTCCGCGAGGGTCGGGGAGGGTTTCGGGGCCTGCCGCCAGAAATGGGTGCCTTTCGAGGGTCCTCGTGGTGCCCAGCTAGGCTACTAAGCCCGCCTCTAAAATGGCAAGAAATACTAGCGCTGCAAGGTGAAATAGTCACCGAGGCCGGTGGGCTATAGCCTGGGTCCGCGAGGGTCAGGGGTTTCGGGCTCCGCTGGAAATGGGTACATTCTTTCGAGATCCTCGGCTCGGGGCTGGGAGGCTGGCCACGTAGGCCTCGCCAAATGGTAAAAAATACCCACAAGCGCAGGCCAGAATTGTGACACCGAGGCTGGGCCATATGCCTTTTGGTCCGCTGGGGGTCGGGAGGGGTTTAGGTGCTTAATCATCGAAATGGGTACAGTCTTTTCGAGGGTCCTCGTGGTGCCCAGCTGGGGAGGTTACAACAAGCTCGCCTTGTACCAAAGAAACGGCCGTGCAGTATGGAAATATTCACCGAGGCCGGTGGGCTATAGCTTTGGTCTGGGGGCAGGGAGGGGTTTAGGGCTCTGGGTCGCCGGAAATGGGTACATTCTTTCGAGAGTCCTCGGTAGCCCAAAGGGGGAGGCTACTACGAAGCCTCACGCTAAATGGCAAGAAATATCTAGCGCGCTAAGCGCTGCGAAATAGTCACCGAGGCCGCGGGCTATAGCCTTTGGTCCGCGAGGGGTTGTGGGGGAGGGGTTTCCTGCCTGCTGGAAATGGGTACATTTTCTCGAGAGTCCTCGCAGCCTGGGCTGAGGCTACCGTCGAGGCCCGCCCTAAATGGTAAAATGCCCAGTCACAGCTGCGTGAAATAGACACCGAGGCCGGGGCTATAGCCTTTTGGTCCACGGGGTTGGGAGGGGTTTAGGTGCTTTGGTCATCAAAATGGGTATAGTCTTTTCGAGGGTCCTCGTGGTGCCTGAAGGAGGTTACGGCCGAATCCCGCCTTAAAATGGCAAGAACGCCAACAAGCGCAGTACAGGAAATATTCACCGAGGCCGTGGGCTATAGCCTTTCGTACGCTGGGCCGGTTGGAGGGTTAGGGCTCGGCCGCCGGAAATGGGCACATCTTTTCGAGAGTCCTCGTTCAAGTGGGAGGCCACGGTGAAGCCCGCCCTAAAATGGCAAGAACATACCCATCGGCGCCACATGGAAATAGTCACCGAGGCCGTGGCTATAGCCGGGTCCGCGAGGGTCGGGAGGGGTTTCGGGGCCTGGTCGCCGAAATGGGTACAGTCTTTCGAGGGTCCTCGCAGCCTGGGCAGGCTACGGCCAAGCCCGCCCTAAATGGCAAGAAATACCCAGCGGCGCACGCTGGAAATAGTCACCGAGGCCGGTGGGCTATAGCCTGGTCCGCGAGGGGTCAGGGGTTTCGGGGCTCGCCGCTGGAAATGGGTACATTCTTTTCGAGAGTCCTCGGTGCCTGGGAGGCTACGGTCGAGGCCCGCCCTAAAATGGTAAAAATACCCAGCCGCACAGAATTAGACACCGAGGCCGGGGCTATAGTTTTGGTCCGCTGGGGAGGGGTTTAGGTGCTGGTCATCGAAATGGGTACAGTCTTTTCGAGGGTCCTCGTGTGCCCTGGGAGGCTACTAAGCCTCGCCTAAATGGCAAGAACGCCAGCGCAGCACAGGAAATATTCACCGAGGCCGTGGCTATAGCCTTTGGTCCGCGGGTCGGGGGAGGGGGCCTGGGTCCGGAAATGGTACAGTCTTTCGAGGGTCCTCGTGGTGCCTGGGAGGCTACGGCCGAAGCCTGCCCTAAATGGCAAGAATGCTGCGCGCGCGCGGAAATAGTCACCGAGGCCGGGCTATAGCCTTGGTCCGCGAGGGGTCGGGAGGGGTTTCGGGGCTCGCCGCTGGAAATGGGTACATTCTTTTCGAGAGTCCTCGTGCCTGGGAGGCTACGGTCGAGGCCCGCCCTAAATGGTAAAATGCCCCAGCGCACAAGGAAATAGACACCGAGGCCGGTGGGCTATAGCCTTTGGTCCGGGGGGGAGGGGTTTAGGGCTCATCAAAATGGGTATAGTCTTTTCGAGGGTCCTCGTGTGTGGGAGGCTACGGTCAAGCCCCGCCCTAAAATGGCAAGAAATACCCAGCGCAACAAGGTGAAATAGTCACCGAGGCCGTGGGCTATAGCCTTTGGTCCGCGAGGGGTCGGGAGGGGTTTCGGGGCCTCGCTGGAAATGGGTACATTCTTTTCGAGAGTCCTCGTGTGCCTGGGGAGGCTACGGTCGAGGCCCCGCCCTAAAATGGTAAAATGCCCAGCAGGCTGAAATAGACACCGAGGCCGGGGCTATAGCCTTTGGTCCGCTGGGTTTGGGAGGGGTTTAGGTGCTGGTCATCAAAATGGGTATAGTCTTTCGAGGGTCCTCGGTGTCCTGGGGAGGCTACGAAGCCCCGCCTAAATGGCAAGAAATACCCAGCGCGCACAGGAAATAGTCACCGAGGCCGGTGGGCTATAGCCTTGGTCCGCGAGGGTCGGGGAGGGGCTCGGGCCTGCCGAAAATGGGTACAGCCTTTTCGAGGGTCCTCGTGCCTGGGAGGCTACGGTCAAGCCCCGCCCTAAATGGCAAGAATACCCGCCAGCAGCTGCGTGAAATAGTCACCGAGGCCGTGGGCGATAGCCGCTGGTCCGCGAGGGTTGGGGAGGGGTTTCGGGCCTGGTCCGCCGAAATGGGTACAGTCTTTTCGAGGGTCCTCGTGTGCCTGGGAGGCTACGGTCGAAGCCCGCCTAAAATGGCAAGAAATACCCAGCGCTACAAGGAAATAGTCACCGAGGCCGTGGGCTATAGCCTTGGTCCGCGAGGGGTCGGGGAGAGGTTTCGGGGCTCGCCGTTGGAAATGGGTACATTCTTTCGAGAGTCCTCGTGCCTGGGGGAGGCTACTCGAGGCCCGCCTAAAATGGTAAAAATACCCGGCGCAACACAGAATTAGACACCGAGGCCGGTGGGCTATAGCCTTTGGTCCGCGGGGGTTGGGGAGGGGGTTTAGGGTGCTTTGGTCATCGAAAATGGGTACAGTCTTTTCGAGGGTCCTCGTGTGCCCAGTGGGAGGCTACAGTCAGAAGCCTGCCCTAAAATGGCAAGAAACGCCCAACAGCGCTGGAAATATTCACCGAGGTGGGCTATAGCCTTTGGTCCGCGGGGCTGGGGAGGGGTTTAGGGGCTCGGTCCGGAAATGGGTACATTCTTTCGAGAGTCCTCGTAGCCTGGGAGGCTACGGTCAAGCCCGCCTAAATGGCAAGAAATACCCAAGGCAGGTGAAATAGTCACCGAGGCCGGTGGGCTATAGCCTTTGGTCCGCGAGGGGTTAGGGAGGGGGTTTCGGGGGCTCTCGTCGTTGGAAATGGGTACATTCTTCTCGAGAGTCCTCGTGCCTGGGAGGCTAGGCCACGAGGCCCGCCCTAAATGGTAAAATGCCCAGCGCATACAGGAAATAGACACCTAGGCCGGTGGGAGATAGCCTGTGGTCCTCGGGGGTTGGTGAGGGGGTTTAGGGTGCTTTGGTCATAGAAAATGGGTACAGTCTTTTCGAGGTTCCTCGTTAGCCCAGTGGGAGGATAAGGTCAGAATCCTGACCTAAAATGGCAAAAAATGGCACAACAAGGAAATATTCACCGAGGCCGGTGGGCTATAGCCTTTTGGTCCGCGGGGTTGGGAGGGGTTTAGGGCTCGTCCGGAAATGGGTACATTCTTTCGAGAGTCCTCAGCCCAGCTGGGAGGCTACTACGAAGCCCGCCCTAAAATGGCAAGAAATAGCCAGCGCAGCTGCGAAATAGTCACCGAGGCCGTGGGCTATAGCCTTTGGTCCGCGAGGGCCGGGGAGGGGTTTCGGGGCTCGCCGCTGGAAATGGGTACATTCTTTTCGAGAGTCCTCGTGTGCCCAGCTGGGAGGCTACGCCGAGGCCCCGCCCTAAATGGTAAAAATGCCCAGCGCAGTGAAATAGACACCGAGGCCGTGGGCTAGCCTGGTCCGCTGGGGTTGGGGAGGGGTTTAGGTGCTGGTCATCAAAAATGGGTATAGTCTTTTCGAGGGTCCTCGTGCCCAAAGTGGGAGGCTACGGTCGAATCCCGCCTAAATGGCAAGAAATTCCCAGCGCAGCAGGAAATAGTCACCGAGGCCGGTGGGCTATAGCCGGAGGTCCGCGAGGGCTGGGAGGGGTTTCGGGGCCTGGCCGAAATGGGTACAGTCTTTTCGAGGGTCCTCGTGCCTAGGCTACGGTCAGAAGCCTGCCCTAAAATGGCAAGAAATACCCAGCGGCGCTACGCGTGAAATAGTCACCGAGGCCGGTGGGCTATAGCCTTTGGTCCGCGAGGGGTTGGGCAGGGGGTTTCGGGGGCTCTCGTCATTGGAAATGGGTACATTCTTTTCGAGAGTCCTCGTGTGCCCAGTGGGAGGCTACACGAGGCCCCGCCCTAAAATGGTAAAAATACCCAGCGCAGCACAGAATTAGACACCGAGGCCTATAGCTTTTGGTCCGCTGGGGTTGGGAGGGGTTTAGGTGGTCATCGAAATGGGTACAGTCTTTTCGAGGGTCCTCGCCCAGCCTGGAGGCTACAGAAGCCCCGCCTAAAATGGCAAGAACGCCAGCGCAGCTGGAAATATTCACCGAGGCCGGTGGGCTATAGCCTTTGGTCCGCGGGGAGGGGTTAGGGCTCGGGTCGGAAATGGGTACATTCTTTTCGAGGGTCCTAGTGTGCCGAGTGGGTGGCTACGGTCGAGCCCCGCCCTAAAATGGCAAGAATGCTCAGCGCGCAGCGTGAAACGTCGCCGAGGCCGGTGGTTTATAGCCTTGGTCCGGGGGTGGGTGGGAAGTTCTGGGGCTTCGGAAATGGGTACATTTTTCAAGGGTCCTCGTGCCTGGGAGGCTACGGTCGAAGCCCGCCCTAAAATGGCAAGACATACCCAGCGCAGCGCTGAAACGGTCGCCGAGGCCGTGGGCTATAGCCTTTGGTCCGCTGGGCCGGGAGGGGTTTCGGGGCTGCCGCCGAAATGGGTACAGTGTTTTCGAGGGTCCTAGTGTGCCTGGGGAGGCTACGGTCAAGCCCGCCCTAAAATGGCAAGAAAACCCAGCGCGCAGCTGCGAAATATTCACCGAGGCCGTGGGCTATAGCCTTTGGTCCGAGGGGGAGGGGTTTGGGGGCTCGTCATGGAAATGGGTACATTCTTTCGAGGGTCTCGTGGTGCCTGAGGCTACGGTCAGAGGCCTGCCCTAAAATGGCAAGAAATGCTCAGCGGCGCAGCGCGTGAAACGGTCGCCGAGGCCGGTGGGCTATAGCCTTTGGTCCGCGGGGGTTGGGGAGGGAAGTTCTGGGGTTCTGGGCGTCGAAAATGGGTACAGTCTTTTCGAGGGTCCTCGTGTGCCCAGTGGGAGGATACGGTCAGAAGCCTGCCCTAAAATGGAAAGAAATACCCAGCGGCGCAGCGCGTGAAATAGACACCGAGGCCGGTGGGCGATAGCCTTTGGTCCGCGGGGGTTGGGGAGGGGGTTTAGGGTGCTTTGGTCATCGAAAATGGGTACAGTCTTTTCGAGGGTCCTCGTGTGCCCAGTGGGAGGCTACGGTCAGAAGCCTGCCCTAAAATGGCAAGAAATACCCAGCGGCGCTGCGTGTGAAATAGTCACCGAGGCCGGTGGGCTATAGCCTTTGGTCCGCGAGGGGTTGGGGAGGGGGTTTCGGGGGCTCTGGTCGTCGGAAATGGGTACATTCTTTTCGAGAGTCCTCGTGTGCCCAGGCTCCGAGGCCCCGCCCTAAATGGTAAAAATGCCCAGCGCAGCGGTGAAATAGACACCGAGGCCGGGCTATAGCCTTGGTCCGCTGGGGTCGGGAGGGGTTTAGGTTGCTTTGGTCATCGAAAATGGGTACAGTCTTTTCGAGGGTCCTCGGCGCCCTGGAGGCTACGGTCAAGCCCCGCCCTAAATGGAAAGAAATGCCCAGCGCAGCGGTGAAATATTCACCGAGGCCGATGGGCTATAGCCTTTGGTCCGCGGGGCCGGGAGGGGTTTGGGCCTCCGCCGGAAATGGGTACATTCTTTTCGAGGGTCCTCGTGCCCAAAGTGGGAGGCTACGGTCAGAATCCCGCCTAAATGGCAAGAATACCCAGCGCAGCGCTGAAATAGTCACCGAGGCCGGGGCTATAGCCGGTCCGCGAGGGCTGGGGAGGGGCCTCGGCTCGCCGAAATGGGTACAGTCTTTTCGACGGTCCTCGTGTGCCCAAAGGCTACGGCCGAAGGCTGCCCTAAATGGCAAGAAATACTCAGCGGCGCACGCTTGAAATAGTCACCGAGTCCGTAGGGCTATAGAATTTGTTCCGCGAGGGTGGGGAGGGGTTTCGGGGCTCGATGGAAATGGGTACATTCTTTTCGAGAGTCCTCGTGTGCCCAGTGGGAGGCTACGGTCAGAGGCCTGCCCTAAAATGGTAAAAAATACCCAGCGGCGCAGCGCGTAAATTAGACACCGAGGCCGGCGGGCTATAGCCTTTGGTCCGCGGGGGTTGGGGAGGGGGTTTAGGGTGCTTTGGTCATCGAAAATGGGTACAGTCTTTTCGAGGGTCCTCGTAGCCTGGGAGGAGGCTACAGGCCGGCCCTAAAATGGAAAAAAACCCCCCGCGGCGCCGCGCGTTAAATATACCCCGCGGCCGGGGGGCTATAGCCTTTGGTCCGCGGGGGTTGGGGAGGGGGTTTCGGGGGCTCTGGTCGTCGGAAATGGGTACATTCTTTTCGAGGGTCCTCGTGTGCCGAGTGGGAGGCTACGGTCAGAGGCCTGCCCTAAAATGGCAAGAAATGCTCAGCGGCGCAGCGCGTGAAACGGTCGCCGAGGCCGGTGGTTTTATAGCCTTTGGTCCGCGGGGGTGGGAAGTTCTGGGCCTGGCTCGGAAATGGCATCTTTTCGAGGGTCCTCGTGCCTGGGCGGGAGGCTACGGTCAAAGCCTGCCTTAAAATGGCAAGACATGCCCAGCGCGCAGCTGCGGAAACGGTCGCCGAGGCCGGTGGGCTATAGCCTTTGGTCCGCGGGGTCGGGGAGGGGTTTCGGGGCCCGTCACGAAATGGGTACAAGAGCGAGGGTCCTAGTGTGCCCAGTGGGAGGCTACGGTCAAGCCCGCCCTAAATGGCAAGAAATGCCCAGCGCGCAAGGTGGAAATATTCACCAAGGCCGATGGGCTATAGCCTGGTCCGAGGGGGTCGGGACGGGGTTAGGGGCTCGGTCGCCGGAAATGGGTACATTCTTTTCGAGGGTCCTCGTGCCTGGGGAGGCTACGGTCGAGGCCCGCCTAAACCGGCAAGAATGCTCAGCGCGCAGCTGAAACGGTCGCCGAGGCCGGGGGGCTATAGCCTTTGGTCCGCGGGGCCGGGAGGAAGTTCGGGGTTCTGTCAAAATGGGTACAGCTTTTCGAGGGTCCTCGTACCTGGGGAGGATACGGTCAAGCCTGCCCTAAAATGGAAAGAAATACCCAGCGCAGTGAAATAGTCACCGAGGCCGTGGCTATAGCCTTTGGTCCGCTGGGGTCTGGGAGGGGGGGTTTCGGGCCATCGAAATGGGTACAGTCTTTTCGAGGGTCCTCGTGTGCCCAGTGGGAGGCTACGGTCAGAAGCCTGCCCTAAAATGGCAAGAAATACCCAGCGGCGCTGCGTGTGAAATAGTCACCGAGGCCGGTGGGCTATAGCCTTTGGTCCGCGGGGGGTGGGGAGGGGGTTTCGGGGCTCGGTCGGAAATGGGTACATTCTTTCGAGAGTCCTCGTGCCCAGTGGGAGGCTACGGTCAGAGGCCTGCCCTAAAATGGTAAAAATGCCCAAAGAACAGGAAATACACACCGAGGCCGGTGGGATATAGCCTTTTGGTCCGCTGGGGTTGGGAGGGGTTTCGTGCCGTCATCGAAATGGGTACAGTCTTTTCGAGGGTCCTCGGCGCCTGGGGAGGCTACGGTCAAGCCCGCCCTAAATGGCAAGAACGCCAGCGCGCACAAGGAAATATTCACCGAGGCCGTGGGCTATAGCCTTTGGTCCGCGGGGTCGGGAGGGGTTTAGGGCTCGGTCGCCGGAAATGGGTACATTCTTTCGAGGGTCCTCGCAGCCTGGGAGGCTACGGTCGAGGCCCCGCCTTAAAATGGCAAGAATGCTCAGCGCACAGTGAAATATTCACCGAGGCCGTGGCTATAGCCTCGGTCCGCGAGGTTGAGGAGGGGTTTCGGGCCTGGGCCGGAAATGGGTACATTCTTTCGAGAGTCCTCGCTTGCCCGCTGGGAGGCTACGGCCGAGGCCCGCCTAAATGGTAAAATGCCCAAGCAGTCACAGGAAATAGACACCGAGGCCGGTGGGCGATAGCCTTTGGTCCGCGCGGGTTGGGGAGGAGGTTTAGCGTGCTTTGGTCATCGAAAATGGGTACAGTCTTTTCGAGGGTCCTCGTGTGCCCAGTGGGAGGCTACGGTCAGAGGCCTGCCCTAAAATGGCAAGAAATGCTCAGCGGCGCAGCGCGTGAAACGGTCGCCGAGGCCGGTGGTTTTATAGCCTTTGGTCCGCGGGGGTTGGGGTGGGAAGTTCTGGGGCTCTGGTCGTCAGAAATGGGTACAGTCTTTTCGAGGGTCCTAGTGTGCCTAGTGGGAGGCTACGGTCAGATGCCTGCCCTAAAATGGCAAGAAATGCCCAGCGGCACAGCGAGCGAAATAGTCGCCGAGGCCGGTGGGCTATAGCCTTTGGTCCGCGGGGGTTGGGGAGGGGGTTTCGGGGCTCTGGTTGTCGGAAATGGGTATATTCTTTTCGAGGGTCCTCGTGCCTGGGAGGCTACGGCCGAAGCTCGCCCCTAAAATGGCACGAAATGCCCTGCGGCGCAGCTGGTGAAATTTTCGCGGATTCCCGTGTTTTTAGCCTTTGGTCGGGGGGGGTGGGGGCGGGGGTTTAGGGGCTCTGGTTGTCGGAAATGGGTATATTCTTTACGAGGGACCACGTGGTCACAGTGGGAGGCAACGGTCAGAGGCCAGCCCTAAAATGGCAACAAACACCCAGCGCGCAGGTGAAATAGTCACCGAGCCGTGGCTATAGCCTTGGTCCGCGAGGGGTCTGGGAGGGGTTTCGGGCCTGTCGTCGGAAATGGGTACATTCTTTCGAGAGTCCTCGTGCCCAGTGGGAGGCTACGCCCGAGGCCCGCCCTAAAATGGTTAAAATGCCCAAAGAACAAGCAGGTGAAATAGACACCGAGGCCTGGGCGATAGCCTTTGGTCCGCTGGGGTTGAGGAGGGGTTTAGGTGCTGGTCATCGAAATGGCATGCTCTTTCGAGGGTCCTCGTGTGCCTGGGAGGCTACGGTCGAGGCCTGCCCTAAATGGCAAGAAATGCTCAGCGCGCAGGTGAAACGGTCGCCGAGGCCGCTGGTTTTATAGCCTTGGTCCGCTGGGCCGGGAGGGAAGTTCTGGGGCTCTGGGCGTCGGAAATGGGTACAGTCTTTTCGAGGATCCTCGTGTGCCCAGTGGGAGGCTACGGTCAGAAGCCTGCCCTAAAATGGCAAGACATGCCTAGCAGCGCGGCGCGTGAAATAGTCGCCGAGGCTGGTGGGCTATAGCCATTGGTCCGCGGGGGTTGGGGAGGGGGTTTCGGGCCTGCCGCCGAAATGGGTACATTTTTTTCGAGGGTCCTCGGTGCCTGGGGAGGCTACGTCAAGCTCGCCCTAAAATGGCAAGAAATGCCCAGCGGCGCAGCGCGTGAAATATTCACCGAGGCCCGTGTGTATAGCCTTTGGTCCGCGGGGGTTGGGGAGGGGGTTTAGGGGCTCTGGTTGTCGGAAATGGGTACAGTCTTTTCGAGGGTCCTCGTGTGCCCAGTGGGAGGCTACGGTCAGAAGCCTGCCCTAAAATGGCAAGACATGCCCAGCGGCGCAGCGCGTGAAACGGTCGCCGAGGCCGGTGGGCTATAGCCTTTGGTCCGCGGGGGTTGGGGAGGGGGTTTCGGGGGCTCTGGTCGTCAGAAATGGGTACAGTCTTTTCGAGGGTCCTAGTGTGCCTAGTGGGAGGCTACGGTCAGAAGCCTGCCCTAAAATGGCAAGAAATGCCCAGCGGCGCAGCGCGTGAAATATTCACCGAGGCCGGTGGGCTATAGCCTTTGGTCCGCGGGGGTTGGGGAGGGGGTTTAGGGGCTCTGGTCGTCGGAAATGGGTACATTCTTTTCGAGGGTCCTCGTGTGCCCAGTGGGAGGCTACGGTCAGAGGCCTGCCCTAAAATGGCAAGAAATGCTCAGCGGCGCAGCGCGTGAAACGGTCGCCGAGGCCGGTGGGCTATAGCCTTTGGTCCGCGGGGGTTGGGGAGGGAAGTTCTGGGGCTCTGGGCGTCGAAAATGGGTACAGTCTTTTCGAGGGTCCTCGTGTGCCCAGTGGGAGGCTACGGTCAGAAGCCTGCCCTAAAATGGCAAGACATGCCTAGCAGCGCGGCGCGTGAAATAGTCGCCGAGGCTGGTGGGCTATAGCCATTGGTCCGCGGGGGTTGGGGAGGGGGTTTCGGGGCTCTGGTTGTCGGAAATGGGTATATTCTTTTCGAGGGTCCTCGTGTGCCCAGTGGGAGGCTACGGTCAGAAGCCTGCCCTAAAATGGCAAGAAATGCCCAGCGGCGCAGCGCGTGAAATATTCACCGAGGCCCGTGTGTATAGCCTTTGGTCCGCGGGGGTTGGGGAGGGGTTTAGGGGCCTGCTGTCGGAAATGGGTATATTCTTTTCGAGGCTCCTCGTGCCTGGGAGGCTACGGTCGAGGCCCGCCCTAAAATGGCAAGAAATGCTCACCGGGCGCAGCTCGGAAACGGTCGCCGAGGCCGGTGGGCTATAGCCTTGGTCCGCTGGGGTTGGGAGGGGTTTCGGGGCTCGTCATCGAAAATGGCATGCCTTTTCGAGGGTCCTCGTGGTGCCCAGGGGAGGCTACGGCCGAAGCCCGCCCTAAATGGCAAGAAATACCAGCGCGCAAGGCGTGAAATAGTCACCGAGCCGGTGGGCTATAGCCGGGTCCGCGAGGGGTCTGGGAGGGGTTTCGGGCTCGTCGGAAATGGGTACATTCTTTTCGAGAGTCCTCGTGTGCCCAGTGGGAGGCTACGGTCTGAGGCCTGCCCTAAAATGGTAAAAAATGCCCAGCAGCGCAGCGCGTGAAATAGACACCGAGGCCGGTGGGCGATAGCCTTTGGTCCGCGGGGGTTGGGGAGGGGGTTTAGCGTGCTTTGGTCATCGAAAATGGGTACAGTCTTTTCGAGGGTCCTCGTGTGCCCAGTGGGAGGCTACGGTCAGAGGCCTGCCCTAAAATGGCAAGAAATGCTCAGCGGCGCAGCGCGTGAAACGGTCGCCGAGGCCGGTGGTTTTATAGCCTTTGGTCCGCGGGGGTTGGGGAGGGAAGTTCTGGGGCTCTGGGCGTCGGAAATGGGTACAGTCTTTTCGAGGATCCTCGTGTGCCCAGTGGGAGGCTACGGTCAGAAGCCTGCCCTAAAATGGCAAGACATGCCTAGCAGCGCGGCGCGTGAAATAGTCGCCGAGGCTGGTGGGCTATAGCCATTGGTCCGCGGGGGTTGGGGAGGGGGTTTCGGGCCTGCCGCCGAAATGGGTATATTCTTTTCGAGGGTCCTCGTGTGCCCAGTGGGAGGCTACGGTCAGAAGCCTGCCCTAAAATGGCAAGAAATGCCCAGCGGCGCAGCGCGTGAAATATTCACCGAGGCCCGTGTGTATAGCCTTTGGTCCGCGGGGGTTGGGGAGGGGGTTTAGGGTGCTCTGGTCATCGAAAATGGGTACAGTCTTTTCTAGGGTCCTCGTGTGCCCAGTGGGAGGCTACGGTCAGAAGCCTGCCCTAAAATGGCAAGAAATGCTCAGCGGCGCAGCGCGTGAAGCGGTCGCCGAGGCCGGTGGGCTATAGCCTTTGGTCCGCAGGGGTTGGGGAGGGGGTTTCGGGGGCTCTGGTCGTCAGAAATGGGTACAGTCTTGTCGAGGGTCCTCGTGTGCCCAGTGGGAGGCTACCAGAAGCTCGCCCTAAAATGGCAAGAATTGCCCAGCGCGCAGCCCTGTGAAATAGACACCGAGGCCGGTGGGCTATAGCCTGGTCCGCGGGGCCGGGGAGGGGTTTCGGGGCTCGTCGGAAATGGGTACAGCTTTCGAGGGTCCTCGTGGTGCCTGGGGAGGCAACGGTCAGAAGCTCGCCTCAAATGGCAAGATGCCCAGCGGCGCAGTGGGTGAACCGTCGCCGAGGCCGGTGGGCTATAGCCTTTGGTCCGCGGGGGTTGGGAGGGGTTTCGGGCTCGCCGAAATGGGTACATTCTTTTCGAGAGTCCTCGCAGCCTGGGGAGGCAACGGTCGAGTCCCGCCTCAAATGGCAAAATGCCCAGGGCGCAGCCCGTGAAATAGACACCGAGGCCGGTGGGCTATAGCCTTTGGTCCGCGGGGGGTTGGGAGGGGTTTAGGTGCCGTCATCGAAAATTGCATGCCTTTCTAGGGTCCTCGTAGCCCAAAGTGGGAGGCTACGGTCAGAAGCCTGCCCTAAAATGGCAAGAAATGCACAGCGGCGCAGCGCGTGAAATATTCACCGAGGCCCGTGTGTATAGCCTTTGGTCCGCGGGGGTTGGGGAGGGGGTTTAGGGTGCTCTGGTCATCGAAAATGGGTACAGTCTTTTCTAGGGTCCTCGTGTGCCCAGTGGGAGGCTACGGTCAGAAGCCTGCCCTAAAATGGCAAGAAATGCTCAGCGGCGCAGCGCGTGAAGCGGTCGCCGAGGCCGGTGGGCTATAGCCTGGTCCGCAGGGCCGGGAGGGGTTTCGGGGCCTCGCCGAAATGGGTACAGTCTTTTCGAGGGTCCTCGTGCCTGCGGGGAGGCTACGTAAGCCTCGCCCTAAAATGGCAAGAAATGCCTGGGCGCAGTCAGGAAATAGTCACCGAGGCCGGTGGGCTATAGCCTTTGGTCCGCGGGGGTTGGGGAGGGGGTTTCGGGGGCTCTTGTCGTCGGAAATGGGTACATTCGTTTCGAGAGTCCTCGTGTGCCCATCGGGAGGCTACGGTCAGAGGCCTGCCCTAAAATGGCAAAAAATAGACACCCGAGGCCGGTGGGCTATAGCCTTTGGTCCGCGGGGCCGGGAGGGGGTTTCGGGCTCGTCAAAAAATGGGTACAGTCTTTTCGAGGGTCCTCGTAGCCCAAAGGGAGGCCAAGCCCGCCCTAAAATGGCAAGAAATGCCCAGCGCGCAGCAAGGTGAAATAGTCACCGAGGCCGTGGGCTATAGCCTTTGGTCCGCTGGGGTTGGGAGGTTTCGGCCTGGTCGCCGAAATGGGTACATTCTTTCGAGGGTCCTCGGTGCCTGGGGGAGGCAACGGTCGAAGTCCCGCCTCAAATGGCAAAAAATGCCCAGCGGCGCAGCCCGTGAAATAGACACCGAGGCCGGTGGGCTATAGCCTTTGGTCCGCGCGGGTTGGGGAGGGGGTTTAGGGTGTTCTGGTCATCGAAAATGGGTACAGTCTTTTCGAGGGTCCTCGTGCCTGGGGAGGCTACAAGCCTGCCCTAAATGGCAAGAATGCTCAGCGGCGCAGCGTGCGAAATAGTCACCGAGGCCGGGGGCTATAGCCTGGTCCGCAGGGGCTGGGAGGGGTTTCGGGGCTCGTCGCCGAAATGGGTACAGCCTTTTCGAGGGTCCTCGTGCCTGGGAGGAGGCTACAAGCTCGCCCTAAATGGCAAGAAATGCCCAGGCGCACAAGGAAATAGTCACCGAGGCCGGTGGGCTATAGCCTGGTCCGCGGGGTGGGAGGGGTTTCGGGCTCGCCGGAAATGGGTACATCTTTTCGAGAGTCCTCGTGCCCATCGGGAGGCTACGGCCGTGGCCCGCCCTAAAATGGCAAAAAATGCCCAA
Source organism: Citropsis articulata (assembly GCA_030449925.1). Taxonomy (NCBI): domain Eukaryota; kingdom Viridiplantae; phylum Streptophyta; class Magnoliopsida; order Sapindales; family Rutaceae; genus Citropsis; species Citropsis articulata. The sequence goes on from JASUUH010000258.1 coordinate 290,513, forward strand.
CTGCGCATCGCGTGAAATAGACACCGAGGCCGGTGGGATATAGCCTGGTCCGCTGGGGGGAGGGGTTTCGGGGCCTGTCACAAATGGGTACAGTCTTTCGAGGGTCCTCGTGTGCCCAGTGAGGCTACAAGCCCGCCCTAAATGGCAAGAATGCCCAGCATGCACAAGGAAATAGTCACCGAGGCCGTGGCTATAGCCTTGGTCCGCTGGGGTTGGGAGGGGGTTTTGGGCTCGTCATCGAAATGGGTACATTCTTTCGAGAGTCCTCGGTGCCGCTGGGAGGCAACGGCCGAGTCCTGCCTCAAATGGCAAAAATGCCCAGCGCAGCTGGGAAATAGACACCGAGGCCGGTGCCTTTTGGTCCGCTGGGGTTGGGAGGGGTTTAGGTGCTGGTCATCGAAAATTGCATGCCTTTTCTAGGGTCCTCGTGCCCATGAGGCTACGGTCAGAAGCCTGCCTAAAATGGCAAGAAATGCTCAGCGCGCAGCAAGGTGCGGTCGCCGAGGCCGGTGGGCTATAGCCTTGGTCCGCAGGGGTTGAGGAGGGGTTTCGGCCTGGCCGCCGAAATGGGTACAGCCTTTTCGAGGGTCCTCGTGGTGCCTGGGAGGCTACGGTCGGGCCTGCCTAAAATGGCAAAAAATTCCCAGCGGAGCAGCGCCTGAAATAGTCACCGAGGCCGTGGGGCTATAGCCGGTGGTCCGCGGGGGCTGGGAGGGGTTTCGGGGCTCGCCGGAAATGGGTACATCTTTTCGAGAGTCCTCGTGCCCAAGGGGAGGCTACGGTCAAGCTCGCCCTAAATGGCAAGAAATACCCAGCGCGCAGCGCGTGAAATAGACACCGAGGCCGGTGGGCTATAGCCTTTGGTCCGCGGGGTTGGGGAGGGGTTTCGGAGCCCGTCGCCGAAATGGGTACAGTCTTTTCGAGGGTCCTCGTGCCTGGGAGGCTACGGTCAAGCCTGCCCTAAATGGCAAGAAATATTCAGCGCAAGCAGGCGTGAAATAGTCACCGAGGCCGGTGGCTATAGCCTTTGGTCCGCAGGGGTCGGGAGGAGGCTTCGTGGTCGCCGAAATGGGTACAGTCTTTCGAGGGTCCTCGTGCCTGGGGAGGCTACGGTCAGAAGTCTGCCCTAAAATGGCAAGAAATACCTTGCGGCGCAGTGCGTGAAATAGCCACCGAGGCCGGTGGGCTATAGCCTTTGGTCCGCGGGGGTTGGGGAGGGGTTTCGGGGGCTCTGGTCGTCGGAAATGGGTACATTCTTTTCGAGAGTCCTCGTGTGCCCAGTGGGAGGCAACGGTCAGAGGCCTGCCCTCAAATGGCAAAAAATGCCCAGCGGCGCAGCGCGTGAAATATTCACAGAGGCCGGTGGGCTATAGCCTTTGGTCCGCGGGGGTTGGGGAGGGGGTTTAGGGTGATCTGGTCATCGAAAATTCGTACAGTCTTTTCTAGGGTCCTCGTGTGCGCAGTGGGAGGCTACGGTCAGAAGCCTGCCCTAAAATGGCAAGAAATGCTCAGCGGCGCAGCGCGTGAAGCGGTCGCCGAGGCCGGTGGGCTATAGCCTTTGGTCCGCGGGGGTTGGGGAGGGGGTTTCGGGGGCTCTGGTCGTCAGAAATGGGTACAGTCTTTTCGAGGGTCCTCGTGTGCCCAGTGGGAGGCTACAGTCAGAAGCCTGCCCTAAAATGGCAAGAAATGCCCAGTGGCGCAGCGCGTGAAATAGTCACCGAGGCCGGTGGGCTATAGCCTTTGGTCCGCGGGGGTTGGGGAGGGGGTTTCGGGGGCTCTTGTCGTCGGAAATGGGTACATTCGTTTCGAGAGTCCTCGTGTGCCCATCGGGAGGCTACGGTCAGAGGCCTGCCCTAAAATGGCAAAAAATGCCCAACGGCGCAGCGCGTGAAATAGACACCGAGGCCGGTGGGCTATAGCCTTTGGTCCGCGGGGGTTGGGGAGGGGGTTTAGGGTGCTCTGGTCATCGAAAATGGGTACAGTCTTTTCGAGGGTCCTCGTGTGCCCAGTGGGAGGCTACGGTCAGAAGCCTGCCCTAAAATGGCAAGAAATGCCCAGCGGCGCAGCCCGTGAAATAGACACCGAGGCCGGTGGGCTATAGCCTTTGGTCCGCGGGGGTTGGGGAGGGGGTTTGAGCCTCGCCGAAATGGGTACGCCTTTTCGAGGGTCCTCGTGGTGCCCAGTGGAGGCTACGGTCGAAGCCCCGCCCTAAATGGCAAGAAATATCTAGCGCGCAGGCGTGAAATAGTCACCGAGGCCGGTGGGCTATAGCCTTGGTCCGCAGTGGGGAGGGGTTTCGGGGCTCGTCCGGAAATGGGTATAGTCTTTTCGAGGGTCCTCGTAGCCTGCTGGGAGGCTACGGTCAAGCCGCCCTAAAATGGCAAGAAATGCCTGCGCGCAGAAGCGTGAAATAGCCTCCGAGGCCGGTGGGCAATAGCCTTTGGTCCGCGGGGTTGGGAGGGGTTCGGGGCCTGGGCCGGAAATGGGTACATTCTTTTCGAGAGTCCTCGTGTGCCCAGTGGGAGGCAACGGTCAGAGGCCTGCCCTCAAATGGCAAAAAATGCCCAGCGACGCAGAGCGTGAAATAGTCACCGAGGCCGGTGGGCTATAGCCTTTGGTCCGCGGGGCCGAGGGGCCAGGGCTCGACGCCGGAAATGGGTACATTCTTTCGAGGGTCCTCGTGCCCAGTGGAGGCTACGGTCAGGCCCGCCCTAAAATGGCAAGAAATGCCCAGCGTGCAGCGCTGGAAACGGTCGCCGAGGCTGGGCTATAGCCTTTGGTCCGCGGGCTGGGAGGGGTTTCGGGCTCGTCATCGGAAATGGGTACAGTCTTTTCGCTGGTCCTCGTGGTGCCCATGGGAGGCTACGGCCGAGGCCCGCCCTAAAATGGCAAAAATGCCCAGCGCAGCGTGAAATAGATATCGAGGCCGGTGGGCTATAGCCTTTGGTCCGCTGGGGCCGGGAGGGGTTTGGGGCTCGTCATGGCAATGGGTGCAGTTTTCGAGGGTCCTCGTGCCCAGCTGGGAGGCTACGGTCAAGCCCCGCCTTAAAATGGCAAGAAATGCCCAGCGCAGCGTGAAATAGACACCGAGGCCGGTGGGCTATAGCCTTTGGTCCGCGGGGGTTGGGGAGGGGGTTTGGGGGCTCTGGACATCGCAAATTGGCAGCTTTTTCGAGGGTCCTCGTGCCCAGTGGAGGATACGGTCAAGCCTGCCCTAAAATGGCAAGAAATGCCCAGCCGCGCAGCGCGAAACGACCGAGGCCGCGGGCTATAGCCTTTTGGTCCGCGGGGTCGGAAGGAAGTTCCGGGGCGCCGAAATGGGCATGCCTTTTCAAGGGTCCTCGTGCCTGGGAGACTACGGCCCGCGCCTAAAATGGCAAGAAATGCCCAGCTGCGCAGCGCGTGAAACTGTCGCCGAGGCCGGTGGGCTATAGCCTTTGGTCCACGGGGCCGGGGAGGGGTTTCGGGGCCTGGTCGCCGAAATGGGTACACGCTTTTCGAGGGTCCTCGTGCCCAGCCTGGGAGGCTACGGTCCGAGGCCTGCCCTAAAATGGCAAAATTGCCCAGCGGCGCAGCGCGTGAAATAGACACCGAGGCCGGTGGGCTATAGCCTTGGTCCACGGGGGATCGGGAGGGGGTTTCGGGGCCTGCCGCCGGAAATGGGTACATTCTTTCGAGGGTCCTCGTGCAGCCTGGGAGGCTACGGCCGAGGCCCGCCCTAAATGGCAAGCACAACAGCAGGTGGAAACGGTCGCCGAGGCCGTGGGCTATAGCCTTTGGTCCGCTGGGGTTGAGGGGTTTAGGGGCCTGGTCATCGCAATGGCATGCCTTTTCGAGGGTCCTCGGTGCCTGGGAGGCTACGGGCAGAGGCCCGCCCTAAAATTGCAAAAATGCCCAGCGCGCAGTGAAATAGACACCGAGGCCGGTGGGCTATAGCCTTTGGTCCGCTGGGATTGGGAGGGGTCGGGCCCGTCATCGGAAATGGGTACAGTCTTTTCGCGGGTCCTCGTGTGCCCAGTGGGAGGGTACGGTCAGAGGCCTGCCCTAAAATGGCAAAAAATGCCCAGCGGCGCAGCGCGTGGAATAGACACCGAGGCCGGTGGGGTATAGCCTTTGGTCCGCTGGGCCGGGAGGGGCTTAGGGGCCTGCCGGAAATGGGTACATTCTTTTCGAGGGTCCTCGTAGCCTGGGGGAGGCTACGGTCGAGGCCTGCCCTAAATGGGAAGAAATGCCCAGCGCAGAGCGTGAAAAAGGTCGCCGAGGCCGTGGGCTATAGCCTGGTCCGCGGGGGGGGGGTTCGGGCTCGTCGCCGGAAATGGGTACATTCTTTTCGAGAGTCCTCGTGTGCCCAGTGGAGGCTACGTCAGAAGCCTGCCCTAAATGGCAAGAAATGCCCAGCGCGCAGCGTGAAACGGTCGCCGAGGCCGTGGCTATAGCCTTTGGTCCGGGGCCGGGAGGAAGTTCGGGGCTCGCCGGAAATGGGTACAGTCTTTCGAGGGTCCTCGTGGTGCCCAGTGGGAGGCTACGGTCAGAAGCCTGCCCTAAATGGCAAGGAATGCTCAGCGCAGAAGCGTGAAATAGTCACCGAGGCCGGTGGGCTATAGCCTTGGTCCGCTGGGGCTGGGAGGTTTAGGGCCTGGACGCCGAAATGGGTACATTCTTTCGAGGGTCCTCGTGCCCTGGGAGGCTACGGTCGAGGCCCGCCTAAATGGCAAGAAATGCCCAGCGGTGCAGGGTGAAACGGTCGCCGAGGTCGGTGGGCTATAGCCTGTGGTCCGCTGGGGTCGGGAGGGGTTTCGGGGCCCGTCATCGGAAATGGGTACAGTCTTTCGAGGGTCCTCGTGGAGCCCAAAGTGGGAGGCTACGGTCCGAAGCCGCCCCTAAAATGGCAAAAAATGCCCAGCGGCGCAGCGCGTGAAATAGACACCGAGGCCGGTGGGCTATAGCCTTTGGTCCGCGGGGGTTGGGGAGGGGGTTTAGGGGGCTCTGGTCATCGCAAATGGGTGCAGTCTTTTCGAGGGTCCTCGTGTGCCCAGTGGGAGGCTACGGTCAGAAGCCTGCCCTAAAATGGCAAGAAATACCCAGCGGCGCAGCGCGTGAAATAGACACCGAGGCCGGTGGGCTATAGCCTTTGGTCCGCGGGGGAGGGGTTTCGGGGCTCCGTCATCGCAAATTGGGTACTGTCTTTTCGAGGGTCCTCGTGTGCCTGGGAGGCTACGGTCGAAGCCCGCCCTAAAATGGCAAGAATGCCCAGCGCGCAGCTGGAAACGGTCGCCGAGGCCGGTGGTCTATAGCCTTTGGTCCGCTGGGCCGGGAGGGGTTTCGGGCTCGCCGAAATGGGTACAGCTTTTCGAGGGTCCTCGCAGCCTGGGTGGGAGACTACGATCAGAGGCCTGCCCTCAATGGCAAGCAATGCCCAGCGGCGCAGCGCGCGATATCGTCGCCGAGGCCGGTGGGCTATAGCCTTTGGTCCGCTGGGGTCGGGAGGGGTTTCGGGCTCGCCGAAATGGGTACAGTCTTTTCGAGGGTCCTCGGTGCCTGGGAGGCTACGGTCAGAGGCTCGCCCTAAATGGCAAAATGCTCAGCGCGCAGCTGCGTGAAATAGACACCGAGGCCGGTGGGCTATAGCCTGGTCCGCGGGGCTGGGAGGGGTTACGGCCGTCATCGAAATGGGTACAGTCTTTCGAGGGTCCTCGTGCCTGGGAGGCTACGGTCCGAGGCCCGCCCTAAATGGCAAAATGCCCAGCGCGCAGCGCGTGAAATAGACATCGAGGCCGGTGGGCTATAGCCGCTGGTCCGGGGAGGGGGTTACGGTGCTCGTCATCGAAATGGCAGCCTTTTCGAGAGTCCTCGTGCCTGGGGAGGCTACGGTCAGAGGCCTGCCCTAAATGGCAAAATACCCAGCGCGCAGCGAAACGGTCGCCGAGGCCGTGGGCTATAGCCTTTGGTCCGCGGGGTTGGGAGGAAGTTCGGGGCTCCGGTCCGGAAATGGGTACATTCTTTTCGAGAGTCCTCGTGCCCAGCTGGGAGGCTACGGTCGAAGCCTGCCCTAAATGGCAAGAAATGCCCAGCGCGCAGGTGAAACGGTCGCCGAGGCCGGTGGGCTATAGCCTTGGTCCGCTGGGAAGGAAGTTCGGGGTTCCGCGCCGGAAATGGTACAGTATTTCGAGGGTCCTCGTGGTGCCTGGGAGGCTACAAGCCTGCCCTAAAATGGCAAGGAATGCCCAGCGGCGCAGAGCGTGAAATAGTCACCGAGGCCGGTGGGCTATAGCCTTTGGTCCGCGGGGGTTGGGGAGGGGGTTTAGGGGGCTCTGGTCGTCCGAAATGGGTACATTCTTTTCGAGGGTCCTCGTGTGCCCAGTGGGAGGCTACGGTCGAGGCCCGCCCTAAATGGCAAGAAATGCCCAGGTGCAACACAGGAAACCGCCGAGGCCGGTGGGCTATAGCCTTGGTCCGCTGGGTCGGGAGGGGTTTCGGGCCCGTCATCGGAAATGGGTACAGTCTTTTCTAGGCTCCTCGTGTCCCCAGTGCGAGGGTACGGTCAGAGGCCTGCCCTAAAATGGCAATTAATGCCCAGCGGCGCAGCGCGTGAAATAGACACCGAGGCCGGTGGGCTATAGCCTGGTCCGCGGGGTTGGGAGGGGTTACGGGCTCGTCATCAAAATGGGTACAGTCTTTCGAGAGTCCTCGTGGTGCCTGGGTGAGGCTACGGCCGAGGCCTGCCCTAAAATGGCAAAATACCCAGCGCGCAGCTGAAACGGTCGCCGAGGCCGGTGGGCATTTGGTCCGCGGGGTGGGAGGGAAGTTCGGGGCCTGGTCGCCGGAAATGGGTACATTCTTTCGAGAGTCCTCGTGGTGCCTGGGGAGGCTACGTCAAGCCGCCTAAAATGGCAAGAAATGCCCAGCGGCGCAGCGCGTGAAACGGTCGCCGAGGCCGGTGGGCTATAGCCTTTGGTCCGCGGGGGTTGGGGAGGGAAGTTCTGGGGCTCTGGGCGTCGGAAATGGGTACAGTCTTTTCGAGGGTCCTCGTGTGCCCAGTGGGAGGCTACGGTCAGAAGCCTGCCCTAAAATGGCAAGGAATGCCCAGCGGCGCAGAGCGTGAAATAGTCACCGAGGCCGGTGGGCTATAGCCTTTGGTCCGCGGGGGTTGGGGAGGGGGTTTAGGGGGCTCTGGTCGTCGGAAATGGGTACATTCTTTTCGAGGGTCCTCGTGTGCCCAGTGGGAGGCTACGGTCAGAGGCCTGCCCTAAAATGGCAAGAAATGCCCAGCGGTGCAGCGCGTGAAACGGTCGCCGAGGCTGGTGGGCTATAGCCTTTGGTCCGCGGGGGTTGGGGAGGGGGTTTCGGGGGCTCTGGTCATCGGAAATGGGTACAGTCTTTTCGCGGGTCCTCGTGTGCCCAGTGGGAGGCTACGGTCAGAGGCCTGCCCTAAAATGGCAAAAAATGCCCAGCGGCGCAGCGCGTGAAAAAGACACCGAGGCCGGTGGGCTATAGCCTTTGGTCCGCGGGGGTTGGGGAGGGGGTTTAGGGGGCTCTGGTCATCGCAAATGGGTGCAGTCTTTTCGAGGGTCCTCGTGTGCCCAGTGGGAGGCTACGGTCAGAAGCCTGCCCTAAAATGGCAAGAAATGCCCAGCGGCGCAGCGCGTGAAACGGTCGCCGAGGCCGGTGGGCTATAGCCTTTGGTCCGCGGGGGTTGGGGAGGGGGTTTCGGGGGCTCTGGTCATCGGAAATGGGTACAGTCTTTTCGCGGGTCCTCGTGTGCCCAGTGGGAGGGTACGGTCAGAGGCCTGCCCTAAAATGGCAAAAAATGCCCAGCGGCGCAGCGCGTGAAATAGACACCGAGGCCGGTGGGCTATAGCCTTTGGTCCGCGGGGGTTGGGGAGGGGGTTTAGGGGGCTCTGGTCATCGCAAATGGGTGCAGTCTTTTCGAGGGTCCTCGTGTGCCCAGTGGGAGGCTACGGTCAGAAGCCTGCCCTAAAATGGCAAGAAATGCCCAGCGGCGCAGCGCGTGAAACGGTCGCCGAGGCCGGTGGGGTATAGCCTTTGGTCCGCGGGGGTTGGGGAAGGAAGTTCTGGGGCTCTGGGCGTCAGAAATGGGTACAGTCTTTTCGAGGGTCCTCGTGTGCCCAGTGGGAGGCTACGGTCATAAGCCTGCCCTAAAATAGCAAGAAATGCCCAGCGGCACAGCGCGTCAAATAGTCGCTGAGGCCGGTGGGCTATAGCCTTTGTCCCGCGGGGGTCAGCCGCTTTCGGGCTCGCCGCCGGAAATGGGTACAATCTTTGAGGGTCCTCGTGTGCCTGGGAAGGCTACGGTCAAGCCCGCCTAAAATGGCAAGACATGCCCAGCGCAGCGCAGTGAAATAGTCGCCGAGGCCGGGTGGGGCTATAGCCTGGTCCGCTGGGGGGGAAGGATGTTCGAGCTCGGGCGTCAAATGGGTACAGTCTTTTCGAGGGTCCTCGTGTACCCAATGAGGCTACGGTCGAGGCCCGCCCTAAATGGCAAGATGCAGGAAATACGCCGAGGCCGGTGGGCTATAGCCTGGTCCGCGGGGTTGGGGGAGGGGTTTGGGGCTCGTCATCGGAAATGGATACGCCTTTTCGAGGTCCTCGTAGCCTGGGAGGCTACGGTCGAGGCTCACCCTAAATGGCAAAATGCCCAGCGCGCAGCTGCAGGAAATAGACACCGAGGCCGGTGGGCTATAGCCTGGTCCGCGGGGGGAGGGGTTACGGCGTCATCGAAATGGGTACAGTTTTCGAGGGTCCTCGTGGCGCCAGGGGAGCCTACGGTCAGTGGCCTGCCCTAAAATGGAAAAAAATCCCCCGCGGCGCTGCTCGTTAAATAGTCCTCGTGGCCGGTGGGATATAGCCTTTGGGCCGGGGGGGTTGGGGTGGGGGTTTAGGGGCTCTGGTCATCAAAAATTGGTACAGTCTTTTCGAGAGTCCTCGTGCCTGGGAGGCTACGGTCGAGCCTGCCCTAAATGGCAAAAATACCCAGCGCAGCGCGGAAACGGTCGCCGAGGCCGTGGGCTATAGCCTTTGGTCCGCGGGGGCTGGGAAGGAAGTTCGGGGCTCGCCGAAATGGGTACAGTCTTTTCGAGGGTCCTCGTGTGCCCAGTGGGAGGCTACGGTCATAAGCCTGCCCTAAAATAGCAAGAAATGCCCAGCGGCACAGCGCGTCAAATAGTCGCTGAGGCCGGTGGGCTATAGCCTTTGTCCCGCGGGGGTTGGGGAAGCTGTTCGGGGGCTCTTGTCGTCGGAAATGGGTACAGCCTTTTCGAGGGTCCTCGTGTTCCCAGTGGGAGGCTACGGTCAGTACCCCGCCCTAACTGGCAAGACATGCCCAGCGGCGCAGCGCGTGAAATAGTCGCCGAGGCCGGTGGGCTATAGCCTTTGGTCCGCGGGGGTTGGGGAAGGATGTTCGGGAGCTCTGGGCGTCCGAAATGGGTACAGTCTTTTCGAGGGTCCTCGTGTACCCAGTGGGAGGCTACGGTCAGAAGCCTGCCCTAAAATGGCAAGAAATGCCCAGCGGCGCAGCGTGGGAAATAGTCACCGAGGCCGGTGGGCTATAGGCTTTGGTCCGCGGGGGTTGGGGAGCGGGTTTCGGGGGCTCTGGTCGTCGGAAATGTGTACAGCCTTTTCGAGGGTCCTCGTGTGCCCAGTGGGAGGCTACGGTCAGAGGCATGCCCTAAAATGGGAAAAAATGCCCAGCGGCGCAGCGCGTGAAATACACACCGAGGCCGGTGGGCTAAAGCCTTTGGTCCGCGGGGGTTGGGGAGGGGGTTTAGGGGGCTCTGGTCATCAAAAATGGGTACAGTCTTTTCGAGGGTCCTCGTGTGCCCAGTGGGAGGCTACGGTCAGAGGCCTGCCCTAAAATGACAAGAAATGCCCAGCGGCGCAGCGCGTGAAACGCTCGCCGAGGCCGGTGGGCTATAGCCTTTGGTCCGCGGGGGTTGGGGAGGGAAGTTCTGGGGCTCTGGGCGTGAAAAATGGGTACAGTCTTTTCGAGGGTCCTCGTAGCCTGGGGAGGCTACGTCAAAAGCTTGCCCTAAAATGGCAAGAAATGCCAAGCGCGCAGCACAAATAGTCGCCGAGGCCGCGGCTATAGCCTTTGGTCCGGGGTCGGGGGGTGTTTCGGGGCCTCGCCGCACGAACTGGGTACAGTCTTTTCGAGGGTCCTCGTGTGCCCAGTGGGAGGCTACGGTCAGAAGCCTGCCCTAAAATGGCAAGACATGCCCAGCGGCGCAGCGCGTGAAATAGACACCGAGGCCGGTGGGCTATAGCCTTTGGTCCGCGGGGGTTGGGGAGGGGGTTACGGTGCTCTGGTCATCGAAAATGGGTACAGTCTTTTTGAGGGTCCTCGTGCACCCAGTGGGAGGCTACGGTCAGAGGCCTGCCCTAAAATGGCAAAAAATGCCCAGCGGCGCAGCTCGAGAAATAGTCCTCGAGGCCGGTGGGCTATAGCCTTTGGTCCGCGGGGGTTGGGGAGGGGGTTTAGGGCTCGTCATCGAAATGGGTACATTTTTCGAGAGTCCTCGTGCCTGGGAGGCTACGGTCGAGGCCTGCCCTAAATGGCAAAAATACCCAGCGCGGTTGCTGGAAACGGGTCGCCGAGGCCGTGGGCTAGCCTTTGGTCCGCGGGGCCGGGAAGGAAGTTCCTGGGCCTGGGCGCCGAAATGGGTACAGTCTTTCGAGGGTCCTCGTGCCTGGGAGGCTACGGTCATAAGCCCGCCCTAAAATAGCAAGAAATGCCAGGCGCAGCCACAAATAGTCGCCGAGGCCGGTGGGCTATAGCCTCGGTCCCGCGGGTGGGGAGGAAGCCGGGGCCTGGCCGGGAAATGGGTACAGTCTTGTCGAGGGTCCTCGTGTGCCCAGTGGAAGGCTACGGTCAGAAGCCTGCCCTAAAATGGCAAGACATGCCCAGCGGCGCAGCGCGTGAAATAGTCGCCGAAGCCGGTGGGCTATAGCCTTGGTCCGGGGGCTGGGGAAGGATGTTCGAGCTCGGCGTCCAAATGGGTACAGTCTTTTCGAGGGTCCTCGTACCCAGCCGGAGGCTACGTCGAGGCCTGCCCTAAATGGCAAGAAATGCCCAGCGGTGCAGCGCTGGAAAACAGCCGAGGCCGGTGGGCTATAGCCTCGGTCCGCTGGGACTGGGAGGGGTTTCGGGGCTCGTCATCGGAAATGGATACAGTCTTTCAAGGGTCCTCGTGTGCCTGGGAGGCTACGGTCAGAGGCTCACCCTAAATGGCAAAATGCCCAGCGCGCAGCTGTGAAATAGACACCGAGGCCGGTGGGCTATAGCCTTTGGTCCGCGGGGTCGGGAGGGGTTACGTGCTCCATCGAAATGGGTACAGCTTTTGAGGGTCCTCGCGCCCAAGTGGGAGGCTACGGTCAGAGGCCTGCCCTAAATGGGAAATAGTCCTCGAGGCTATAGCCGGTCCGCGGGGGTCGGGAGGGGTTTAGGGGCTCGTCATCGAAAATGGGTTTTTCGAGAGTCCTCCTGGGAGGCTACGGTCAGAGGCCCGCCCTAAAATGGCAAAATACCCAGCGCGGCGTGAAACGGTCGCCGAGGCCGGTGGGCTATAGCCTTGGTCCGCGGGGTTGGGAAGGAAGTTCTGGGCTCCGCCGAAATGGGTACAGTCTTTTCGAGGGTCCTCGGTGCCCAGGGGAGGCTACGGTCATAAGCCTCGCCCTAAATAGGCAAGAAATGCCAAGCGCACAGCTGAAATAGTCGCCGAGGCCGTGGGCTATAGCCTTTGTCCCGCTGGGGTCGGGGAAGCCGCTTCGGGCTCGCCGGAAATGGGTACAGCCTTTTCGAGGGTCCTCGTGTGCCCAAAGGGAAGGCTACGGTCACAAGCCCGCCCTAAAATGGCAAGACATGCCCAGCGCGCAGCGTGAAATAGTCGCCGAGGCCGGTGGCTATAGCCTGGTCCGCGGGGTTGGGAAGGATTTTCGAGCTCGGGCGTCCAAATGGGTACTTTTTCGAGGGTCCTCGTGTACCCAAGGGAGGCTACGGTCAAGCCTGCCCTTAAATCGCAAGAAATTCCCAGCGGCGCAGCGTGGGAAATAGTCACCGAGGCCGGTGGGCTATAGGCTTTGGTCCGCGGGGGTTGGGGAGCGGGTTTCGGGGGCTCTGGTCGTCGGAAATGTGTACAGCCTTTTCGAGGGTCCTCGTAGCCCAAAGTGGGAGGCTACGGCAGAGGCATGCCCTAAAATGGCAAAATGCCCAGCGCGCAGCTGGAAATACGCACCGAGGCCGGTGGGCTAAAGCCTTTGGTCCGCGGGGGTTGGGGAGGGGGTTTAAGCGGCTCTCGTCATCAAAAATGGGTACAGACATTTCGAGGGTCCTCGTGCCTGGGTGGGAGGCTACGGTCGAGGCCCCGCCCTAAATGACAAGAAATGCCCAGCGCGCAGCTGGGAAACGCTCGCCGAGGCCGGTGGGCTATAGCCTTTGGTCCGCGGGGGTTGGGGAGGGAAGTTCTGGGGCTCTGGGCGTGAAAAATGGGTACAGTCTTTTCGAGGGTCCTCGTGTGCCCAGTGGGAGGCTACGGTCAAAAGCTTGCCCTAAAATGGCAAGAAATGCCAAGCGGCGCAGCGCGTCAAATAGTCGCCGAGGCCGGTGCGCTATAGCCTTTGGTTTGCGGGGGTTGGGGAAGGTGTTTCAGGGGCTCTGGTCGTCAGAAATGGGTACAGTCTTTTCGAGGGTCCTTGTGTGCCCAGTGGAAGGCTACGGTCAGAAGCCTGCCCTAAAATGGCAAGACATGCCCAGCGGCGCAGAGCGTGAAATAGTCACCGAGGCCGGTGGGCTATAGCCTTTGGTCCGCGGGGGTTGGGGAGGGGGTTTAGGGGGCTCTGGTCGTCGGAAATGGGTACATTCTTTTCGAGTGTCCTCGTGTTTCCAGTGGGAGGCTACGGTCAGAGGCCTGCCCTAAAATGGCAAGAAATGCCCAGCGGCACAGCGCGTGAAATAGTCGCCAAGGCCGGTGGGCTATAGCCTTTGGTCCGCGGGGGTTGGGGAGGGGGTTTCGGGGGCTCTGGTCGTCAAAAATGGGTACAGTCTTTACGAGGGTCCTCGTGTGCCTAGTGGGAGGCTACGGTCATAAGCCTGCCCTAAAATGGCAAGAAACGTCCAGCGGCGCAGCGCGTGAAATAGTCGCCGAGGCCGGTGGGCTATAGCCTTGGTCCGCGGGTGTTTGGGAGGCGTCGGGGCCTGTGTGTCGGAAGTGGGTAAAGTCTTTCGAGGGTCCTCGTGCCCATTGGGAGGCTACGGTCGAGGCCTGCCTCAAATGGCAAGAAATGCCCAGCGCGCAGTGGAAATAGTCGCCGAGGCCGGTGGGCTATAGCCTTTGGTCCACGGGGTTGGGAGTTGTCGGAAATGGGTCCGGTCTTTTCGAGGGTCCTCGTGTCGCCTATGGGAGGTTACGGTCAGAGGCCTGCCCTAAATGACAAGTAATGCCAAAGCGGGCGCAGGTGAAATAGTCGCCACCGAGGCCGGTGGGCTATAGCCTTTGGTCCATGGGGCTCGGGAGCGTTCGGGGCTGCGCCGGAAATGGCACAGCCTTTTCGAGGGTCCTCGTGTGCCTGGGGAGCCTACGGTCAGAGGCCTGCCCTAAAATGGCAAGAAATGCCCAGCGGCGCAGCGCGTGAAATGGTCGTCGAGGCCGGTGGGCTATAGCCTTTGGTTCGCGGCGGTTGGGGAGAAAAGTTCTGGGGCTCTGGGCACCGGAAATGGGTACAGTCTTTTCGAGGGTCCTCGTGTGCCCAGTGGGAGGCTACGGTCAGAAGCCTGCCCTAAAATGGCAAGACATGCCCAGCGGCGCAGCGCGTGAAATGGTCACCGAGGCCGGTGGGCTATAGCCTTTGGTTCGCGGCAGTTGGGGAGAAAAGTTCTGGGGCTCTGGGCGTCGGAAATGGGTACAGTCTTTTCGAGGGTCCTCGTGTGCCCAGTGGGAGGCTACGGTCAGAGGCCTGCCCTAAAATGGCAAGAAATGCAAAGCGGCGCAGCGCGTGAAATGGTCGCCAAGGCCGGTGGGCTATAGCCTTTGGTTCGCGGCGGTTGGGGAGAAAAGTTCTGGGGCTCTGGGCGTCGGAAATGGATACAGTCTTTTCGAGGGTCCTCGTGTGCCCAGTGGGAGGCTACGGTCAGAGGCCTGCCCTAAAATGGCAAGAAATGCCCAGCGGCGCAGCGCGTGAAATTGTCGCCGAGGCCGGTGGGCTATAGCCTTTGGTTCGCGGCGGTTGGGGAGAAAAGTTCTGGGGCTCTGGGTGCCGGAAATGGGTACAGTCTTTTCGAGGGTCCTGGGTGCCCAGTGGGAGGCTACGGTCAGAGGCCTGCCCTAAAATGGCAAGAAATGCCCAGCGCGCAGGAAATTGTCGCCGCGGCCGGTGGGCTATAGCCTTGGTTCGCGGGCGGTGGGGAGAAAAGTTCTGGGGCTCGCCGGAAATGGCACAGCTTTTTCGAGGGTCCTCGTGGCCCAGCTGAGGCTACGGTCAAGCCCGCCCTAAAATGGCAAGAAATGCCCAGCGGTTCAGCGGAAATGGTCGCCGAGGCCGTGGGCTAGCCTTTGGTCCGCTGGGGGTTCGGAGGGAAGTTCTGGGCCTGGGTTTCGGAAATGGGTACAGGCTCTTCGCTGGTCCTCGCGTGCCCAGTGGGAGGCTACGGTCAGACGCCTGCCCTAAAATGGCATGAAATGCCTAGCGGTGCAGAGCTTGAAATAGTCGCCGAAGCCGGTGGGCTATAGCCTTTGGTCCACGGGCCGGGAGGGGTTTCGGGGCTCGCTGTCGGAAATGGGTGCCTTTTCGAGGGTCCTCTCAGGCCCAGCTGAGGCTACAGTCAAGCTCGCCTAAAATGGCAAGACATGCCAAGCGCGCAATACAGGAAATAGTCGCCGAGGCCGTGGCTATAGCCTTTGCTCTGCTGGGCCGGGAGGGGCGCCTGGGGTTCCGGGCGCTGAAATGGGTACAGCCTTTTCGAGGGTCCTTGTGCCTGCTGGGAGGCTACGGCCGAGGCCCGCCCTAAATGGCAAGAAATGCTCAAAGGCGGGAAATAGGGATCGAGGCCGGTGGGCTATAGCCTGGTCCGGGGGTTTGGGAGGGGTTTCGGCCTGGGTCATCGGAAATGGGTACAGTCTTTACGAGGGTCCTCGTGTGCCCAGTGGGAGGCTACGGTCAGAAGCCTGCCCTAAAATGGCAAGACATGCCCAGCGGCGCAGCGCGTGCAATGGTCACCGAGGCCGGTGGGCTATAGCCTTTGGTTGGCGGCAGTTGGGGAGAAACGTTCTGGGGCTCTGGGCGTCGGAAATGGGTACAGTCTTTTCGAGGGTCCTCGTGTGCCCAGTGGGAGGCTACGGTCAGAGGCCTGCCCTAAAATGGCAAGAAATGCAAAGCGGCGCAGCGCGTGAAATGGTCGCCAAGGCCGGTGGGCTATAGCCTTTGGTTCACAAGGTCGGGGAGAAAAGTTCTGGGGCTCGGGCGCCTGGAAATGGATACAGCTCTTTTCGAGGGTCCTCGCAGCCCGCGGCGAGGCTACTTGGTCAGAGGCCCCGCCATAAATGGCAAGAAATGCCCAGCGGCGCAGCTGCTGTGAAATGGTCTGCCGAGGCCGCTGGCTATAGCCTTTGGTCCGGGGTTCGGAGGGAAGTTCTGGGCTCGTGTCGGAATGGGTACTTCTTCGAGGGTCCTCGTTGCCTCAGCTGAGGCCACGGTCAGACGCCTGCCCTAAAATGGCATGAAATGCCTAGCGGCGCAGAGCTTGAAATAGTCGCCGAAGCCGGTGGGCTATAGCCTTGGTCCACGGGGTTGGGAGGGG
Source organism: Citropsis articulata (assembly GCA_030449925.1). Lineage (NCBI taxonomy): Eukaryota > Viridiplantae > Streptophyta > Magnoliopsida > Sapindales > Rutaceae > Citropsis > Citropsis articulata. The sequence goes on from JASUUH010000258.1 coordinate 306,318, forward strand.
TTTCGGGGCCCGCTCGGAAATGGGTACATGTTTTCGAGGGTCCTGTGCCTGGAGGCTACAGAAGCCTGCCCTAAAATGGCAAGACATGCCCAGCGCGCAGCAGGAAATAGTCGCCGAGGCCGTGGGCTATAGCCTTTGCTCCGCGGGTCGGGAGGGGCTCGGGGTTCCGCGCTGGAAATGGCATGCCTTTTCGAGGGTCCTTGTGTGCCCAGTGGGAGGCTACGGTCCGAGGCCTGCCCTAAAATGGCAAGAAATGCCCAGCGGTTCAGCGCGTGAAATGGTCGCCGAGGCCGGTGGGCTATAGCCTTGCTCGGGGCTGGGGAGGGCGCTCGGGGTTCCGGGCGCTGGAAATGGTACAGACTTTTCGAGGGTCCTCGGTGCCCAAAGGGAGGCTACGGTCAGAAGCCTGCCCTAAATGGCAAGACATGCCCAGCGCAGCTGCGTGAAATGGTCACCGAGGCCGTGGGCTATAGCCTTTGGTTCGGGCGGGGAGAAAAGTTCTGGGGCTCTGGGCGTCGGAAATGGGTACAGTCTTTTCGAGGGTCCTCGTGTGCCCAGTGGGAGGCTACGGTCAGAGGCCTGCCCTAAAATGGCAAGAAAAGCAAAGCGGCGCAGCGCGTGAAATGGTCGCCAAGGCCGGTGGGCTATAGCCTTTGGTTCGCGGCGGTTGGGGAGAAAAGTTCTGGGGCTCTGGGCGTCGGAAATGGATACAGTCTTTTCGAGGGTCCTCGTGTGCCCTGGACGAGGCTACGGACCGAGGGCTGCCCTAAAATGGCAAGAAATGCCCAGCGGCGCAGCGCGTGAAATGGTCGTCGAGGCCGGTGGGCTATAGCCTTTGGTTCGCGGCGGTTGGGGAGAAAAGTTCTGGGGCTCTGGACGTCGGAAATGGGTACAGTTTTTTCGAGGGTCCTCGTGTGCCCAGTGGGAGGATACGGTCAGAAGCCTGCCCTAAAATGGCAAGACATGCCCAGCGGCGCAGCGCGTGAAATTGTCGCCGAGGCCGGTGGGCTATAGCCTTTGGTTCGCGGCGGTTGGGGAGAAAAGTTCTGGGGCTCTGGGCATCGGAAATGGGTACAGTTTTTTCGAGAGTCCTCGTGTGCCCAGTGGGAGGCTACGGTCAGAAGCCTGCCCTAAAATGGCAAGAAATGCCCAGCGGTTCAGCGCGTGAAATGGTCGCCGAGGCCGGTGGGCTATAGCCTTTGGTCCGCGGGGGTTCGGGAGGGAAGTTCCGGGGCTCTGGGTGTCGGAAATGGGTACAGTTTTCGAGGGTCCTCGTGGCCCAGGGAGGCTACGGCCGACGCCCGCCCTAAATGGCAAGAAATGCCCAGCGCAGAGCTTGAAATAGTCGCCGGTGGGCTATAGCCTTTGGTCCACGGGGGGAGGGGGTTTCGGGCCTGCTGTCGGAAATGGGTACAGTTTTCGAGGGTCCTCGTGCCCAAAGGGAGGCTACATACGAGGCCCGCCCTAAAATGGCAAGAAATGCCCAGCGCAGCTGCGGAAATAGTCACCGAGGCCGTGGGCTATAGCCTTGCTGGGGTTGGGGAGGGCGCCTGGGGTTCCGGCCGGAAATGGGTACAGCCTTTTCGAGGGTCCTTGTGTGCCTGGGAGGCTACGGCCAGAGGCCCGCCCTAAATGGTAAGAAATGCCCAGCGCAGGCGGAAATAGTCATGCCGGTGGGCTATTGCCTTGGGTCCGCGTGGGCTGGGGAGGGGGTCGGGGCTGGTGCCGGAAATGGGTACAGTCTTTTCGAGGGTCCTTGTGTGCCCAGTGGGAGGCTACGGTCAGAGGCCTGCCCTAAAATGGCAAGAAATGCCCAGCGGTTCAGCGCGTGAAATGGTCGCCGAGGCCGGTGGGCTATAGCCTTTGGTCCGCGGGGTTTGGGGAGGGGGTTTCGGGGGCTCTGGTCGTCGGAAATGGGTACAGACTTTACGAGGGTCCTCGTGCCCAAAGGGGAGGCTACGGTCGAAGCCTGCCCCTAAAATGGCAAGACATGCCCAGCGCGCAGCTGTGAAATGGTCACCGAGGCCGGTGGGCGGGGCAGTTGGGGAGAAAAGTTCTGGGGCTCTGGGCGTCGGAAATGGGTACAGACTTTACGAGGGTCCTCGTGTGCCCAGTGGGAGGCTACGGTCAGAAGCCTGCCCTAAAATGGCAAGACATGCCCAGCGGCGCAGCGCGTGAAATGGTCACCGAGGCCGGTGGGCTATAGCCTTTGGTTGGCGGCAGTTGGGGAGAAAAGTTCTGGGGCTCTGGGCGTCGGAAATGGGTACAGTCTTTTCGAGGGTCCTCGTGTGCCCAGTGGGAGGCTACGGTCAGAGGCCTGCCCTAAAATGGCAAGAAAAGCAAAGCGGCGCAGCGCGTGAAATGGTCGCCAAGGCCGGTGGGCTATAGCCTTTGGTTCGCGGCGGTTGGGGAGAAAAGTTCTGGGCGCCGGAAATGGGTACAGTCTTTTCGAGGGTCCTCGTGTGCCCAGTGGGAGGCTACGGTCAGAGGCCTGCCCTAAAATGGCAAGAAATGCCCAGCGGCGCAGCGCGTGAAATGGTCGCCGAGGCCGGTGGGCTATAGCCTTTGGTTCGCGGCGGTTGGGGAGAAAAGTTCTGGGGCTCTGGGCGTCGGAAATGGGTACAGTCTTTTCGAGGGTCCTCGTGTGCCCAGTGGGAGGCTACGGTCAGAAGCCTGCCCTAAAATGGCAAGACATGCCCAGCGGCGCAGCGCGTGAAATTGTCGCCGAGGCCGGTGGGCTATAGCCTTTGGTTCGCGGCGGTTGGGGAGAAAAGTTCTAGGGCTCTGGGCGTCGGAAATGGGTACAGTTTTTTCGAGGGTCCTCGTGTGCCCAGTGGGAGGCTACGGTCAGAAGCCTGCCCTAAAATGGCAAGAAATGCCCAGCGGCGCAGCGCGTGAAATGGTCGCCGAGGCCGGTGGGCTATAGCCTTTGGTCCGCGGGGGTTCGGGAGGGAAGTTCTGGGGCTCTGGGTGTCGGAAATGGGTACAGTCTCTTCGAGGGTCCTCGCGTGCCCAGTGGGAGGCTACGGTCAGACGCCTGCCCTAAAATGGCATGAAATGCCTAGCGGTGCAGAGCTTGAAATAGTCGCCGGTGGGCTATAGCCTTGGTCCACGGGGTTGGGGGGGCCTCTGGTTGTCGGAAATGGGTACAGTCTTTTCGAGGGTCCTCTGTGCCCAGTGGGAGGCTACAGTCAGAAGCCTGCCCTAAAATGGCAAGACATGCCCAGCGGCGCAGCGCGTGAAATAGTCACCGAGGCCGGTGGGCTATAGCCTTTGGTCCTGGGGCCGGGAGGGCTCGGGGCCTGGGTGTCGGAAATGGGTACAGCCTTTTCGAGGTTCCTCGTGTGCCCAGTGGGAGGCTACGGTCAGAGGCCTGCCCTAAAATGGTAAGAAATGCCCAGCGGCGCAGTGCGGGAAATAGGGACTGATGCCGGTGGGCTATAGCCTTTGGTCCGCGGGGTTTGGGGAGGGGGTTTCGGGGGCTCTGGTCGTCGGAAATGGGTACAGACTTTACGAGGGTCCTCGTGTGCCCAGTGGGAGGCTACGGTCAGAAGCTTGCCCTAAAATGGCAAGACATGCCCAGCGGCGCAGCGCGTGAAATGGTCACCGAGGCCGGTGGGCTATAGCCTTTGGTTCGCGGCAGTTGGGGAGAAAGGTTCTGGGGCTCTGGGCGTCGGAAATGGGTACAGTCTTTTCGAGGGTCCTCGTGTGCCCAGTGGGAGGCTACGGTCAGAGGCCTGCCCTAAAATGGCAAGAAATGCAAAGCGGCGCAGCGCGTGAAATGGTCGCCAAGGCCGGTGGGCTATAGCCTTTGGTTCGCGGCGGTTGGGGAGAAAAGTTCTGGGGCTCCGGGCGTCCGAAATGGATACAGTTTTTTCGAGGGTCCTCGTGTGCCCAGTGGGAGGCTACGGTCAGAAGCCTGCCCTAAAATGGCAAGAAATGCCCAGCGGTACAGCGCGTGAAATGGTCGCCGAGGCCGGTGGGCTATAGCCTTTGGTCCGCGGGGGTTGGGGAGGGAAGTTCTGGGGCTCTGGGTGGCGGAAATGGGTACAGTCTTTACGAGGGTCCTCGTGTGCCCAGTGGGAGGCTACGGTCAGAAGCCTGCCCTAAAATGGCAAGACATGCCCAGCGGCGCAGCGCGTGAAATGGTCACCGAGGCCGGTGGGCTATAGCCTTTGGTCGCGCTGGGGAGAAAAGTTCTGGGGCTCTGGGCGTCGGAAATGGGTACAGTCTTTTCGAGGGTCCTCGTGTGCCCAGTGGGAGGCTACGGTCAGAGGCCTGCCCTAAAATGGCAAGAAAAGCAAAGCGGCGCAGCGCGTGAAATGGTCGCCAAGGCCGGTGGGCTATAGCCTTTGGTTCGCGGCGGTTGGGGAGAAAAGTTCTGGGGCTCTGGGCGTCGGAAATGGATACAGTCTTTTCGAGGGTCCTCGTGTGCCCAGTGCGAGGCTACGGTCAGAGGCCTGCCCTAAAATGGCAAGAAATGCCCAGCGGCGCAGCGCGTGAAATGGTCGTCGAGGCCGGTGGGCTATAGCCTTTGGTTCGCGGCGGTTGGGGAGAAAAGTTCTGGGGCTCTGGACGTCGGAAATGGGTACAGTTTTTTCGAGGGTCCTCGTGTGCCCAGTGGGAGGATACGGTCAGAAGCCTGCCCTAAAATGGCAAGACATGCCCAGCGGCGCAGCGCGTGAAATTGTCGCCGAGGCCGGTGGGCTATAGCCTTTGGTTCGCGGCGGTTGGGGAGAAAAGTTCTGGGGCTCTGGGCATCGGAAATGGGTACAGTTTTTTCGAGAGTCCTCGTGTGCCCAGTGGGAGGCTACGGTCAGAAGCCTGCCCTAAAATGGCAAGAAATGCCCAGCGGTTCAGCGCGTGAAATGGTCGCCGAGGCCGGTGGGCTATAGCCTTTGGTCCGCGGGGGTTCGGGAGGGAAGTTCCGGGGCTCTGGGTGTCGGAAATGGGTACAGTCTCTTCGAGGGTCCTCGCGTGCCCAGTGGGAGGCTACGGTCAGACGCCTGCCCTAAAATGGCAAGAAATGCCTAGCGGTGCAGAGCTTGAAATAGTCGCCGAAGCCGGTGGGCTATAGCCTTTGGTCCACGGGGCCGGGAGGGGTTTCGGGGCCTCGTTGTCGGAAATGGGTACAGCCTTTTCGAGGGTCCTCGTGCCTGGGAGGCTACAGAAGCCTGCCCTAAAATGGCAAGAAATGCCCAGCGCGCTTGAAATAGTCGCCGAGGCCGGTGGGCTATAGCCTTTGGTCCGTGGGGTTTGGGAGGGGTTTCGGGGCTCTAGTCGTCGGAAATGGGTACAGCTTACGAGGGTCCTCGTGTGCCTGGGAGGCTACGGTCAAGCCCCGCCCTAAAATGGCAAGACATGCCCAGCGCGAGCGCGGTGAAATAGTCGCCAGGCCGGTGGGCTATAGCCTTTGGTCCGCGGGGCTGGGAGGGAAGTTCTGCTCGGGCGCCGGAAATGGGTACAGTTTTTCGAGGGTCCTCGTGCCCAAGTGGGAGGCTACGGTCAAGACCGCCTAAAATGGCAAGAAATGCCCAGCGCGCATCGCGGTGAAATAGTCACCGAGGCCGGTGGTCTTTAGCCTTTGGTCCGCGGGGTTGGGAGGGGTTCGGGGTTCGCCGCCGAAATGGGTACAGTCTTTTCGAGTGTCCTCGCAGCCTGTGGGGAGGCTACGGTCGAGGCCTGCCCTAAATGGCAAGAATGCCCAGCGCGAGCGGAAATGGTCGCCGAGGCCGGTGGGCTATGGCCTTTGGTCCGCAGCGTCGGGAGGGAAGTTCGGGGCTCTGGCCGGAAATGGGTACATGATTTTCGAGGGTCCTCGTGGTGCCTGGGAGGCTACGGTCAGAAGCCCACCCTAAATGGCAAGAGATGCCCAGCGCGAAAGCGCGGAAATAGTCGCCGAGGCCGCGGGCTATAGCCTGGTCCGCTGGGGTCGGGAAGGGGTTTCGGGCCCGCCGGAAATTGGTACAGTCTTACGAGGGTCCTCGTGCCCAGGGGAGGCTACGGTCGAAGCCCCGCCCTAAATGGCAAGAAATGTCCCAGCGCGCAGAAATAGTCGCCGAGGCCGGTGGGCTATAGCCTTTGGTCCGCGGGGGTTGGGAAAGGGAAGTTCTGGGGCTCTGGGCGTCGGAAATGGGTACAGTCTTTTCGAAGGTCCTCGTGCGCCCAGTGGGAGGCTACGGTCAGAAGCATGCGCTAAAATGACAAGAAATGCCCAGCGGCGCATCACGTGAAATAGTCGCTGAGGCCGGTGGGCTATAGCCTTTGGTCCACGGGGGTTGGGGAGGGGGTTTCGGGCTCGCTTGTCGGAAATGGGTACATGCCTTTTTCGAGGGTCCTCGTGGGGTAGGCTACGGTCAAGCCCGCCCTAAAATGCCAAGACATGCCTGGGCGCAGCGCTGGGAAATAGTCGCCAAGGCCGGTGGGCTATAGCCTGGTCCGCGGGGAGGGAGGCGTCGGGGCCTGGGCGCCGGAAAGGGGGACAGTCCTTTCGAGGGTCCTCGTGTGCCCAGGGAGGCTACGGTCAAGCCCTGCCCTAAAATGGCAAGACATGCCCCGCGGCGCAGCGCGTGAAATAGTCGCCGAGGCCGGTGGGCTATAGCCTTTGGTCCGCGGGGGTTGGGGAGGGGCGTTCGGGGGCTCTGGGCGTCCGAAATGGGTACAGTCTTTTCGAGGGTCCTCGTGTACCCAGTGGGAGGCTACGGTCAGAGGCCTGCCCTAAAATGGCAAGAAATGCCCAGCAGCGCAGCGCGGGAAATAGTCACCGAGGCCGGTGGGCTATAGCCTTTGGTCCGAGGGGTTGGGGAGGGGGTTTCGGGGGCTCTGGTCGTCGGAAATGGGTACAGTCTTTTCGAGAGTCCTCGTGTGCCCAGTGGGAGGCTACGGTCAGAGGCCTGCCCTAAAATGGCAAAAAATGCCCAGCGGCGCAGCGCGTGAAATAGTCACCGAGGCCAGTGGGCTATAGCCTTTGGTCCGCGGGGGTTTGGGCGGGGGTTTAGGGGGCTCTGGTCGTCGAAAATGAGTACAGTCTTTTCGAGGGTCCTCGTGTGCCCAGTGGTAGGCTACGGTCAGAGGCCTGCCCTAAAATGGCAAGAAATGCCCAGCGGCGCAGCGCGGGAAATAGTCACCGAGGCCGGTGGGCTATAGCCTTTGGTCCGCGGCGGTTGGGGAGAAAAGTTCTGGGGCTCTGGGTGTCGGAAATGGGTACAGTCTTTTCGAGGGTCTTCGTGTGCCCAGTGGGAGGCTACGGTCAGAAGCCTGCCCTAAAATGGCAACAAATGCCCAGCGGCGCAGCGCGTGAAATGGTTGCCGAGGCCGGTGGGCTATAGCCTTTGGTCCGCGGGGGTTGGGGAGGGAAGTTCTGGGGTTCTGGGCGTCGGAAATGGGTACAGTCTTTTCGAGGGTCCTCGTGCGCCCAGTGGGAGGCTACCGTCAGAAGCCTGCCCTAAAATGGCAAAAAATGCTCAACGGCGCAGCGCGTAAAATGGTCGCCGAGCCCGGTGGGCTATAGCCTTTGGTCCGCGGCGGTTGGGGAGGGAAGTTCTGGGGCTCTTGGCGTCGGAAATGGGTACAGTCTTTTCGAGGGTCCTCAGCCTGGGGAGGCTACGGTCAAAGCCCGCCCTAAATGGCAAGAATGCCCAGCGCAGCGCTTGAAATAGTCGCCGAGGCCGTGGGCTATAGCCTTTGGTCCACGGGCCGGGAGGGCTGGGGCTCGTTGTCGGAAATGGGCATGTTTTCGAGGGTCCTCGTGCCCAACAGTAGGCTACGGTCCGAAGCCCCGCCTCTAAAATGGCAAGAATGCCCAGCGCGCAGCTGCGGAAATAGTCGCCGAGGCCGGTGGGCTATAGCCTTGGTTCGCGCGGTCGGGGAGAAAAGGCGGAGCTCGCCGAAATGGGTGTTTTCGAGGGTCCTCGGTGCCCAAAGGGGAGGCTACGGTCGAGGCCTGCCATAAAATGGCAAGAATGCAAACGCGCAGCTGGAAATGGTCGCCGAGGCCGATGGGCTATAGCCTTTGGTTCTGGGCGGTTGGGAGGGAAGTTCGGGGTTCCGGGCGCCGGAAATGGGTACAGTTTTCGAGGGTCCTCGTGGCGCTGGGAGGCTACGCCAGAAGCCTGCCCTAAAATGGCAAAAATGCCCAGCAGCGCATCGCTAAATAGTCGCCGAGTCCGTGGTCTATAGCCTTTGGTCCGCGGGGTTGGGGGGTGCGGGGTTCGGGCGCCGGAAATGGGTACAGCCTTTTTCGAGGGTCCTCGTGCCCAGCTGGGAGGCTACGGTGAGGCCTGCCCTAAAATGGCAAGAAATGCTCAACGCGAAATGGTCGCCGAGGCCGTGGGCTATAGCCTTTGGTCCGCGGGCGGTTGGGGAGGGAAGTTCGGGGCCTGGCCGGAAATGGGTACAGTCTTTTCGAGGGTCCTCGGGTGCCTGGGAGGCTACGGTCAAGCCTGCCCTAAAATGGCCAAGACATGCCGGGGCGCAGCGCGGAAATAGTCGCCGAGGCCGGTGGGCTATAGCCTGGTCCGCTGGGATTGGGGAGGCGGGGCTCGCGGCCGGAAATGGGTACAGTATTTTCGAGGGTCCTCGTGTGCCCAGTGGGAGGCTACGGTCAGAAGCCTACCCTAAAATGGCAAGAAATGCCCAGCGGCGCAGTGCGGGAAATAGTCACTGAGGCCGGTGGGCTATAGCCTTTGGTCCGCGGGGGTTTGGGAAGGGGGTTTCGGGGGCTCTGGTCGTCGGAAATTGGTACAGTCCTTACGAGGGTCATCGTGTGCCCAGTGGGAGGCTACGGTCAGAAGCCTGCCCTAAAATGGCAAGAAATGTCCAGCGGCGAAGCGCGTGAAATAGTCGCCGAGGCCGGTGGGCTATAGCCTTTGGTCCGCGGGGGTTGGGAAAGGGAAGTTCTGGGGCTCTGGGCGTCGGAAATGGGTACAGTCTTTTCGAGGGTCCTCGTGCGCCCAGTGGGAGGCTACGGTCAGAAGCCTGCGCTAAAATGACAAGAAATGCCCAGCGGCGCATCATGTGAAATAGTCGCTGAGGCCGGTGGGCTATAGCCTTTGGTCCACGGGGGTTGGGAGGGGGTTTCGGGGGCTCTGGTTGTCGGAAATGGGTACAGTCTTTTCGAGGGTCCTCTGTGCCCAGTGGTAGGCTACGGTCAAGCCCGCCCTAAAATGCCAAGACATGCTCAGCGCAGCGTGAAATAGTCGCCGAGGCCGGTGGGCTATAGCCTGTCGCTCGCGGGTTGGGGGGGCTCTGGGCGTCGGAAATGGGTACAGTCTTTTCGAGGGTCCTCGTGTGCCCAGTGGGAGGCTACGGTCAGAAGCCTGCCCTAAAATGGGAAGACATGCCCCGCGGCGCAGCGCGTGAAATAGTGGCCGAGGCCGGTGGGCTATAGCCTTTGGTCCGCGGGGGTTGGGGAGGGTCGTTCGGGGGCTCTGGGCGTCCGAAATGGGTACAGTCTTTTCGAGGGTCCTCGTGTATCCAGTGGGAGGCTACGGTCAGAGGCCTGCCCTAAAATGGCAAGAAATGCCCAGCGGCGCAGCGCGGGAAATAGTCACCGAGGCCGGTGGGCTATAGCCTTTGGACCGAGGGGTTGGGGAGGGGGTTTCGGGGGCTCTGGTCGTCGGAAATGGGTACAGTCTTTTCAAGAGTCCTCGTGTGCCCAGTGGGAGGCTACGGTCAGAGGCCTGCGCTAAAATGGCAAAAAATGCCCAGCGGCGCAGCGCGTGAAATAGTCACCGAGGCCAGTGGGCTATAGCCTTCGGTCCGCGGGGGTTTGGGCGGGGGTTTAGGGGGCTCTGGTCGTCGAAAATGAGTACAGTCTTTTCGGGGGTCCTCGTGTGCCCAGTGGTAGGCTACGGTCAGAGGCCTGCCCTAAAATGGCAAGAAATGCCCAGCGGCGCAGCGCGGGAAATAGTCACCGAGGCCGGTGGGCTATAGCCTTTGGTCCGCGGCGGTTGGGGGAAAAGTTCTGGGGCTCTGGGTGTCGGAAATGGGTACAGTCTTTTCGAGGGTCTTCGTGCTCCCAGTGGGAGGCTACGGTCAGAAGCCTGCCCTAAAATGGCAACAATGCCCAGGCCTGCAAATAAATGCGCGCAGCTTGAAATAGTCGCCGAGGCCGTGGGCTATAGCCTTTGGTCCACGGGGCCGAGGGGTTTCGGGCCTGTTGTCGGAAATGGGTACGCCTTTTCGAGGGTCCTCGTGCTCAGCAGTAGGCTACGGTCGCCTAAAATGGCAAGACATGCCCAGCGCGCAGCGCGGTGAAATAGTCGCCGAGGCCGGTGGGCTATAGCCTCGGTTCGCGGGGTTGGGGAGAAAAGCGGAGCTCGGGCGCCGAAATGGGTACAATTTTTCGAGGGTCCTGCAGCCCGGGAGGCTACGGTCGAGGCCCGCCAAATGGCAAGAATGCAAACGGCGCAGCGCAGGAAATGGTCGCCGAGGCCGATGGGCTATAGCCTGGTTCGCGTCGGGAGGGAAGTTCGGGGTTCCGCCGGAAATGGGTACGTTTTTCGAGGGTCCTCGCGCCCAAGGGAGGCTACCGGCCGAAGCCTGCCCTAAAATGGCAAAATGCCCAGCAGCGCATCGCTTAAATAGTCGCCGAGTCCGTGGTCTATAGCCTGGTCCGCGGGGTTAGTGCGGGGTTCCGTCCGGAAATGGGTACAGTCTTTTCGAGCGCCCTCAGCCTGGGAGGTTACGGTCGAGGCCCGCCTAAATGGCAAGAATGCTCAACGGGCGCAGAGAAATGGTCGCCGAGCCCGTGGGCTATAGCCTTTGGTCCGCGGGGGAGGGAAGTTCGGGGCCTTGCGCCGGAAATGGGTACCTTTCGAGGGTCCTCGTGGTGCCTCAGGAGGTTACTACAGAAGCCTGCCCTAAATGAGAGAATGCCCAGCGCGCAGCGGAAATAGTCACGAGGCCGTGGCTATAGCCTTGGTCCACGGGGTTGGGAGGGGTTTCGGGCCTGCTGTCGGAAATGGGTACAAGTTTTCGAGGGTCCTCGTGCCTGGGTGAAGGCTTACGGCCGAAGCCTGCCCTAAAATGGCAAGACATGCCAGCGCGCAAAGGCGGAAATAGTCATCGAGGCCGTGGCTATAGCCTTTGGTCCGGGGTTCGGGAAGGGGTTTCGGGCTCGGTCAGGAAATTGGTACAGTCTTACGAGGGTCATCGGTGCCCAGCCGGGAGGCTACGGTCAGAAGCCCGCCCTAAAATGGCAAGAAATGTCCAGCGGGCGCGGAAATAGTCGCCGAGGTCAGGGCTATAGCCTTTGGTCCGCGGGGTTGGGAAGTTCTGGGCTCGCCGGAAATGGGTACAGTCTGGTCCTCGTGCGCCGGGAGGTTACGGTCAGAAGTACGCGCTAAATGGCAAGAAATGCCCAGCGCGCATCACGTGAAATAGTCGCCGAGGCCGTGGGCTATAGCCTGGTCCACGGGGCCGGGAGGGGGTTTCGGGGCCTGCTTATCGGAAATGGCATGCCGAGGGTCCCGTGCCTGGCAGGCTACGTCAGGCCCGCCCTAAAATGCCAAGACATGCTCAGTGGCGAGCTGGTGAAATAGTCGCCAAGGCCGTGGCTATAGCCTTTGGTCCGCTGGGACTGGGGAGGCGCGCTGGGGCTCGCCGGAATACAGCTTTTTCGAGGGTCCTCGTGCCCATGGGAGGCTACGGTCAGAAGCCTGCCTAAAATGGAAGACATGCCCGCGCGCAGCGCTGCGGAAATAGTGGCCGAGGCCGGTGGGCTATAACCTTGGTCCGCGGGGTTGGGAGGGTCGCCTGGGCGTCCAAATGGGTACAGTTTTTCGAGGGTCCTCGTATCCAGTGGGAGGCTAGGGCCAGAGGCCTGCCCTAAAATGGCAAGAAATGCCCAGCTGCGCAGCGCGTGAAATAGTCACCGAGGCCATTGGGCTCTAGCCTTTTGGTCCGGGGGCCGGGGAGGGGTTTCGGGCTCCGCCGAAATGGCATGCCTTTACGAGGTCCCAGCGTGCCCGGGGAGGCTACGGTCAAGCCTGCCCTGAAATGGCAAGAAATATCCAGCTGGTTGGAAATAGTCGCCGAGGCCGGTGGGCTATAGCCTTGGTCCACGGGTCGAGGGGTTTCGCCTGGCCGCTCGGAAATGGGTACTTTTAGAGCGTCCTCTTGTGCCCAGTGGGAGGCTACGGTCAGAGGCCTGCCCTAAAATGGCAAGAAATGCGCAACGGCGCAGCGCGTAAAAAGGTCGCCGAGCCCGGTGGGCTATAGCCTTTGGTCCGCGGGCGTCGGGAGGGAAGTTCTGCTCTGGCGCCGGAAATGGGTACAGTTTTTTCGAGGGTCCTCGTAGCCTGGGAGGCTACGGTCAAGCCCGCCCTAAAATGGCGAGAATGCCCAGCGCGCAGCTGAAATAGTCACGAGGCCGGTGGGCTATAGCCTTTGGTCCACGGGGTGGGAGGGGTTTCGGGGCCTGCTGTCGGAAATGGGTACAGTCTTTCGAGGGTCCTCGTGCCTGGTAGGCTACGGCCAAGCCTGCCGCTAAAATGGCAAGACATGCCCAGCGGCGCAGCGCTGAAATGGTCGCCGAGGCCGGTGGCCATAGCCTGTCTGCGCGGTCGGGGAGAAAAGCGGGGCTCCGCCGAAATGGTACAGTTTTTCGAGGGTCCTCGTGCCCAAAGTGGGAGGCTACGGTCGAGGCCCCGCCATAAAATGGCAAGAATGCAAACGCGCAGCGCTGGAAATGGTCGCCGAGGCCGATGGGCTATAGCCTTTGGTTCGGGCGGTCGGGAGGGAAGTTCTGGGTTCGCGCCAAATGGTACAGTCTTTTCGAGGGTCCTCGTGGCGCCTGCTGGAGGCTACCGCCCTCGCCCTAAAATGGCAAAAATGCCCAGCGCATCGCTAAATAGTCGCCGAGTCCGTGGGTCTAGCCTTGGTCCGCGGGGTTAGGGGTGCGGGTGCGTTCCGCCGCCGGAAATGGGTACGTTTTTCGAAAGGCCCCTCAGCCTGCTGAGGCTACGGCCGAGGCCCGCCCTAAATGGCAAGAAATGCTCAACGGCGCAGCGCCAGAATGGTCGCCGAGGCCGGGCTATAGCCTGGTCCGCGGCGGTTGGGGAGGAAAGTTCTGGGGCTCTGGCGCTTAAATGGGTAGTCTTTTTCGAGGGTCCTCGTGCCTGGGGAGGCTACGGTCAAGCCTGCCCCTAAAATGGCGAGAATGCCCAGCGCGCAGCGCTGAAATAGTCGCCGAGGCCGGGGCTATAGCCTCGGTCCACGGGCCGGGAGAGGGGCTCGGGCCTGGGTTGTCGGAAATGGGTACAGCTTTTCGAGGGTCCTGGCGCCCAGCAGGCTACGGTCAGAAGCCCCGCCCAAAATGGCAAGACATGCCCAGCGCGCAAGGTGAAATAGCCAAGGCCGGTGGGCTATAGCCTTTGGTCCGCAGGGCTGGGAGGGGCGTCGGGCTCAGGCGCCGGACATGGGTACATGCCTTTTCGAGGGTCCTCGTGCTCAGCGGAGGTTACGGCCAGAGGCCTGCCCTAAATGGCAAGAATGCCCACCGCGCAGCGGGAAACAGTCATCGAGGCCGGTGGGCTATAGCCTTTGGTCCGCTGGAGCTGGGAGGGGTTTCGGGTTCCGTCCGAAATGGGTACAGTCTTTACGAGGGTCCTCGTGTGCCCAAGGGGAGGCTACGGTCGAAGCCTGCCCTAAATGGCAAGACATGCCCAGCGCGCAGCTGGTGAAATGGTCGCCGAGGCCGTGGGCTACAGCCTTGGTTCCGCGCGGTCGGGGAGAAAAGCATGGGCTCGCCGGAAATGGGTATGCCTTTTCGAGGGTCCTCGTGCCCAAAGTGGGAGGCTACGGTCAGAGGCCCGCCATAAATGGCAAGAAATGCAAAACGCGCAGGGAAATGGTCGCCGAGGCCGATGGGCTATAGCCTTCGTCTGCAAGGCGTGGGGAGAAAAGTTCTGGGGCTCGGGCGCCGGAAATGGATACAGTCTTTTCGAGGGTCCTGTGTGCCCATGGGAGGCTACGGCCGAGGCCTGCCCTAGAATGGCAAGAAATGCCCAGCGCGCAGCTGCGGAAATGGTCGCCGAGGCTGGTGGGCTATAGCCTTTGGTTCGCGCGGCGGGGAGAAAAGTTCGGGCCCGGCGCCGGAAATGGGTACATGCTTTTTCGAGGGTCCTCGCAGCCCAAAGGGAGGCTACGGTCAGAAGCCCGCCCTAAATGGCAAGAAATACTCAGCGGTGCATTGCGAAACGGTCGCCGAGGCCGCTGGGCCATAGCCTTCGTCCGCGGGTTCGAGGACGTTGCCGTACCCGTTTTTAGGGCAGACTGATCAGAGTTTCATCGGGCACAGAGACCGAAGATCCGACAACCAGCCTCGAACGCTTTCTCGGATCAGGTTACAGCCCACCGCCGGACTATTTCAGCGCCGCACCGCAGAGTTGTTATTTTGCAGGCGTCAGAGTTTCCACGCGACTGAAAAATCGCACCATTTCCGGCCACCCGCAGCCCCTGCTAATAGTCGCCGAGGCCGCGGGCAGCCTTGCTCGCGGGGCCGGGAGGGGCGCTCGGGGTTCCGGGCGCTGGAAATGGGTACAGTCTTTTCGAGGGTCCTTGTGTGCCCGCTGAGGCTACGAGAGGCCCGCCCAAATGGCAAGAAATGCCAAGGCGCAGGGAACAGTGGATCGAGGCCGCGGCTATAGCCTTTGGTCCGCGGGTTTGGGAGGGGTTTCGGGGTTCCAACATCGAAATGGCACTTTACGAGGGTCCTCGTGGTGCCTGGAGGCTACGGTCAAGCCCGCCCTAAAATGGCAAGACATGCTCAGCTGAAGCGCAAGGCAATGGTCACCGAGGCCGTGGGCTATAGCCTGGTTCGCGGCTGGGGAGAAAAGTTCTGGGGCTCGGCCGGAAATGGGTACATTTTTTCGAGGGTCCCGTGGTGCGCAGCTGGAGGTTACGGTCGAGTCCCGCCTAAAATGGCAAGAAAAGCAAAGCGGCGCAGCGCGTGAAATGGTCGCCAAGGCCGGTGGGCTATAGCCTTTGGTTCGCGCGGCGGGGAGAAAAGTTCTGGGCTCGCTGGAAATGGATACAGCTTTTTTCGAGGGTCCTCGTGAACTCAGCTGGAGGCTACGGTCAGAAGCCTGCCCTTAAAATGGCAAGAAATGCCCAGCGCAGCTGTGAAATGGTCGCCGAGGCCGGTGGGCTATAGCCTTGGTCCGGGGGTCCGGGAGGAAGTTCTGGCCTCGGTGTCGGAAATGGCAGCTTTTCGAGGGTCCTCGCTTGCCCAGCTAGAGGCTACGGCAGACGCCCGCCTAAATGGGAAGAAATGCCCAGTGGCTCGCCGCTTGAAATAGTCGCAGAGCCGGTGGGCTATAGCCTTTGGTCCACGGGGTGGGAGGGGCTTTCGGGCCTGCTCAAATGGCACAGTTTTTTCGAGGGTCCTCGTGCCTGGGCAGTAGGCTACGTCAAGCCCGCCTAAAAATAGCAAGATGCCCAGCGCGCAGCGCGTGAAATAGTCGCTAAGGCCGGTGGGCTATAGCCTTTGGTCCGCGGGGCCGGGAGGGCGTCGGGGCCTGCAAGGCCGGACATGGGTACAGTCTTTTCGAGGGTCCTCGTAGCCCAGCTGGGAGGCTACGCCGAGGCCCGCCCTAAAATGGCAAGAAATGCCTCAGCGCAGTGCGGGAAATAGTCATCGAGGCCGGTGGCTATAGCCTTTGGTCCGCGGGGTTGGGAGGGGTTTCGGGCCTGGCCGGAAATGGCATGCCTTTACGAGGGTCCTCGTGTGCCCAGTGGGAGGCTACGGTCAGAAGCCTGCCCTAAAATGGCAAGACATGCCTAGCGGCGCAGCGCGTGAAATGATCGCCGAGGCCGGTGGGCTATTGCCTTTGGTTCGCGGCGGTTGGGGAGAAAAGTTCTGGGGTTCTGGGCGTCGGAAATGGGTACAGTCTTTTCGAGGTTGCTCGTGTGCCCAGTGGGAGGCTACGGTCAGAGGCCTGCCATAAAATGGCAAGAAATGCAAAACGGCGCAGCGCGTGAAATGGTCGCCGAGGCCGATGGGCTATAGCCTTTGGTTCGCGGCGGTTGGGGAGAAAAGTTCTGGGGCTCAAGGCCGGAAATGGATACGCCTTTTCGAGGGTCCTCGTGGTGCTGGGAGGTTACGGTCCGAGGCCTGCCCTAAATGGCAAGAAATGCCCAGCGCGCAGCGTGAAATGGTCGCCGAGGCCGCGGGCGATAGCCTTAGTTCGCGGCGTCGGGGAGAAAAGTTCGGCCCGCCGCCGGAAATGGGTACAGTTTTTTCAAGGGTCCTCGGTGGTGTCCAGCCGAGGCTACGGTCAGAAGCCCACCCTAAATGGCAAGAAATGCCCAGCGGTGCAGCTGCGAAATGGTCGCCGAGGCCGGTGGCTATAGCCTTTTGGTCCGCTGGGGTTCGGAGGGAAGTTCGGGGCCTGTGTCGGAAATGGGTACAAATTTTTCGAGGGTCCTCATGCGCCCAGTGGGAGGCTACGGCCGACGCCTGCCCTAAAATGGCAAGAAATGCTCAGCGGTGCAGCGCTTGAAATGGTCGCCGCCGTGGGCTATAGCCTGGTCCACGGGGTCAGAGGGTATCGGGGCTCGTTGTCGGAAATGGCACAGTCTTTTCGAGGGTCCCTTCAGGCCCAAAGGGGAGGCTACAATCCAAGCCCCGCCTAAATGGCAAGACATGCCCAAGGCGCAGTCACAGGAAATAGTCGCCGAGGCCGTGGGCTATAGCCTTTGCTCGCTGGGGTCGGGGAGGGGCGTCGGGGTTCCGGGCGCTGAAATGGGTACAGTCTTTCGAGGGTCCTTGTGTGCCCAAGTGAGGCTTACGCCGAGGCCTGCCCTAAAATGGCAAGAAATGCCCAGCGGCGCAATGCGGGAAATAAGGACTGAGGCCGGTGGGCTATAGCCTTTGGTCCGCGGGGTTTGGGGAGGGGGTTTCGGGGGCTCTGGTCATCGGAAATGGGTACAATCTTTACGAGGGTCCTCGTGTGCCCAGTGGGAGGCTACGGTCAGAAGCCTGCCCTAAAATGGCAAGAAATGCCCAGCGGTGCAGCGCGTGAAATGGTCGCCGAGGCCGGTGGGCTATAGCCATTGGTCCGCGGGGGTTGGGGAGGGAAGTTCTGGGCCTGTGCCTGAAATGGGTACAGTTTTTCGAGATCCTTCCGCCTGGTAGGCTACGGTCGAAGCCCGCCCTAAAATGGCAAGACATGCCCAGCAAGCGCAGCTGCTGCGAAATAGTCGCCAAGGCCGGTGGCTATAGCCTTGGTCCGCGGGTCGAGGGCGCCGGGCCCCGGCCGGACATGGGTACAGTCTTTCGAGGGTCCTCGTGCCTGCCCAGGTGATGCTACTACGAGGCCTGCCCTTAAATGGCAAGAAATGCTCAAGGCGCTAAAGGCGGAAATAGTCATCGAGGCCGGTAGGCTATAGCCTTGGTCCGCTGGGTCGAGGGGTCGGGCTCGGTCCGCCGGAAATGGCAGCCTTTACGAGGGTCCTCGTACCCAAAGGGAGGTTACGGTCAGAAGCTTGCCCTAAATGGCAAGAAATGTCCAGCCGCGGGTTGCAGGAATAAAGTGGCCGAGGCCGGTGGCTAGAGCTTTTGGTCCGCTGGGCCGGGAGGGGTTTAGGGGGTTCTGGTCGCGGAAATGGGTACACCTTTCAAGGGTCCTCGTGCCTGCTGAAGGCTACGGCCGAGGCTCCGCCTAAAATAGCAAGAAATTCCAGCGCAGCAGTCAAGTGAAATATTCGCCGAGGCCGTGGGCTATAGTCTTGGTCCACGGGTCGGGGAGGGAGGCTTGAATGGGCATGCTTTTCGAGGGTCCTCGTGCCCAAGAGAGGCTACGGCCAAGCCCGCCTTAAATGGATAGACATGCTCATGGCGCAGCATGTGAAATAGTCGCCGAGGCCGGTGGGCTATAGCCTTTGGTCCACGGGGGTTGGGGAGGGGCGTCGGAAATGGGTACAGTCTTTTCGAGGGTCCTCGTGTGCCCTGTGGGAGGCTACGGACATAAGCCTACCCTAAAATGGAAAGACATGCCCCGCGGCGCAGCGCGTGAAATAGTCGCCGAGGCCGGTGGGCTATAGCCTTTGGTCCGAGGGATTGGGGACGGGATTTCGAGGGCTCTGGTCATTTCGGAATGGGTATGGTGTGTTTTCGACAGTCCCTCGTGGTGCCTGCTGGTGAGGCTACGGCCAGAGGCCTCGCCCTAAAATGGCAAAATGCCCAGCGCGCAGCAAGGTGAAATAGTCACCGAGGCCGGTGGGCTATAGCCTGGGCCGCGGGGCTGGGAGGGGTTTCTGGGCCCGGTCACGCCGGAATGGGTACGCCGCCTTTTGTGAGGTCCCCGTGCCCTGGGCTGAGGGTACGGCCAAGCCCGCCTCAAAATGGCAAGAAATGTCCAGCGCACAGCGCGTGAAATAGTCGCCGAGGCCAGTGGGCAATATAGTCCTTGCCCGCGGGGCCGGGAGGGGGTTCGGGGCTCAAGGCCGGAAATGGGTACAGTCTTTTCGAGGGTCCTCATGTGCCCAGCTGAGGCTACGTCAAAAGCCTGCCCTAAATGGCAAGACATGCCCAAGAACAGCGCTGCCAAATAGTCGCCGAGGCCGGGTGGGCTAGACTTTGGTCCGCTGCAGGTCGGGAGGCGATCGGGGCCTGCCGGAAATAGTACAGTCCTTTCGAGGGTCCTCGTGGTACCCAAGGAGGCTACGGTCGAGGCCTGCCCTAAATGGAAAGAATGCCCACCGCGCAACAAGGAAATAGTCATCGAGGCCGGTGGGCTATAGCCTCGGTCCGCTGGGGTTGGGAGGCGCGCCGGAAATGGGTACAGTCTTTTCGAGGGTCCTCGCAGCCCATTGGGAGGCTACGTCAGAGGCCTGCCCTAAATGGCAAGAAATGCCCGCGCGGCTTGCTGGAAATAGTCACCGAGGCCGGTGGGTTATAGCCTTTGGTCCGCGGGGGTTGGGAGGTGCGCCGAAATGGTATAGTCTTTCGAGGGTCCTCGGTGCCCATTGGGAGGCTACGGTCGAGGCCCGCCCTAAATGGTAAGAAATGCCCAGCGCGCGCGGGAAATAGTCACCGTCCGTGGGCTATAGCCTTTGGTCCGCTGGGGCTTGGGGAGGCACGCCGAAATGGGTACAGTCTTTTCGACAGTCCCCGCGTGCCCAGCTGGGAGGCTACGGTCGAGGCCTGCCCTAAATGGCAAAAAATGCCCAGCGCGCAGCTGGAAATAGTCACCGAGGCCGCGGGCTATAGCCTTTGGTCCGCTGGGCCGGGAGGGTTTCTGGGCCTGGTCGCCGAATGGCAGTCTTTCGACAGTCCTCGTGTGCCTGGGCTGAGGCTACGGCCAGAGGCCCCGCCCTAAAATAGCAAAATGCCTGGGCGTCAGCGCTGGAAATAGTCACCGAGGCCGGGCTATACCCTTGGTCCGCTGGGGTTGGGAGGGGTTTCGGGGCCTGTCGCCGGAAATGGGTACAGTCTTTCGAGTCCTTTGTGCCTCAGCTGGGAGGCTACGGTCGAGGCCTACCCTAAATGGCAAAATGCCCAGCGGGGTTGAAGGAAATAGTCACCGAGGCCGTGTGGCTATAGCCTTTGTTCGGCGGGTTTTGGGTTGGGGGTTTAGGGGCTCGGCGTCGAAAATGGGTACAGTCTTTTCGAGGGCCCTCGGTGCCCAGGAGGCTACGGCCAGAGGCCTGCCCTAAATGGCAAGACATGCCCAGCATGCAGCTGGAAATAGTCACCGAGGCCGTGGGCTATAGCCTCGGTCCGCGGGGCCGGGAGGGGTTTCGGGGCCTGGGCCGTCGGAAATGGCACAGCCCGAGGGTCCTCGTGTGCCCAGTGGGAGGCTACGGTCAGAGGCCTGCCCTATAATGGCAAGAAATGCCCAGCGGCACAGCGCGTGAAACAGTCGCCGAGGCCGGTGGGCTATAGCCTTTGGTCCGCGGGGGTTGGGGATGGAAGTTCTGGGGCTCTGGGTGTTGGAAATGGGTACAGTCTTTTCGAGGGTCCTCGTGTGCCCAGTGGGAGGCTACGGTCAGAAGCCTGCCCTAAAATGGCAAGAAATGCCCAGCAGCGCAGCGCGTGAAATAGTCGCCGAGGCCGGTGGGCTATAGTCTTTGCTCCGCTGGAGCTGGGAGGGGGTTCTGGGGTTCCGGCCGGAAATGGGTACAGTCTTTCGAGGGTCCTCGTAGCCTGCAGGAGGCTACGGTCACAAGCCTGCCCTAAAATGGCAAGACATGCCTAGCGCGCAACGCTGCGAAATAGTCGCCGAGGCCGGTGGCCATAGCCTTCGGTCCGCGGGGCCGGGAGGGGCGCGGGGCCTGGTGGGAACGGGTACAGCCTTTTCGAGGGTCCTCGTGAGCCCATTGGGAGGCTACGGACAGAGGCCTCCCATAAAATGGCAAGAAACCCCCGGAGGCGCAGCGCGTGAAATAGTCTCCGAGGCCGGTGGGCTATAGCCTTTGGTCCACGGGGGTGGGGAGGCGTCGGAAATGGCATGGCCGCCTTTTCGAGGGTCCTCGTGCCCCTGGGGAGGCTACGGTCCGAGACCTGCTATAAATGGCAAGAATGCCTCAGCAGAGTGCGGAAATAGTCACCGAGGCCGGTGGGCTACAGCCTTTGGTCCGCTGGGGCTGGGAGGGGCCGGGGCCTCGGCCGCCGGAAATGGGGCACAGCCATTTTCGAGGGTCCCGCGTGCCCAGCTGGAGGCTACGGCCGAGGCCAGTGCCTAAAATGGCAAAATGCCCATGCCCAACACAGGAAATCGCCACCGAGGCCGGTGGGTTATAGCCTTTGGTCCGCTGGGTCGGGAGGGGGTTTAGAGGCTCGGTCGTCAAAATGGCATGCTCTTTTCGAGGGTCCTCGTGCCTGGGGAAGTTACCGTCAAGCCTCGCTTCTAAATGGCAAGAAATACCTACCGCGCAGCGCAGGAAATAGTCACCGAGGCCGTGGGCTGGCAGCCTTGGTCCGCTGGGGTCAGAGGGGTAACAGGGGCTCGTCACGAAAATGGGCATAGGCCTTCGAGGGTCCTCGTGGTGCCCAGAGAGGCTACACAAGGCCTGCTTCTAAAATGGCAGGTGCAGCACTGCAAATGGCAGAAACGTCCCGAGGCCGGCGGGCGGCAACCTTGGTCCGCTGG